>OY728130.1:759781130-760381130 GCA_963277665.1 Viscum album | reverse complement strand
CTAGGCCTGTTTTACTTTTACTAAAAATGTGAAAGGATTATTTGTTTTAATTTGTACGAAATTTATTACCATCATAACCACTAAATGTATTGAAGATTAATTTATATATTTCAATGATTATTTTCAAATAAAATGATTTTAAAATATTTTTATGATTTTTTAGTTTTTGAAAAGTTATTTTCTTTGAAAGGTTATTTCTCTTAAGAAATATTCCTAGTAACTTTTCAAAATCATTTTCCATATAATATGATATCCTTTAAGGTTAAATATTAATTACTAGGGATATTATCCAATGATTAAATTATTAGTATTTATCTAGATGGTTTATATTTATGATGAAATGTTTTTATGAAACCCCTTTCTTTACCATGATTTATGATGTGATGAAATATTTATAAAACAAATTTCATTTCATGGGTTTTGATATGATGAATTTTTTATGATCTAGTGGCCCAAAAATATATGGATCATAGGATGGGTGGGACCTATATCTCCCTCAAATGAATTGGGTTATGATTAATATTCTTTGAGATCCGAGCGTATACTAGAGCTTATCTAAAGCCTCAAAATGGGTACATGGAAGGTTATACCAAGCCCAAATTAGGTACACAATAATGAGCGAAATCCCAAGATGTTATGAATATATTTGTGGGTAGACATGAAATAAGGTTTTCTATGCTTATGTGTATGAAATTGTTTTATGTCTTATGTTAATGTTATGCTCTAATGGATCATGTTATTTAATTTCCATATGATTTATGTCTTATGAACTTCTAATATTTAGTCATGATATTTGATATATAGGATATGGTTTTCATATGTTAATGTCATGATCTCATAACCTTATTATCACATTATGTTTATGTATTTCCCTTGTTTATCCTTAATAAGAATATGATATCACACATTCTTATGTTTCTTTCCCCCATGTTATGGTGATAGGTATTATGTGTTATATGTCTAAGAGGGTTCTAGTTATGAGGATCCACATGAGAGACAATATATAACAATTATGAGCTAGTTATTTATTTCTATAAGTTTACAAAGTCACTAAAACCTTATGATCCTCTGGCTTGTCTTTTTATAATGTTATGAATATTCATTAAAAAGATTCAATATCTATGTATGAAAATCCTAGGCTGTTATAACATTACAACACACCTAACCCTTAATCCTTAAAAACTATATATCTTATCTTAAAAACACACTAAATACCCTAAACCAAAATCATGAGGCTCCAATAATTTTTTTTCATGAACCAATCTAAGATATTGCTGTATAATAACATGATATGGTTCATGGAAAGGGCCAAAAGGAGATCAAATCCTGCAAGGCTATTAAAAAGTGTTTGTGAAAAGAAAATTATATTTAGAAAATTTTCACCTAATATAAATCTCTACAGGTCCTATAAATTTTATTGACATAAAAGTTATATTTATTATAAGTTCATTAATATTAATAAGTGGAAACAATAATAATAAACACCATCATAATATCACATAATTTCAGTGGAAACTCATATTAAACAATACATTATAATTTTAATTAAATAAAACCTGAATACTACTAAATAATCTAAAATAAAAAAAGGGACGAGATGTGGATGTATTAAGAAAATACATCTTCATGTGGATAAATAATAAAAGATTAATAAATAAATGAAAAAACTGTCTACTCATCACTATGTTTTATGATAGATTATCCTACTATGTAATCTTCACCAACTCAACATCCACCACTTTCAAGTGATGCATTAACCTTACCTGAATGCATGTAAAAAATAACATATACACCGTATGATTCAATTATGGTTGTGAGAAATAATCCTTGTATATATCACTATTTATTTTATATCAATCCATTACTAGAAAAAAATAAAACACGCTAGTTTGAATATAGAAAATTAAAGTATCTTTTGAACATTCTAGTTTAAAAAGATGATATCATAATACTATTATAATAAATAATTCATGGAGACTATTTTCAAGTGAATTATAAATATAAAATAACAGGATTACACTATGTGATCCAAATTTATAAGTCACCTAGAGATACTATTCCAATATATTGGTATGTTTCCTTAATTAGTGGAATGATTATAGAACTATGTCACTATCCAGTGTGGGAACCACATAAACTATTGTATGAGGTTAGATAGTTGTGAGGGAAATCATACCATAAAAAGTATCCCAAATAAGTGCCTAAGGTTTACCTGATGTTTAGTTAGCACCAAATAAATATATAGGAATATCACATTATTCAGATAATTCATAACTAGTTACCATTTTTATGTAAAATATAAAAATCAATTTCCAAATCATAGAGTATCATTTTAATCATGAGGGGATATGTAAATCTATAAAAAAAATTGAATATAATTTTGCCAACAAAATTTTTGAAATCAATTTAATATTCCATGAAAATATATTTATTCTAACAAAGGATAAAATATTGAACCACCTATTTCTAAAGATGAAATCACATGTAACAATGTATAATACACAAAAAAAAATTGAGAAAGGTGCCTTAATAGGAAATATCAAACATTTCACCAATAAATTTGAGAAATAATAGCATGTGTCTACCATGATGTTATGGTGGAATGAAATATATAATATACACGAGGAGGAACATAATGTATAATAGAGGAGGAAGATATTATAATAAACTAGAACCCACACAACCAGATCTGATGCTCAATTAAAAAAAATTACATTTTCTGCATTGATACTGAAGCAGGTGAACCAATTTTCACAAAAAAACTTACAACATAAAAAAGGAATATTGGATCATTTACATGCCCATGGAACTTTCTGGTTTATAGTTTTAAAGAATTAGGTCCTACTCATATAAACTTGGAATAAAAAATATCCAGTTCATTAATATTAACATCATCCTCTATTATACACATATTTTTTTTTATTTTTCATAGGTTATCAATATCATCCATATGAAATCTATTCAAGAAATATTTCATTCAACCCCATTCTTTATATCCTTGGGAAAAGAAAACATAAGAATGGTGAGATAAATTTTCAGTAAGGGTATACATAAACATTATTAATTGAATGTCCTCAATGAGTATAAGAAGTTCATAAGGGTATGATGACATAATCATAGTGTATGAGTGAATCATAAAAGAACTCATACCCATTAATATATAGATAATTAAACATTAAAACATTGAATAAATCATTGAAAAATGAAAAATTCATAAGGATCAACAATCATGTTCTATGTGATATCAATCTTGATCAAGTTAATCATCATAAAACCCTAGAAATCGTAGATAAAAAAATTAGTATCTTGGAACATCATCTCATAAAAACATTATAGAACCCTTAAAAAACCTTTGGAGAACCCTTAAAATTTTGAATAACCATACAAACAACTTCCAATATAATTCTAAAAATAACATAATCATTACCCAATTTATCAGAGAATTTTTTGGGTGCACCCATTATTTATAATGTCCAAGAACTGAATAATGAATAAATCACATAGAGAAATCATTTCATCATAACACATTGAAATAACCTTTATTATTTTTAGAACATGATTAACTATTAGAAATGAAATAAATTCTATATAAATCTCTTTGAAACATGAATAACCCATATAAAATAAATAGGTTCTATTAAAATCTCTTTGATACGTGACTAACCTGTGGAAAAGAAATGAATTTCATAATAATATCTTTGAAATAATATTATTCCATCCAGATAAGAAATGAGTGTGGTATCAATACCGAATATCCTAGTGGAGGATAAGTAACAAAAAGGGTTGTTAAATTTTATACATTTAAATTCTATTAAAATATCATTAAAACCATTTTAAGTAAACTTCCCATTTTTATTTTGAAAAAACGTTTATAAAACATGAAACATTTTGAAGACATAAAACATTTTAAAAACATTTTTCTTTGAATGTAACCTTGAAAAATTATAAAGGAAGATTTGGAAATCATTTAAAACAAATTTTAAGAAATAAACCATTTTTAAATTACTTTCACTTAAAAATGAGTATAATATATCATATAAAAAATTTGAAATCATTTATAGAAAAAATTCATTTGAAGAACACAAATTTATAACCTACCAAAGAGTGTAAATGTGGTAAAATTACTTGTAATTATCATTAATAACCAGAGTAAAAGATAAATCATGATAATTATAATATTTCCACATCATAGATTTAATAATACACAATCATAATAAAAGATGAGATTGTAACAAAAGGCTCTTACAACTTTTGTAACTTTGAATCATAATTACCATGAAAGAGTAACATAAAATGAATCATTGAACATCGTTAAAAATACTTATATTAATGATATCACATGTAAAAGGGTAATTATATACAACTTATAAAATAATATATTTGTATAACATAAAAAACTTCTCAATGAATGAAAAATGCCACCAAAATACACGACCTCTTTAGTAACTTTGAAACCATTAGCCTAATGATAGAGGGATCATAAAATGGATATGTAAATAAACAAAAATTTAATTATAATAATCACATAATAAATTTAGGTGTAATATATATACCACACAATTAAAATAGGTGGTAAATATGACATGTATCTCACATAAATAAAAGCGAGATGGGAAAAACCATTATCTGGAGTCCAGATTATCCGGTGTATATTTATATTCCATAATAATAAACTCATGTTAATTATTTACGTTATTTATAAGAATTTTAAAGTTTATTTTTAATTTTATTTCACCTATTAACATGTTATATGCAATTAATTAATCAATTAAGTTTACATCAGATGTTTTGACTATATTCAACTTGTGTGTCAATAATGGATTTAGTAGGTGTACTGTACTAAAAGGGAAAATTATTTAAAGATATCCAAAATAATAATACTGAATTAATTATAATATTTATAAACAAGTAATTCTTTTAAAACCTATCATGAAATATGGTTTTGAAAAATGAAATAATGTGATGATCATGGAGATGGTATACTATACGTACGCATAAGTAATGTTTCCATTTTTCAATGATCATTATAGAAAGAAGGTAAGTAATATATTATATTTACAAAATGATAATTATATCATATAACCATGATATTTAATTATATATATTTATATATATATCATTATTTTTATGTAAAATGAATCACATCGCTTCAAGGAGGAGGTAGTCCACACGTTCATGAAGGACGTTATCACTTTTTCAGTGTGTGAAATGGTAAGAAGTAAATGATATATTATACTTATAAAAATATTATTATGTCATGAATATAATAATTATATCACTTATATAATATATATTCATTATATTTACCCTAATTACCTTCTATGTAAAATCTTAGGGAAAAACACTTCCCAACGCTTCGCATGGTGGTAGTCTACCATCCACAATTGCGACGTTATCACATCCACTATGATATGAAATGTCAAAAGGGTGTATATTATATAATTATTCAGGAGATATAATTATTTTATAAATATAATAAATATTGTATATAAAGGTTATGTAAATCATTATACCTAACCATGAGAAATGGTATTGAAAAAATGAATGACATCATTTCACGAGCAGGTAGTCCTCCGTACACACAAATGATATTTTCACAAATTATTGGATAGATATATGTGTTTTTTAGGTTTAAAATAGAACATAAAATTATATTAGTATATTTAGGATAATGAGGTTATTATATAATCAAGGTATAATAATATTTTAAGGGGTGGAGAAAGAAATAATTCAAAAAAGAACGTTGATGAATGTTACGTCTTCTTCAGGTAAGTCCTTTCAGTTTGCACAAAAGCACTTCCTTGGATGGATTTATTCCCATTGTAAGGATTTTATGATTAGGTTAGGGGATTTTAGAAGTTATTTTGGCAGGTATTAGATGAGATAAATGTCTTGAGAGGTGGGAATATATAGGATAGGTGGAGGCCTTTATAAGGGAGGTGAGTTGTAAACTTGTAATTTTTTTAAAGAGAGAATTCCACCCACATTTTTTTCCATGACAAGTGGATCGAATAATGCACCACAATATATAATAGAAGTTATAAGGTAAAAATATGACAATAAAATGGGTTATTTAAAAGTTTCTAGGTCATTTACCCCTTAAGTTTAAAGTTTAGTCACTTGGTAAGCTCATTTGTTTACCTTAAACGCTGTGATTAATTTTAATTATTTTCATGAATCACTTTGGTAAAAAATTAATTTGATCTTATTATAAATTAGAAATTATTATTATTAAAAATATTGAATAAATATTTTATAATTAAATTCAAATAATTTGTAAAATTTAATTTAATATTAATCATATTGTCTGGGTGAGACAATAAGTTTTTAATAATATTATTTGTTTTTGAAAAGGATAATTCTATATTAACTCCATGACTAATAATATTCATTGTATAAAACTAAAATAATATTTAATTATATATACTATATAAATTTAATTTAAAATATTCCCCATTAGGTATTTTTTAATTAATATAAAAGGATAAACATTATTCATTTTAAAACACTTTTTAGAAAAAGCAGTCTTTGAACCCTAAAAAATTATATTCAAAACAAATATAAAGTTGATTCAAAAGTAATTAAGTTTAATAAATAAAAATAAATAATACCAATGTTACTTTAAATCTTAAAAACATATTAGGACTTTTAAATTACTTAATTTATTAAAATAAATGATTTTTTGTTTTCAAAAATCATTATTTTCACTATTCACTGAAAAATCAATATTTTTTGAAAAATCGCAAAAATGTCACCCAAAGTAAATTTTGATACTAATATTCCAAAAATTACATTTATATTTTCCAATAAATTTTATAAAGGTCTTTAAAATCATTTGTCAAATAATTTTACTATAAAAAGGAGACAAAACTATTTTTTAAAAAAATATAAACTTTAAGTGAAAAATTGGATTTATCATATCTAAAAAACACTTAAAATTAATGTTATAAATTTTATTTAATATATTATATATAAATTTAATTGATATAATCTAAAATGATTGATTTGTTTAATTTATTTTTATAAAACACAATTGTGTTCATTAATATATTTGTTTCAGAATAAGTTTTCTTTTTATTTTGAAAAAGTTTTTATTTTAATTTATAGTTATTTTTTTACTAAAGAATTCATTATATATAAATTTGTAAAAAATATCTTCAAAATTAATTCAATCCTATTCGTACCAATCTTTTTAATGGCAAGGTTATTGAAATAGTATATATCATGGGTCGTTTAAGTTTCATGTTGCGTGTTGAATACTATATCAAACATAAAAATCTTGGGGTTGCATCAACCACAAGATAAAATGAGTGTTTCATATAAGGAAATATAAATTTATTGTTTCATGTCCTTTACACTATAAAATATAATTTTATTATTTTAAAATATTAGGGGTGTTACATCCTTCCCCCTTTAATAAATTTAATCCTCACAATTTGAACATTATCTCGGTAATAAAAGGTTGAAAATTTGAAAAGACATTTTCTATAAACCCACATCATAAAAAAGGGCTAATAAAAAATAATATTAAAAATATAAAAAGGTAAGTACGAAGGTCATATGGAATAACACATAACTTAGTTTCAAAATAGGATAACATAGGTGGTAATGGAGGAAAATCATAAATAATTATAGAGATTGATTGAGGTCATTGACCACAAGAAAGTGAATGATCAATGGAAAGTTAATTTCCTCAAAACCACAAATCTGTGTTGATTCAAAAA
The DNA here is from genome assembly GCA_963277665.1 of Viscum album. Taxonomy (NCBI): domain Eukaryota; kingdom Viridiplantae; phylum Streptophyta; class Magnoliopsida; order Santalales; family Viscaceae; genus Viscum; species Viscum album. The sequence continues at coordinate 760,373,406 of OY728130.1, read as the reverse complement.
TACCCTCAGTTCATTAGAAATTAAGGTACTAAGCTAAATCTTTTGTTTTAAGATCCTTGTATTATAGTTAAGTAATTATCTTACCATATATACTAAGAGAATGTGGTAATATACTTACATGATTAGAATAATTTCATCCTATAATAGAATTCCACCACAATATCATCTTTTGATCCAAATGATGTATACTAATTTTTTTTAATGCCTAAAGATATAAAATTCATCTTTTAAAGGGTCATATAACCCTAAAGGTATAATCTTTATTCCACCTATATTTTGAAATTAACTAAAAAAATGGTTATAACATGGTATGATAATTCCCAAAATGAGAAAAACTTCATAATATATATTAATCTTAAAAATTCAACAGTAATACCCAAATTTAAAAGCAAATAATTTCCTAAATAACTATCCTTAAAATTCATCAAACATTTTCTAACTTAGTTTGAAATCCATGTATTAAAAGTATTTGATCATATATTCTTCCAAGATAAGTCAACCATTATTCCTCAGATAAAATCCCATATGTTTCCCAAATAAACATAATATTTAACTATAAATACTTCATACTATCCAGGATATAATGTAAGATAGTGGTATGTTATACCACCTTATCACCCTTCAGTTATGGGTTCAAGCCCTGTGATCTTATCAGATGTGATGGTTTTTCAAGAGGTCTCCAGGTTGTATTTTCTTATATTTTAAACATAAAAAATAACTCCTCCCTAAATAACACTTTATGTAGATACTAGGGGTTAAAAATACACTTGCCTAATAAAATGTCTCAAAAGATGTAATTAATCACTTTAAGATCTCATCGCTTAAAACCTCAATGGGGTGTCTAAGACTTTGAACTTATTATCATCCTTAAGATTATGGACCTATGAAGGTATCCATAACTCTTAATATAACATCACATAAAAAACTCAATGTATAAAAATTTATCTAAACCCTTGTCGGATACCAACTATAATTTCCTAGAACCCACACTCCCATATATGATGAAAAATTCATAAAATTTATCTTTTCTTCTTTGATATCAAAGCAGGTGAACCAATTTTTTCTAAAAAAAATTACAACATCCAAAATAAATATTGGATCACGTCCATACCCATGTAACTTTTAGGTTTAGAGTTTTAGAGAATCATGAAAAAATCATATCAAGTTAGATTTTGAAACAACTGATTCATAATTATTAACATCATCTCTCATTATAGCTACTTTTTTTATTTCACATTAGGTCATAAAGATCATCTATATGAAATCCCTTCAATACATAATTCATTCAACCTCATTATTTATATTATAGGGAAAATAAAAAATATGAAGGGGGATCGCAAATGGAAAGTAAAGTTTTAAATAAGAATTAATAATTGAATTTCCTAAATGGGTATAAGAAGTGCATAAGGGCATGATGACACAATAATAGTGTATTCTTGAATCATAAAATAACTCATACCCATCAATACCTAAATCATTAAACATGAAAACTTGGAATACGAAATTTATTAATAAAAAAATTATCAAGATAAAAAATCCAATGACATTTGATACCAATCTTGATGAAATGAAATAATATAAACCCATAAAAATCATAGATAAAGAAATTGGTATCGTAGAACATCATCTCATAGAACCTGCATAGAACCCTTATAGAACCCTTATAAATTTGAATAAACAAATGAAAAGATTCTTATATAACTCTCCAGAGAACATAATAATTATGCAATGCATTGGAGATATATCTGGGAGCACCCATACTATAAGCTATAATGGGATAAATTACTACTATATGGGTGAACCCATCATTCATAATGTCTAATAACAAAATAACGAACAAAGAACATAAAAAATCCATTTCAAAATAAATCATTGAAATAACCTTAATATTTTCAAAACATGATTAACCCATGGAAATTAAATAAGTTATATAAAAATATATTTGAAACATGATTAAATCATTTAAAAGAAACTGGTTCCATGAAAATTAACTTTGATACGTGACTATCTTGTGGGAAAGAAACATGTTTCATAACAATCTCATTGAAACAATATTATTCCATCCTAAGAAATAATGAGGATGGTATCAATAGAGAATATCCTTAGTAGAGGTTACATAAGAAAAAGGGATGTTTATTTTTATGAAGGATAATTTCACTAAAATATTATTAATACTATTTTGAGTAAAATACAAATTTCATTTTCAAAATTTCATTTTAAAACAGAAAACATTTTGAAAACCCTTTTCTTTGAAAATAGCCTTGAAAATATACAAAGGAAGATTTGAAAATAGTTTTAAAAAATATTTTAAAAAATAAATAAATTTTGAAATAATTTACATTGATAATGATCTTAAAATATCATTTAAAAAAATTTTGAATTTTTTTTTAGAAAATGTTGTTTTGAAGGAACATAGATTTCCAACCAGAGAGATAAATAATTTCATATTTTCTTAAAAATATATTTTCAAACATTTTAAGTATCAAAGTGTGTAAAAAATGATACAATTACATTTAATTATCATTAATAACCATATGAAAATATATTTCATTAGAATTATAATATTTCAATATAATAGACTTAGTCATACAAAATCCTGATAAACGATGAGATTGTAACAAAAGAATATTACCACTTTTGTAACATTGAATCATAATCCCCATAAATTAATAACATTAAATTAAAGATATATCATTATAGAAAATAATTATATTCATGATATAACATTTAAATGTTTATTATATACTCCTTATAAAATAAGATAGGTGTATAACATAATAAATGTCTCAAAGGAGCAAAAATTGTGAAAAAAATCCCTTACCGCTTTGGTAACTTTGAAATTGTAAACCCCATGAATTATATATCATAAAAATGATTTTTAAATCCCCATTAATTAAAGTTTAATAATAATAAAATACATTAATGTGTAGTATATACACCACATAATAATAATATGTGGTGAATATGGAATGTATCTTACAGAAAAAAATGAGACGAGAGAAACACTTACCTTGAGTCTGACATGTCACATGTGTCTTTATATTCATGAATAATAAAATTATGATAATTATTTAATCTAATTATAACATTTTCAATATTTTATTAATTTTATTTCACATTTTAACATGTTATATACAATTATATAATCTATTTTTTTTACATCGTATGTTTTGGTCATATTCTGCTTATGTGTCAAAAACGAATTTTGTTGGTGAACCATTGTCATATGGATCCTTATTTAAAATTATAAATAAAAATAATCATGAAATAATTATCATATTTTTATATAAACCATTCTTTTAAAACTATTCATGAAATATGGTTATGAAAAATGGACTAATGTTATGATCATTGAGAAAGTAATATGTACATATGCAAGTGTAATGTTTCCATTTTTCAATGATCATTATGGAAAGAAGGTAAGTAATATTTTATCTTTTCATAATGATAATAATACCATAAATACCATTATATTTTATTATATTTATTTATATATATCATTACTGTGATGTAAAAAGAGTCACATTGCTTTAAAGAGGCTGTAGTCCACAAGTACATGAATGACGTTATCACTTTTTAATTATGTAGAATAGTAAAACATAATATATTATAGTTATAGAAATATAATTATTTATTTAATATAATAATTATTTAATTTATGTAACATATATTCATTATAGTTACCCTTATTATCATCCATGTAACACATTAGTGAAAAATTCTTCACATTGCTTAGCGAGACGATTGTCCGCCGTACACATGAGTGACGTTATCACATCCCCTAATGTATGTGATTTAAAAACGTTTTAAATGATATAATGAAAAAATGGGTATAATTATGATTTTAATATCATAAATATCTTATATAAATATCATTTCAATCGTTATTACCAACCATGAGAGGTGGTAATGGAAAAACAAACAACATCGTCTCGTGAGGCGGTAGTCTGCCGTACACACGAATGATATTTTCATAAACCATTTGATCAATGTGTGTGTATTTTTAGGTAATACTATTAACATAAAAATATGAGGCTCTTATAAAATCATGGTATAAAAATAATTTAAGTGGGTGAAAAATAAATAAAACAAAAATTCACATTGATGAACGTTACCTCTTCTTCGGGTAACTCCTTTTGGTATTCATCAAAGGACTTACTTGGTTGGATTTTTGACAAAAGTAAGGATTATAGGTTTACGGGATGGGAGTTAAGAAGTTATTTGGGTAGGTATTATATGATCTAAATGGATTTAGAGGTGTTGATTAATACCAAATAAACATCAACACAAATCAAAAAGGAAGAAATACTTAATAAGGGTATTACTTTCCCCATAAAGGAGTTGAGTCTTGTGGATCGCCTAAGCCTCTGAGGGACTTGTGATTATGTGACCATTTCAAGGTCATGTGAATACTTCACTTGCAGTGCTTAACCTATGATTAATCTTATAAATCTCCCTTCAATGGACCTTCCTTCTCTCATAATGTCCTTAAGATATCCAATGGTTGCATGGTGATAATCAAATGAATGCCCCCAAGTCACATGGTTTTTCATTAGAATGTTCCAGAAAAACCATCTGAAATTCCTCTATAAATAAGGAGGAATAGTATCCAAAGGAATAAACCCCATAGTGGTCATAAATATCATGCTTTGTATCATCATTTAAAAGGATATATTTTCTTAATGATATCCAAGAAAACTCATGATACCCCCGAACCTTTATAAAATAAAATGAAGGGGATAACAGGGAAGAGGTGAGAGGTTCTCATAGTTGCTGAAGGACATGTGATGCACCCCAAGTGTTCTTCAAGGCACTTTGAGTCCCCAATGACATTTCCACGTTGACTTGTGATAGCCCTTTGTCTTGTCATACGCACCACACAGAGGTCATTGGGTATGTCTAGGTAACTCCGTGCTTCTCCTTCAGCACTCTAATGGAAAACAAATGGATTTTTCCATGATATTCTCACACACCCCCATATGAACCATATTGGTCATGTGGAACATTAACAAAAAATTGAGTAATTTTCTATGAAATTTCTTACAAAATCTTGCATGACTCCGAAACTCTATCACATACAACAAAGGAAATAAAAGAAGGAAGAATCAGAAGGTACTCACGGTTTCTGAAAAACATAAAACACATCGGGGAAGTCCACAATACAGTCCCATGAGACCCCCAAACAAATAAACCTTGTCTAATGAAAATACCTAGAAAATTAATCAATAATCTCACCAAATTCCTTTCAACAGGCATCTTGGTTCTCACGAAGGCCCATGGGCATGTCTATAGGACAATATGAAAAGTCCTTCAACATTCCCACATGATCAAACACGTCTTCATTAATCCGAAATAATATGATAACGAAGTGTTGAAAAAAGAGACTTGTGACCACTGAAAATCATGCGACATAATCAGAATGACCCATATAGAAGACTCGTGAAACCTTATAGTGAAAACCCACTTCGCTGACTCCAGCCAGGATCCACGCTAGATACGCCATACAAAGCGTTGAAAAACTATGGTAGAGAGGCCTATAAATTCCACACCCATCATGAAAAATGGAAAAGATACTATGTGAAGGAAACTACCAATCTCAAAATTTACAAGCATCGAAGTAGACTTCTTGGAGAAACCAATCACATGACTGGCCAGATTTCCATTAGGTAATATACCGATGACCGACCAGAGTGATCATGCACCATAAATAAGATAATTCACATGATCATTCATAGATCACATGAAGGGATACTAGAAAGATGTGTGAAGAACATACCATATGTTTCTCAGATCACACAATACCTAAGGTTAATTTGTAATGCCCCGACCCCAGTTACCCAGAGTTGGGGCATTATTTTAATACATTGACATGATTACAGGGAATCAAGTCCCGAAGGACCGATTAGTTTAGCAGTCTTGGAAAAATAGATTACATACATGAATGTTACATTTTTACTTTAAGATGTACAAAACAACATATATAATCTTTATGAACTCCATTATTCCCTTGGATTAACCCTGTATATCAATCAAAATACACTTCTTGGAATCCTGGGAAAAATAAAACATAGAAAGGGGTGAGCTCAAATGCTCAGTAAGGGTAAACAATACAGCGGAAACTTTCAAAATAAGTGTAAACATTTAAGGAAATGTATAAAACTAAAAAAAAGCCTTTTAAACTTGAACCTCAACATAATATGTCAGAAATAAAATTAAATAATTCCATTTACTTATTCACATAGATATTCTACTAATCGAATAATTACATGCAATATCACTAACCACTTTCATAATGATGAAATGCATAATGTCAGACTATTATAAACACATATCCAAGGCCTCGTTCCAAGACTACAAATAAGATTTTGTCAAGGCCTTGTGCCAAGACACTAGTATCTCTCATGCGACCTACTGATGCAATTATTTTAAAATATACTTATGTTTAAAATTGCTAAAATATACTCTAGTGTTTTTCTGAAAACATTATGCAAGCTTCTGAAAACAAAATAACTAATTCTGATACTTCTTGACTAATTACAGGCCATGATGGGTCCACTCCCAATCCCTTCATGTCTACCACAATCAAGAGTTGGGTTTTCTGAAAGCATTATTAATCTTGCGTTAAATATGTATACATTTTCACTGGATTTTCATATATTTGAGAGAAATATCTATTTTTTAAAATCATTTAAAAATCACATAATTATAAAAAAAAAATTTACTTTGAAAATATTATTATAATCTTGTAAGGGAATATTTGATGATTTTATAACGGCAAAAAATAGCCGCACCCGCCATATAAGTTAAAAAAAGACATTCTTACCTTGATTCTGTCGAAAAGGTTAAAAAGGGCCTTGTTTGAAAAATGACGGAAAGATTCCTTTATAAACTTCTTATAAAAAATCAAACAAGGGTATAAATCACTTTAACCCATATTTTGTAAAATATTAAGAATGTTTTGAAATACATTTTTAAGAAACATGGATGTAGATGATAAAGAGGTCCCAGTAGATAATTACGTATAAACAACCTCGAATAATGAAGAGATTGTGAAATAAACCCTTACCAATTTTGTAACTCATGAAACATACACCATATTAAAGAGGTATCATACAATGAATATTTAGATACACATAAATTAAAGTGTATTACACAAAGAATAAAATTATGGGCAGTACATATGTTGATGCTCCTTTCGTCACAGAATCTAAAGATTGGAAAAGGGGAATATCTAAGCTAAAAATGATTCAACCTTTGGACAAATATCAAAAATTTACAAAGGAAGGAATAAGAAGAATGTTGCACAAAGGTCACACAAGTTCTACAATGGTCACGCAAGTACACTTGCGCGTCACAAATGGTCGCGCAAGTACACTTGCGTGACCTATGTAATAACCGCACGGGTCTTCTTCAGCCTATAAATAGACCCTGTGGGGCCCCTATTCGGGAGAAATTTTTCCAGAAACTCATATTTGAGCTCCCGACGCCCTAGTCTCTTCTCAAAGTCTTTCAAAACACTTCTAAGGTAGTTTCTTACCTATAACAGAAGATCTAAAGAGGGGGAGGAAGTCCTAAGTGTTGAAACTCATCAACACTTGCGTTCCTAAGTGGCCAGCCCTGAAGGGAAATGGCCACACTTGCACGCCGCCTTACTCCTTCAATAGAACTTGCGCGCCCCTCTTCTAGAAGAACCTCAAGATGATTCTAAAGGCTTTAACCAAGAGTTTGTCAAGTATTAACCTGCTGGTTAACCATCGTGCATGTACCCATGTGTCACGTAGGTATACATGTGCGACCAGGACTTGCGCGCCCACGCAGTACCTACGCGCCTTCCAGGACTTGTGCGCCCCTGCCTTTTTGGGTGCCCTTCTTTCCCATTTAACCCCTCTTATACACCTCTCCTCTTCAAGATTCAGTATTCAAGACACTCTTCAAAGCCATTTATGGCATGATTTCTTGATTTGGATTCCTTATCTGAAAGGAACTCTCTGGAATATCTGTCAAAACCTAGCGATTTACACCTCTTTATGTCACTAAAGATTGAGATTTCATTCATTCAACCTCATCCTTTAAGATGAGAGAACTCATTAACCTGGGCCTCCTTTTCAGGAATAACCCCCAATCATAATTCTAAAATCTGGGCATCCTCCTTAGGAATAAGCCCCAAGTCCTCATTAACCTGGGCCTCCTTTTCAGGAATAAGCCCCAGTCATAATTCTCAAATCCGGGCATCCTCTTTAGGAATAAGCCCCAAGTCCTCATTAACCTGGGCCTCCTTTTCAGGAATAAGCCCCAGTCATAATTCTTAAATATGGGCATCCTCCTTAGGAATAAGCCCCAGTACCTTAATTTTTTCAAGTCCCTTAACCTGGGCCTCCTTTTTAAGAGTAAGCCCGAGTCCCCTAATTTGGGCATCCTCCTTAGGAGTAAGCCCCATGTCCCTTAATTTTTCAAGTCTCTTAACCTGGGCCTCCTTTTTAGGAGTAAGCCCCAGTCTTAATTCCTCTTAACTAGTCCTAATTTACCTTTGATCTGGGATTCATTCTCAGGAGTTAAAACCCAATAATAGGTCCTCTCCTAATTTGGGCATCCTTTTCAAGAGTAATCCCCAAGTTAGAGTATTCAAATCTCCGAGAAGCACATATACCTTTATGGACCCTAATCCTGGATTTCATCCTTGAAGTAAATCCAAATCTTCATTTATCTGGGAAGTAATACATACATAAGTCCCACCTTATTTCTTATGATTGCATCTTTCATGGAACAATTGTATGATTTTTACCAATACCTCTTGTTTCTCACACCGAGCATGACTCACGTGAGCTTAGAGTCTAAAAGTAATTATGACATCCTTTGAGCCATCAATCATAAACATCATACTCCCTTACTTGAACTACGTGGGTTCTGATTCCTTTTGTAAACAAAGGATACGTAGGTAGCCCATTTGCGGGTTTGATCCCAACTCTGAAATAATTCATGTCCTTCTGAATGATAATAAACTTCAAGTGCCCCACTGAGTGGTTGTAAAACCAGTATGGTCATCATAATGACCAAGAGACTTTTACGTATCAAAGGATACCATTGACTAAGAATATCTAACAAATACAGATGATTCTCTATCAATTAAGAACCTCAAATACATATAAAAGATTTTCTAAATTTCCTACATATCGATCATTTATTGTTAGATCTAAAGGAAATCTCATTTTATACTTGGTAATGTAATAAGGATTCACGAACATAACTTAAATCTATAAAGAGAGTCCCAGAGTAGAAAATAATTCCCCTAAAAAAGGTGTGATGAGTCCGACTTCCCATCCTCTCGACCAATGCAAATTAATAAGACTCATCAGTCCACAAACTAATGAGCTCCTACCTTTGGAAAGTAGGTCCAAATGGATGTGGAATCATTGGATGTTTCCGGTTCTATGAACAAACCCGTTAGAAACCGATCAGATTGTTTGAAACTTCCATCAAGGAGGTCATCCCTGATTTTCGAGGAAAACAAAAAATGGTGAACCTGACGTGAATCCTTAACCAAGTTAAAATGATGTTTTACCTATTTGTTAGGCCCCTATTTAAAACTCAATGAGAGGGCCAACAGAAACAATCATTGTCATATGTTCTCATCCAAAAGATGTAGTGGATGAATTTATCATGATTACATCTATTATATCAAAAAGGCACTCTATTTCCAAGATTTTCTGCATTCTAAGAAATGGCTACTCTCAAGTTCACACCTGTGAATACCGCTGTTGCGAATGCCACTGCTGCTACTCCTGCTGGATTGTTGTCTGCTCTGATGACGATATCACCTACTCAGCATCTTCAACGCTGGGTATCAAATACGCTGGTTAAGGATTACCATAAACATGGTAACATCTTAACTCTGGAGGCTGCTCGACAATCCCTCCAAGTGAACAACTCACACCGGTCGTCCGGACAACGACGAACAATGATTAAGAAGAAGGCAGTGATGACTACTGTCTCCAACCGTTTTGGGTCGTTATCCCCGGAACGCAATCACTATTCACTCCCATATTCCGGGGAGGTGAATGAGAAGGTCCCTCGGGGCCTTAATTCAAAGAATAAGGAGTCCTTCCTGAGGGATCCTATCAATAATTGCCGCCAGACTCATGCGGTAGTATGCCCTCAACATGATGAGGGTCCCAATTCCCGGCGTTCAGATCAGGTTCCTCGAACCTGAGCAGGCAAGACGAACCTCCAGAGGTGGAATGTGGTCAACAGTGAGAAGGTTCTCATTTCTGCCATCTCCGGAGAAGTCCACCAACCTAACTTGGTGGAAAACAACGAGCGGGAACACACACCTACCCGTTTTAACCCCGCTGTCCAACAGACTCGTCTGACTGCAACATGCCAATCCCGTCAGGCAATTCCGGTGGAGTACTATAGGAAGGAACATACACCTGTTTATACATCATCAGCTAGTCAGCAGAATCATCTAACTACATTTTATGGAGCTCGTCAACCACGTTTCGTGAAGTGAAATCAGCAGGCACACACACCTGCTAGTATTAATCAAGCCTACCAACAGTCTCACTTGGTAGCATTCAGAGAAGTTAGTCGGAAAGACCCTGATGACAAACAGGAGGCAAAATCGACTCTCTTCCCCCACACTTGAGTACTGCCAGGATTCACTGATAGGAGAAGGAGGACAGGAGCAGGTACATACACCTACTCCGAGTCCGGAATGGACGTATATCCCCGTTCCGGCAGCTGAAGTCACCAAGCATATTCTATCAATGGTGAAAGAGCAGAAGCAAATCCCTGCTCATATTCTGGATGCCTGCCAGGATATTATAACAGTTTCAACAACATCTCAGGGAAAGACACATAAATCTATCCCTACCAGTGGAGTGACACATCAATAATTCACTCTGAAACAGACACACACATATGTTCCAGTCCAAGAGGGTTGTGGGGAATACTCCCCCATATCATACGGACAACCAAGTCAGGCACATACACCTGATTTGAGTGGAGATTGTCATCCTAACCTGCCCATCTTTCCTGATCAGACACATACACCTGCTCAGAGCAGACACTTTCGTCAACAAGTGGTTTCCAAGGCGAGTAAGAAGGTGTCTAAGAAAAAGACCCGCCCAACATAGTTAGGAGATCAAGAGCCAATCTATAACAAGGCCTTACTCAATGCTGGAGTTCTTAAAGCCCTCAGACAGTTATCTGTTGGAATTAAAAATTCTACTCCCTCATTTCCCAATAGTGGGAACATTAATTCCGAAGGTCTTCAACAGACACTTCCTCATGAAGGCTTGCTTCATGACAATTCAGTCGATCTCGAAGTTTCATCTTCAGATTAGAGCCACAGGAACCCTCTGTGTGGTCAGAAGACCAAGGAGCAAGAGATCCCATCTTTTGCTGTAACCCACCATGGTGGTCCTCCCCATGATGATGAATTTCACTATGAAATTCATCTCCGCAGTAGTGATGCACATTTCCCGGAAAATGCCCCGGTGGATAATGTAGTGCCGAGAAAGCCCTCTTATCTTGAGGCACTTGCAAATGTGAAACCAGTCATGTCTGATGCTTCATCACTAACAGGTGAAATACTTTCTCAATCAGAAGATATCTCAGGTTGTAGGTCATTCTCCAAACCACCCCTAAGTCCGGAATCTTCTAGTTTGATTAGTGATTTCTCTACCAATCCTGTTGAATCCAATGAAGCAACAAAGAAGCACCAGTTCTAGTCAAAATGTGTAGAAGAATCTTTATCAAATGATAAAGTGGAAATGATGAACATGAGAAAACAACTGGAAAAAGGTGAAGTTCCAGTTATGTTTTGGCCTATGGATAACTCTCAGTATGACATTCCAGAAATGTTGACGGAAGATGGAATTCATGATATTCATCTCAACATATGGAAAACTATTTTTCAGTTGAAAAAGAAAGTATTATCTTATGATGAATATGAAAATCATCTTAAGATAATAGAAGGGTTACAACGTCAGATTGATTTGGCATCTCTATCACTCTCTCGATATCTGAAGGCTGAAAAGCAGCAGAGAGCCCTTCAACGTTCATGCCTTGGCACACCAAGAAGATTGCGTCAGTTAATGGACAATGCCCCATCTGTTATTTGTGTCAGAGGATGGGGTGTTCATGGAGAACTGCATTTCATGGTGCTCTCCAGTCAGCAAAGCCCGCCGAAAATGGTGTCTTGCAATGTTATTGCCAATGGCCTGCCATAGTCAATGGGCTTTGTTTGTAATCAAAAGATTTCCCAAGAACAGGCCTCAACTAGTTCCTCTCAAAATCAAGAATACAGAGAACAAGTTGTTGAATTACTCCTGCATCAAGAAAATGAGAATATTGAACAGGCCTCTCGTATGGAGAAAGTACATCATCAAGTGACAGAAGTGCCAGAAATCATCCAATGGTCTTTTGAACTAGGTGATAAAAGTGGATACAGGTTAATGCATCCAGCTAATTTCCAGACTAAGGTTCACAAGATCAGGAGAGCTTTTAAGAAAGTCTCAGACATAGCATGTCAAGAGCCACCCCAGCTTGCCAGACTAGGGACTCTTTTAAACCAACCCTCAGAATCAACAAATATGATTCGAGGAGTTGAGCGGGAATAATAAGAATAGCCCCAGACCACCGAACTGGGAAATTTTTCAAATCATCAATCCCCTCCTCAGAGAAATTCGGTCTTTTCTCGATTGGGGAAGAAGATTCAAGAGGAGCGAAGAACCAAATTATTAGGAGATTCCCTCCAAATTACGGTTCGTCAAGAAGTTCTTGATGGATAGAATCAACAAAAGGTAATGGCTCATCAAGGACATGGAAGAAGAAAATATTAGAGAAATGATGATAGAAAGGATGTGATGTGTTATTCATCAATCAATGTCATAAATGTTGTTGTTGCTGATCCACCAGATGAGGTTCACTCAGGGGACTCATATGAAGTGGTTCTTGATCAAGAAGATGTACGCACCGACACAAATGAAGGAGGAGTGCGTACACGAAATCAAAGGGTTACTCAAAACTTAGGTAATCCTTCAAGTAACCCACTTCCCCCTCTCCGAAAAGGATCCAACAAAGGGAGGGGAAAGAATCAGGTTACATATCCTTCCTCTCGAGAAGGCCAATCGCTCTCACTAGAGCAAAGGTTTGCACAATAGGAGGAAGAAATGAAGGAATTAAGGAGGTTGAATGCAGAACTACTTCAGAGTAGTCTTCTTCTTAAGCATGCTGGAGTAAGTCAGCTACAAGAATTTGTTGCAACTACTGAGATGGATCAAGAATATCCTCCTCTATCAGTACAATCTCACAAGTCTAATCCTACGGGTCAAGTGCAACAATAGTTGCTAGTGCTACCATCAGTTGCAGCACCAACCACCACATCTGTCCAAGATCCAGTCATTGCACCTACCCAAGTCCAAGTTCAACTAGATGTTTCTCAAAAGTTAATAACTACTATTGGGTCATTAACAGCTCAGTTAGAAACTATAGAAGGGAAACATGCACAGGTTCAACCAGAAAAGAAAGCTTACCCTGAATGGGTAGATTCAATCTCCCCCCATCAAATTTTGGGAACCCTGTATTCCCTATTTTCAATGGATCAGGCGATCCTGAACTGCATTTGACACATTACGTGTCTTGTTGCGATCCTATGATGGGAACTCCAGAGCATCAAGAAGCAGTGAAACTCAGATGCTTCGTGCGAACCTTGAAAGGACCAGCTTTTGTCTGGCATACAAGCTTGAAATACCGATCAATTACTAGATGAGAAGATCTCCGTCAACGATTTATTCTTCAATTCTTCTCAACTTTTCCAAAGACAACCATTTTTGATCTTACAAACTTTAAGCAAAGGTAGAATGAAAGAGTCTCTGATTTCATTGCTCGCTGGAAGGGGTTAACATATTCCCTGAGCCTAGAACTCCCTCAAGAGGAACTGTTTCCAATCTGTGTGGAAAATCTGTGTGACGAATTACGCACGCCATTGATCCCTGTGAAATACAAAGGAGGGTTTCAAGACCTTACTTAAATCGCTCAGTAGATTGAAGATTCCCTTATACAGGCTAAGGATAAATCTCGTGTAATTCCATCAGCTCCAGGAAGGAGAATGGGTAAAGCAGAAACTGCTACAGTTATGCTTAAACAAGCACCTATACCTGTTTCTACCTCAAAAGCTTCATCTTCTCGAAGGGCTCCACCTCCTGAGAACCAACAACAAATACTGTTTTGTCCAGATGATCAAAGAGATCAAAAACAATAATAATTTTAGGATCTAAAGCGAAAAACATACTCTTTCCGAAATGAACAAGTTCCTGGTTACTTCATTTTGGCTCTAGAAAATAATCTGGTTCAATTGCCAATTCCCAGGAGGCCAAAAAAGAAAGGAGATGAAGACCATCCCAATTATTGCCCCTTTCATAAAATATTGGGGCATCCCATCCAGGAGGGTTTTGTCTTCAAAGACCTCCTACAAAAGATGGTCGACTTGGGACAAGTAAAACTGAAATGTTCTTCAGCTCAGGTAGTATGTGTTACTGGTACAGCTCCAAAGGAGGAAGGAGAATGACAAGAAGTCAAAAGAAAAAATGCACAGAAGTATAATGATTGGATGGTCAGAAAGATAATCAAACGAACTCATTCTATTTTGTGAACATAATTAAAGAAATCGATTGTGTCTTTTTCCATTAATGTTGCGGCAAAACCCTCTTCATCAGAGGGAAAGTCCTCGAAGAAACGACATGATTCAAAGAAAGAAAAAGAATCAGAAGACAATGAGTATGTGTCAAAGCCTAAGTTGTCTTTGACTCTGGAAAACATTATTCCATCTACTTTAAAGCCATGAGCATCGTCCCACTAAACTGCACATCCTAAACAGGCTAATCAGGTAGAGTCTTCATCAGAAGAAGAGTTAATCTTCAGTTCTATTTATATGATTCAATTAACAGATCCATATGCCAGTAGAAGTTTCGATTTCGATGAGCCTAAATTCCCTGTATCAAACAACAGAATCAGAGGAAGTTCCAGAGGCTCAGGATACAGGGGAAGACACAGATCTTTCAGAATCCACTACTCCAATTCTACCCCTTCTAGAACTGTGTACGCAGCAGAAACTCGTGGTAGAGCCCTTCAGCGAGCTCAGCAAGAACAATCAAGTTCTTCTACCAATAGAAAATTCAGTCCTGGCACAGTTATTTTGGAAGACTTGTTGAAATTTCCATATTCTTCCTCGCAGCAAGTAAATGGATCTAATCGGTCTAATCTTCCAAAATCAGGAATATTGCGAACTCCTATCCCAATACAAGATGCATCAACTTCCAAAACATCTGCTTCCAAGGTACCTGCTAAACCACATATTCCTGTTTGGAAACACAGACCTCTGGATAAAAAGTATGATATATTGAAACACTTGGCCCAAGTACCAGCCAAGTTATCAATTCTGGATGCTCTGAATCTGTCAAAAGGTCTTCGGGAATCACTCATCAAGGCTTTGTCAAGTCCTCAGGAGTTTGAAACTGAAATTGCTACAGCTGAAGTCTATCACATAGTGAATAATCCTGCAAAATTCCATGCAATAATATCTTTTACTGATGAAGATGAAGATGATGTTGTGCATGGACATATTAGACCTTTGTACTTATCTGGAAAGGTCAATGACGTAGACATCCGAAGAGTTTTCATTGACAATGGTTTAGGAGTCAACCTCATGCCCATTCGTACACTTCGTCGATTGGGCCTCACAGAATCTGATTTATCTCCTTCTACCATGATGTTACAAAGATATGATAAAAATGAACAAGAACCACTGGGCGAAGTTACACTCAGAACTCAGTTTGGAGATCTTGTATCCAATTCTGATTTCATGGTTGTTGATCAAGACTCAGCTCTCAATATCTTTCTTGTAAGGCCCTGGCTACATCAACATGTGGCTATCCCTTCACCATACCATCAATGTCTCAAATATTGTTTTGATGGTCAATTTGGGACATTGTATGGTGATAAGGCCCCGTTCAAGACATGTGAGTCTCAATACATTGAGGCGGAATTATAGCACATGAAGGGAAGGGAGAAATCCACAACAAAGGAGATTACCAAAGTTAATGCTCCATATGGTTTGGAGAAGATTCCAGTAAATCTATTTACACATGTGAGTACAAATTATGTGTTGCCTATCAGTCAAATTGACAAATATACCCAAATCAAAATACTCTTATGGAAAGATCCATAATGTCAGTTACGGAAATCGAGCCAGACAACATGGGAGAAATTGGTAACCCACCAAGCAGTAATGAAAGAACAAATGGTGACGTCTTCATTTCATCTGATGAAATCCAAAAAGTCTATACTTCGCCAATTAGGCTAGAAGAAGTTATAGCAACATCAGAGGTGAACAATGATGTCGATTCTCAATCCATCATCTCCTCTTTATTACCGAAAGAAGACCCTTCATCATCAATCAGGTCGAAAATGGAAGCTTCTTCTTCAAGATTTGCAAATTTTGACATCTCTTCTGATCATGAAAATTCTTCTTTATCATCTACTATGAAAGTAGAAATGGAATAAATAACACATGATGAAGAAGAAGAGGAAGATCTCAGAGATTCTCCTCCAGCATTTGAAGAGGGTATCTCTACCACTGTGGATGAACTCAGAGAAATAAATCTGGGTACAAAAGAAGATCCACGCCCCACTTTAATCAGTGCGGCCATGACTCTTGAAGAGAAAGAGATGTATATTTATTTTCTAAAGCAAAATAGAGATATATTTTCATGGAACTATATAGAAATTCCTAGGCTTGATCCTGATGTTGCTACTCATCATTTGGGTTTATTAGAAGAACATCGAGGATTTAAGAAAGCCGCGAAAAGAACACACCCAACTTATGCTTCCAAAATTGAGGCTGAAGTGGATAAGCTTATCAAAGATAACTTCATCAGATAAGTTCAATATCCCAAGTGGTTAGATAATATTATCCATGTAAAGAAGAAGAATGGAAAAATTAGAGTTTGTATCGATTTCAGAGATCTTAATTGGCATTGTCATAAGGATGATTTCCCAGTTCCGATTACAGAACTTTTAATTGATGTAATAGCTGGCTATGAAGCCCTTTCCTTCATGTATGGATATTCCGGATATAATTAGATCTAAATGGCCCCAGAAGATGAGGAATCCACAGCCTTCAGATCCCCTCAGGGTGTGTTTTGCTACTGGGTAATGCCCTTTGGCTTAAAGAATGCAGGTGCAACATATCAGCATGCCATGCATCGTATCTTGAAACCCTTCTTAGGGAAGTTTGTTGAATACTGTGTAGACGATTTGGTGGTTAAATCCAAACAACGTTATAATCACTTGGCTGATTTGGAAGTCATATTACCCAAGCTTCGACAACATAATTTGAAGATGAACCACTTAAAATGTGCTTTTGGGGTAACCTCAGGAAAATTTCTCGGCTTTTTTGTATTCCATCGTGGTATTGAAGTTGATCCTGAGAAGACCAAGTCAATCCTTGGTATGTAACCTCCTCAAAATTTGAAAGAATTAAGAGGACTTCAAGGACACTTAACCTATATTTGGCGTTTCATCTCCAATTTAGCAGGTAAAAGTTTACCCTTCACCAAATTAATGAAGAAGTGAGTCACTTACCAGTGGACTGAAGAATGTCAAGAAGCATTCGATATTCTCAAGAAATACCTCTTGAGTCCACCGGTACTCATTCCACCTGTTAAAGGAAGACCACTTATCCTCTACGTAACAGCTCTAGAGAGATCATTTGGTGCCTTTATTGCTCAAAATAATGATGCTGGGAATGAAAACATCCTCTACTATCTCAATCGAACTATGCTTGAAGCAGAAACCTGGTATTCAAGTATTGAGAAGTGCTGCCTGGAATTAATCTTTGCAGTTCAGATGTTGAGACACTACATGAAACATTACGAGGTCCAATTGGTATCTCACAATAACCTTCTCAAATTCATCCTTAGTCGTCCAATGCTTACAGGAAATTTAGTAAGGTGGGAATTTATTTTGCACCAATTCGACATTCAGTATGTGTATCAAAAGGAAATAAAGGTCCAAGCTCTGGCTGATTTCCTGGCTGAACACCCTTCAGTATAAGACACATCTTCAGATATTGAACTCCCTGATGAGGAAGTATTCTCTATTCAAGAAAGTCCTCAAGCATGGGAAATGTATTTTGATGGTGCTTCCAGAAGTCCAACAGGGAGGAAAATGGAAAATCCTAAATTCAACAAAGTTGGCTTAGGAATTGTGCTCATTTCTCTAGAAAAGCCAGTATTACCTTATTCCATCCTATTGTGGGAAGGTGGTACCAATAATTAATCAGAATACCAAGCTCTCATCACAGGCTTGGAATTAGCACTTCAAGCACAAGTGAATCACTTAAAGGTGAAAGGTGATTCCGACCTGGTAATCAAACAAGTCAATGAGGATTATGCCATCATAAAAGAAGAACTAATCCCTTTGTATGATTACGTCTGAGAGTTAATGGCAGAATTCCTTCAAAACCGACATTTTCTTATGTCCCAAGATCATAAAATGCTCAAGCTGGTGCACTGGCTAATATAGCCACAGCTCTGGCAGATCCAAATCGGGATGAGACAACCATCAGTATTGCCCACCGTTGTGCAATTTCATCTTATGTTCGAATCAGAACAGAGGAAATTATTGAAATTAGTCCCATTCGTGAATCATATGGTCATACTATAGGATGGATGTCACCTATCAGAAAATACCTTCAAAATGGAACACTTCCACCTAATAGAGTTAAGAAAGAAAAAATCCGGCGACGTATAGTTAATTTTACTCTTTATGATTGCCCAGATCACCTAGAGAAAATTCTCTACAAATGTGGTTTTGATGGAGTTCTCTTCAGATGCATTTATGGTGAAGAGACAATGGATGTCATGAAAGAAGTGCATGTAGGAGTCTATGGTGCCCACCAGTCTGGACATAGACTGTCAGATCAGATTCGAAGGCTTGGATACTTTTGGCCTTTAATGATACAAGATTGTGTTGATTTCAGAAATAAGTGTCATTCATGCCAAGTATATGCCAACTTCATTCATCAACCTCCAGAGTTTCTTTATACAACTAAATACTCATGGCCATTTTCCACATGGGGAATGGATGTGGTGGGACCTTACCCTTCGGCTACGGCCAAGCAGTTTAAGTACATTATTACTGCTACTGACTTCATTTCCAAATGGGCAGAGGCAATACCTCTCAAGGAAGTCAGTTCTAAATGCGTTGTTAGCTTCATCAAGTCTAACATCATTACTATATTTGGTGTCTCTCATACCATATTGACGGACAATGGAACCAACTTCTGTTCATCTGAGGTGAAGAAGTTGTATCAAGAATACAACATCAAATCCAACCATTCATCTTGGTATCATGCAGCGGCCAACGGCCAGATAGAATCCTTTAACAAGAATCTTTCAAATATACTGCAAAATATGGTGGATAAAGATAAGAGGTCATGTCCTGATAAAATCTTTCATGCTTTATGGGATTATTGGACTACCACCTGCACTTAAACTCGGTCAACTCCATATTCACTGTTATATGGAACGGAAGCCGTCTTGCCCATTGAAGTTCAATTGCCTTCGCTCAGAGTATTCATTTGTGATTAGTCATCTACAGATGAACAATCTCAAAAGCGATTGAATGAATTGGAACGGTTAGATGAGAAAAGATTGTGTATCTTGCACTACTTGGAAGTCTATCAGAATTGAATAGCATGAGATTTTAACAAAAAAGTTCGTCTTCGTTCATTCACTCAGGGAGAATTGGTATTAGTTCTCAGAACTCCAATGATTCCAGGAAAGAAACCTCCCAAGCTTGATCCAAAATGGGAAGGACCTTACTCAATACATAGGGTCTACTGCAATGGAGCTTATTCATTAATCTCGATGGATGGAGAACTCATCACTACTCTAACCATTGCCAGATTTTTTAAGAAGTATTTTGTATAAATACAAAATGTATCATCCAATGGTCTATACATATGACCTTAAACTATTTTTACTTTCATCCCACATGACGTTAAACTGTGAAAAAGTTCCCCAAATGGTCCAGTATGACCTTAAACTACAACTAGGTCCTGTATGACCTTAAACTACATCAATGGTCCAATATGACTTTAAACTGCATCATCAACGGTCCATGCATATGACCCTAAACTATTTGCAATCCCCTTACGTCCAGCAAGAAATTAAAATGTGACGTCCTAACTACATGACACTAAACTGTATAAAAGTCCCTTGCGTTTGGAAAGACGTTAAACTACATAATCATCAAAGGTTCTGTATGACCTTAAACTACACCACCGTCCATCATGACATTAAACTGTACCATCCACGGTCTATGCATATGACCCTAAACTATTCGCACTTTCGTCCAACATGACACTAAACTGTATCATCCCTTTTTCGTCCAATATGACTTTAAACTGTGAAAAAAGTCCCCAATGTGTCCAACATGACATTAAATGGTGTACTCTTTTGTCCTCACTGCATGACATTAAACTGCACAGTCCCACTTTTTTCCAACATGACGTTAAACTATATTTTCCCCATCGTCCTAACTACATGACGCTAAACTGTACAGATAGTCCTTGATACATCCTACATGACATTAAACTATACTTTGTCCCTACTACATGACACTAATCTATATAACACCAATAGTCCTAACTGCAAGACTTTAAACTGCATAGTCCATTTATATGTCTTACATGACATTAAACTGTGCATCGTTAAGGTTGTTGTTACCTCTTGTTTCTCACACCGAGTATGAATCACGTGATCTTAGAGAAAACCTCAACCACAACACTCTCTATGGGCTACTAACCATGTGTAAGTCCCAACAACATCATTTTTAGGTCGTTGTCCCCAAGAACAACTTTATCGTTAATTCATTCTTTAATTGAACTACACGGACTTTCATCCTTGCCTTCTAGTCTGGGTACATAGGTAACCTCCCAAGGTTCAAGCACAAAACCAATCTCTTCACATCAGTTCACCTCCATCTCATACGATGTTAATTCGTGAAACCACCCCTAGAATCAATATCTTTATGTTGGTTCACTTTCGTCCTTGTTATACGACGTTAAACTATACAACACTTTTGTCCAGTATGACAATAAACTACAATATTCTTTGATACCCTCTCCTGAGAGGGAACCATTATTTACATTGATTTTTCAATCATGTTTCATTTCAAAGACTACGTGCATACATGGAAATTCCTAAACCTTTTATCTTGGGTTAAACCATCATTGTACTAAAGTCCCCTTTCACCCTTCACATGTACGAACCAAATTTGTACAGATGGTATTTCTAGAACTACGTGGGCTTGATTACCATCCTTATGGGATACATAGGAATGTTCGAGTGTCCCTTGAATCCAGCCCCAAGTCTTTGTTCCTAACCCCAAAGTCCACTTTCAGTCCCTTGGCTGAAAAGTCCCCATGAAAACACACACTTTGTATTTCTTATAATGGTCCAAGCTCTATGACCCTAAACTAAGATCTCTAATCCTTTTGTCCCACATGACGTTAAACTGTAGTTTAAGAACTATGTATGGCTTGATTCTCATCCTTATGGGATACGTAGTGAAGTCCAACATTTCAATTCAGGACCCAGCCACAACATGATTATGGTTAGCATTGATTAGTGTATCTCTGTATACATTGGACAATACCCATCTTTATGTGTCATAATCCTAACCTTAAATATTTTCAGATCCTCATAACCCTTTTCATGACTTCTAGTCACAAAAATGTCAAACTTTTGAGAATTCTTTTTACTGACTATGCAGCACGTGCCCTTAGGTGGCCTTGCATAAACAGTCTACATAACAGACTTGTTAGCCAAAAGATGCTATTTATTTGACTATTCAGCCAATACCCTTAGGTGGCCCTGCATAATTCAACCCCCTAACGGGTTTTTCAAATAATGGCAACTAAATTCTTGGGAAAAAAGCCTATTTTGTCCTTATTGGTCTTAAATGACAGTATGTAGGGATCTGAGAAAAATAACCATCCTTAACATATTTTTCCCATATCCTTTTTGATGATCTGAAAGTATTCAAGTCTATGGTTTATATTCTCCTTCCCTACGTTTGGGTCAGACCTTCGTAGGAATAATATCCATCCAGTTCTTCGATAATCTTGTTCAAAAATATATTCTCCATATTCAAGTACCTCTTTCCATACAACAAACTCTATACTTTGGAAAATTTGAATCTCCATGAAATTTCACTGGCTTTTAGCACTAGGAAAGTAAATTTCTAAAAGTTCTTTTGCCTGACTATGCAGCATGTACCCATAGGCGGCCTAGCATAAACAGTCTACATAACATACTTGTTAGCTAAAAGATACTATTTATTTAACTATGCAGCCAATTCCCTTAGGTGGCCCTACATAATTCAACCCCCTAACGGGTTTGTTAAATAATGGTAACTTCATTCTTGGAAACTACTTCTTCTAATGCCTTTCAGCTCTTTTTCATATCATTCCTCAGATTCAAATATTCTTAAGTCATAGTTTATATATTTTCCCTCATACTTGAGTATGGTACTATGTTTTTAGATGAGTGGTCAAGTAATTGAGTCATTTCTAATCCATTTCGGTCAAAGCTATTTCGACCTTAAACATTAGCCTTTTTTATGTCCGACGTGCATGACTTTAAACTGCCCATAAAAGACGAAGGAACTCGGAATAAAAGTCAAGTTCCAGCTCACTAAACATACATTTTGTATGATTTAGGTAATATTGAGCAATTAAAAGGTTCAAAGTTGGTAGGGTTATTTACATTAATGCTAGTAAAAATCAAACTATGCTTACTAGTCCCATTGGCTCAGGTAAAATTTAAAGCTTGTAGCAAGAGAATTCAAGTACAAATTATTGAAGGTGAAAGTTTTTTTCATTGATGCACAAGAGTTAGAAGGACATCCACAGACTAGAGTCTCTTCTCTTTTTTCAGGAATTACAAAAGACTTTCAACGTAACTCTTCATTTGATTTACGACACCCCGAGATTCATCAGCAGCCACATGGAATTCATTCATTCAACTGGATACCATAAGAGATGTAGTGATACTAGCTCTTCTTGGAATAATTGTAAACGAATGTTCTTGAGTGCAGTTTTAGAAAATTTTCTGCTGATCAAACAGTGACTCTGTTTCTGTCCAAGAGACATGGAAGATGGATACATGGATTTGAGAATGAAGCATTGGAAGTAAAGAGACATTTGGAGAGAGTACTCTTTTCAGATATTGATCTAATGCCATGTTTGTCTTCTCTCCACCAACCGAAAGCAGAAAACATTTCAGCCCATGGGTTTTCCATTTTCATATCTACATGGAAATGGCATGCAGGGAAATTTTGAAAGTTCATGCCAATGTTGTTGCTCTTAATGAACAACATAACCGAAATAGAGGAGTAGTAGTGTAGCTACATCTCAGGCATATAATTCTTTGCATCTGGAACATTGACTCCTTGCAGATGACCATGACCATATAGAGGCAGGTAGATGCTCTGTGGGAAATTAAGATGATATTTCTTCAAGTAATTAGACAAATCTAGGAGAGTGCTGTCGCAGATATCATAGTAATCATGGACAATGATGTCCATCATGTCATCAATACGCTTGCTAGCCAGTCCATCAGCCATTCCGATTGTTTTGGGAGCCATTAAATATGCACAAGAGTTGAATAAATAACTCTTAAATGGATTGATTTTTCATAAAGTTTGTGAAAAAATGGAAAAGGCATTAAGGTGTGCAAGTCTAACTTGGAGCGCAAGTATGGAGGTTCCGCGCATGTATTTGGCACGTAAATATCACCACGCAGGTCCAGATACCTCTATAGCAGCGCGACATCAAATAAACAGCGGGAAACAGAGTAACTTGTGCGGCAAATGCAACTTGCGCGATGAGAGATCTAAAGTTTCAAATCCATATGCCTTGTATGGAAGTGAGGCCCTCTATTTATAGACACGAACAAGACCCTACGTGTCATACCCTGTGTGATCAAGGGCCGTATCCCTGCGCGCCGGGCCTTGCACGCCCAAAGCTCATTTGCACGCCCTACCTTGCGCGCCCCAATTTCCTTTTGATTCTCGATTTCCTCAGAGTCAAATCTTCTTTTCTCTCCGGATCCAACTATGAGGGGGGAATTTTATTGACACTCCTTTCGTCACAGAATCTAAAGATTGGAAAAGGGGAATATCTGAGCTGAAAGTGATTCAACCTTTGGACAAATATCAAAAATTGGCAAAGGAAGGAATAAGAAGAATGTTGCACAAAGGTCGCGCAAGTTCTCCAACGGTCACGCAAGTACACTTGTGCGCCGCAAATGGTCGCGCAAGTACACTTTCGCGCCCTAAGTGATAACCGCCTGGGTCTTCTTCAGCCTATAAATAGACCCCGTGGGCCCCCCATTCGGGAGAAATTTTTCCAGAAGCTTAGATTTGAGCTCCCGGCGCCCTAGTCTCTTCTCAAGGCTTCATAAACACTTATAAGATAGTTTCTTACCTAGAACGGAAGATCTAAACAGGGGGAGGAAGGCCTAAGTGTTGAAACTCATCAACACTTGCGCGCCTCAGTGGCCAGCCCTTAAGGGAAATGGCCACACCTGCGCGCTGCCTTACTCCTTCAATAGAACTTGCGCACCCCTCTTCTGGAAGAACCTCAAGATTATTCTAAAGGCTTTAACCAAGAGTTTCTCAAGTATTACTCTACTGGTTAACCATCACACAAGTTCCCATGTGTCGTGCAGGTATACCTGCGCGACCAGGACTTGCGTGCCCATGCAGTACCTGCACACCTTCCAGGACTTGCGCGCCCCTGCCTTTTTGGGTGCCCTTCTTGCCCATTTCACCCCTCTTATACCATTCCACATCTCCTCTTAAAGATTCAGTCTTCAAGACACTCTTCAAATCCATTTATGGCATGATTTCTTGATTTGGATTCCTTATTTGAAAGAAAATCTATGGAATATCTCTCAAAACCTAGTGATTTACACATATTTATGTCACTAAAGATTGAGATTTAATTCATTCAGCCTCATCCTTTAAGATGAGAGAACTCATAAACCTGGGCCTCCTTTTCATGAATAAGCCCCAGTCATAATTCTAAAATCTGGGCATCCTCCTTAGGAATAATCCCCAAGTCCTCATTAACCTGGGCCCCCTTTTCAAGAATAATCCCCAATCATAATTCTCAAATCTGGGCATCCTCCTTAGGAATAAGCCCCAAGTCCTCATTAACCTGGGCCTCCTTTTCAGGAATAATCCCCAGTCATATTTCTCAAATCTGGGAATCCTCTTTAGGAATAAGCCCTAGTCCCTCAATTTTTTCATGTCCCTTAACCTGGGCCTCCTTTTCAGGAGTAAGCCCCAATCCCCTAATTTGGGCATCCTCCTTAGAAGTAAGCCCCAAGTCCCTTAATTTTTCAAGTCTCTTAACCTGGGCCTCCTTTTCAGGAGTAAGCCCCAGTCTTAATTCCTCTTAACCAGTCCTAATTTACCTTTGATCTGGGATTCCTTCTCAGGAGTAAAAACCCAATCATAGGTCTTCTCCTAATTTGGGCCTCCTTTTCAAGAGTATGCCCCAAGTTAGAGTATTCAAATCTCCGTGAAGCACATATACCTTTATAGACCCTGTTCCTGGATTTCTTCCTTGAAGTAAATCCAAATCACCATTTATCTAGGCAGTCATACATACATAAGTCCCACCTTATTTCTTATGATTTCATCTTTCATGGCATAATTGTCTTATTTTTACCAATACCTCTTGTTTCTCACACTGAGCATGACTCACGTGATCTTAGAGTGTAAAAGTAATTATGACATCCTTCTTTGAGCCATCAATCATAAACATCATACTCCCTTACTCGAACTACATGGGTTCTGATTCTTTTTTTAAACAAAGGATACGTAGGTAGCCCATCTGCGGGTTCGATCCCAACTCTGAAATAATTCATGTCCTTCTGAATGACAATAAACTTCAAGTGCCCCACTGAGTGGCTGTAAAACCAGTATGGTCATCATAATGACCAAGATACTTTTACGTATCAAAGGATACCATTGACTAAGAATCTCTAACAGATACAGATGATTCTCTATCAATGAAGAACCTCAAATACATATAAAAGATTCTCTAAATTTCCTACATATCGATCATTGATTGTCAGATATAAAGGAAAGCTCATTTTATACTTGGTAATGTACTAAGGATTCACGAACATAAATTAAATCTATAAAGAGAGTCCCGGAGTAGACAATAATTCCCCTCAAAAGGTCTGATGAGTCCGACCTCCCATCCTCTCGACCAATGAAAATTCCTAAGCCTTATCGGTCCACAAACTAATGAGGACCTACCTTTGGAAATTAGGTCCAACTGGATGTGGAATCATTGGATGTTTCTGGTTCTACGAACAAACCCGTTAGAAACCGATCAGAATGTTTGAACCTCCCATCAAGGAGGTCATCCCTGAATTCCAAGGGAAACAACATACACCACACAAAATGTAATATTGGTAATATGGTATGAATCTCACAGGAATAAGGAGTGAGATGAAAACCCCTTACCTTGCACTTTCCTTTAGTCGAGGGCATGTTTAACCTTTTGTACGAAGATAGTAGTATGTTATTAAATTATAAAAGAACCATATTAATATTTATGATATCATACATGATTCATTTATGACTTTATATAACCCATTTAATAATAATTTCCATGTTAAATTAACATTTCGGGTAATAATTTCTTTTTTTACCGTACGTGTTTTAACTTGTTACTCTTGGTTGTATCACGTAGATCATGATTTAAATACTTCCAGAATATAAAACATGATAAATATATCATATATATTTAGAATATAAATATGTATAATAGACATATATATGAAATTTAAAACACCATTTATGGAGACGGTAGTCCGTACGTATGCATAAACGCTGTTTCTGTTTTCATATAGTATTGAACGGAAGTAAGTGAATAAGATATATGTAAATACATAAATACTTATATATATAAATATATATATCTCTAGTAGCATTATTATTTAATATATTACATACTTACTAGTAATATATATTTTTATAATCGTCGATGAATGGTGAACTTGGAAATGAATCTCATCGCGTCGTGGAGACGGTAATCCGTACCTACACACGAGCAAAAATATCATTCTTTTGATATTAAAAAAATATATAATTGGATGATATATCATATATAAAGAATTATTATAATGTTATATTTATTATTTACATCAAATAAACATCATTATTATACCCATCCAAATAATAATGTATTGAATAACAAATACACCATGACGTGGAGACAGTAAGCTGTACGTACGCACGTATGGTGACATGTCATTCAAAGGATGGATAAAATACTGAATATGGATGTAACATATTTATAATAACATCACAGTATATAGGATATACTTGAGTTATTATTTTAGAATAGAAATAACAAATAAAGAAGAAGTTGAAGAAGAAAGGAACTTCAAAGAGGGTGGTGAAATCATTACATCTTCTTCAGGTTATTCCTTTTGATTTGATCAAAAGGGAACCGTAGGTTGGATTTCTGATCAAAATAAGGCCTCTAGGTTGAAGTGAGGGAAGTTGAGAGAGTATTTGGTCAAGGGTTGGGCGAACAAAAAGGCTTTGAATGTGTAAAGAATTGGTTAGAAGTGGTATCCTTTTATAAGGGGGAGGAGGGGCACCTTTGGAAAAGCTAGAAATATTATTTTATAATAAATTCATATTCGGTTTATAATGGCTCAAAAGTGGATTATTTAAAGTTTAAGGTGGGTATGGGTCTAAAACCACTCAACCAATATAATTTAGATAGGTTTGGGTCATTATATTAACCTTATCGTTTAGTTTTAACTCTTAGTAAATTAGTTTGACACTTACCATGTCACTTCATATTTTTATATTATATAGTTAATAAACATACTATATACCACCAAAAGTCCCCCAAGTTATCCATTAATGATACACCTATCATGATATAAGTCTCTTGGCCGAACCTTAGATTTTTATGAGTTGAATATCAATTAAGAATATAATATTTGTTTTAAAAACTCTTTTATGTCAATTTTAAAACTATTTGGAAAATTGACTTTTGTTTAAATCATAAAAGAATTATTACTTAGAAAAAAGTTAATTAAATAATTCCTAACATGTCATATTAACCTATAAAATTAGTGTAATTCATAAAAATTCTAAAATTTTAATTATTTGGGTATTTATAATATCAATTATTTTCATTTTTTATTAATTCGGTAATTACGACATCACCATTGTGTCATACATAAATTAAATTATTTAATGTATAAAAATTATAAATAAAATAATATTATGTAGGAAATAGTTTTATCTTTATAATAAAGATTTACAATCTAATTTATCTTATGTATAACCCTATATCAAAAATGTTTTAGTAATTAAATATCGATTTTAACTCTTTTAACTCTTCTTTGAATTAAATAATAATGAATGTCCTAATCTAATCAATGTGGACCTAAATGATAATATTTTATTCCTAAGGGTGTTTTTGGTCAATAAAAACTTTTACAATAGAATTAGGACATGTGTTAGGGTAATATTAATATCATTTTTACCCTTAATCATCCTATTTACTTTTAATCGTGGTAAATAAAAATAAAAAGATACTATTCACCGAAAATTATTTTTATCTTATTGAACCACATTTTAGTCCTTGATATTAACAGTGTCTCTCAGATTTTCAAAATTACACTCAAAGAAGCGGTAAAAGTATGTTTTATGTGAATTTACAAATTTTTCTAGGAGGTGGGTAAAAGACAGTGAAAAAGTTCAATAAAATTTTTATATACCTAAAATTATTATAAACTTCCTCTAATGAATTAAATTGAATTTATATAGGTGTTATGTATCTATTTTGACCTAAAGTAAATTTAAATAATATAAATAATTATTTAAATAAAAAGCTGGTTTTAAAAAGTAACTCAGTGTTTTTCACTATTAATCAAAAAATGAAAGTTTTCAGAAAAATACCAAAAATTTAACCTAAGATAATTTTGATATTCATAATTCAATAATGAATTATATTTTACCAAATTCAAAACATATAAGTTTCATTTATTAATTTAAAATTAATTCCCGTTGTTAAAACAAAAAGCGTGTTTTTAAGAAACAATAAATATCAAAAGATTGACACTTGTTTATGTCCAGTTTAAATGTGAAATTATGTTCAATGACCAAAATTGGATTAAATGGTAAAAATTTATTCTAAATATACTTTAAAACCACTCAAATTCATAATTTATCACTATTAATTATTTCGATTAAAAAAGTTGTTTTTAATTAAAATTTAGTAATGTTCACTATTCATCAAAATATGAAAGTTATCCGAAAAGTACCAAAATTTCACCCTAAACTAATTTTGATATTAAAAATCCAAAAATGAAGTCCATTTTGAAAGGTGAAATTTATAAAATTTTAAAAAGTGGGTATTACTATTCATAACGGCTAGTTTGATTGGTTGTGGTGTGTTATAACTCGAAGTTGCGTACAACACACGCTACTGTATTATTCAAAGTGAAGCGTTCCGTGGAATCTTGCGGTGTTAAATTCTACCCTCCTTCAATAAATTTCATCCTCGCAATTTGAAATTGTTCTTCGGAAATAAAAGGTTGAAAATATAAAATATCTTTGTGGGAAAACCCACATCGGAAATTGGGTTAATAAAATTTAGTCTTAATAAGAGGAAAAGAGAAATAAAAGGGTCACCACCAAATTATGATATCAATTATTATAACATTGGTGGTAATTAAAGACATGTAATTGGAGGAAAAACATAAATATTTATAGGAAGTGATTGAGGTCGTCAATCACAAACAATTGTAGAATTGTGGGCCTTAAAGCCACCAATTTATGATGATTTAAAATACCACCGGTTCAACAAAAAGTAAGGTATTAGGATAACACATTTTTGTTTTTAAGATCCCTTCCCTAAAGTTTAATAATTAATTTATCCATAAAATATGAGGATATATATATATATATATTTTATTTATCCTAATCGTATAGGGTTCCAAAAATAATGAATTTGTTATTCACATTTCATACCCTTTAAAAAAACTACATTATTCAATCCAGGACATCACGTGGGCTAGTGGTAAGTGATGCACCCTTGTCGCCCTTCAGTTGTGGGTTCAAGTCTTGCGGCCTTGCTGGATGCGAGGGGTTTCCGCCCAACCTCCAGGTTTTACATTTTATGGAAATCCAAGAATAATCTCAAACTAGACTTATCCAAAATAATTTTGCCCAAACTCACATTCCAAAATTTATAAGGCAGGTAAACAAAATGAAGATCCTTTTTTTTCACGTAATAACATGTGAACACCTTCATCATGTATTATTTTAAAATATGGTAACACCCTAAATTACCATAAAACTTTATTGATTACATTCATGCTCCCTTATTTCTTATAGAATATTAGATATATTCCTTATATCCAAAAACTTTGAATATTCCAACAATGATGAAATAAACAAACCATTAATCAGTGCCAAGGTAGTCAAGAATATCCAATATAATTCATCCAAATCAACCATACCTTATTCCAAAATTACTACCTTAGTATCAAGACCATATTAAGGATTACCTTTCCTTCAACCATGTATTTTCAAAAAAAAAGTTTAACTTGCTGTTGAGTCACTTTTCATAGTACCATAATATCTCAAATCCTCAATGAAATAGTACTGCAGTACAATCCTTATTTGTCTCCCTAATTCATATAACCAGTACATCGTTGATACAACACTCATATGAAATAATTATTTAATAACAACATAAGAACACTATTCATTCCTCTTCATCTGTGGTAGTATCATAACTTTATTATTATCCAATTAGCATCATTTGGTGCATACTCTAATGATTTGGATATTGGTTTACATAGTGTCCCAACTCTTTGCAGATGAAGCATTGTACATTTGAAAACTTTTTCTTACCCTTGCAATCACGTACTTGGTGTCCTTTTTATCCACACTTATAAAAACTCCCATTCCCTTAAATCATTTACCAAGGGGATTCATTCCACATTTATCATATATTGGAAAATCCTTCTTTCCCTTATTCCCTTTATCCATATTTCTTTCTACCATCCTTTTCTTCTCTGTCTTCCCTTAAAATCCATAGAATTCAAAGAGTTATTTACTGATCCTTTGATAATATTTATTCATATGATGATAATACATGGGAGACTATTTCCTTTATAAATGTTATCTTAATACCATGAATGGTATGACCCTTCTTACTCTTTGGATCATACGTATTGTTGTGGTTCTCATTCCTTCTACTGGGAGCCATTTCTAAACAATGGCATGCACTAAGTTAGTTTATGAATCACAATTCATAATTCCAAACATGTAAAATACCTAACATAAATTGAATAGTTTATGGATATAATCCATAATCACAAAAATGTTTTCTTTGAGGAGGTATATACTCATAAACTCTTCATAGCGGTTTGTAAAGAAAATGAGAATTATCCTAAGCATATCCCCCGAGAGTGTCGTAACCAAGAGTGCAGCAAGGCCCGTTGTCGTGCACCAGTTCCCGTTCGAGTATAACTCAAAGCGGTGTTTTTGGGTTTTACCCCTAGGTAAATCTGTGCCAGAGCCGCCTCTACCTGCTCGTATCTAGACAGAGATTTATTGCTCGGAAAACTCACAAAATCTCTACAATACCAAAATTCTAGGAAGTTATTCTATAATAATCCTCAAAGTATATCTTAGGGTAATGTGTTCTAATCAGAGTTTATCTAAATCTAGTTTCCAAGGATATTGCTAAACTTCCTCTGATACCAACTGTAACGCCCTGACCCCAGTTTCCCAGATTCGGTGCATTATTTTAATACATTGCCATGATTACAAGGAATCAAGTCCCGAAGGACCGATTAGTTTAGCAGTCTTGGAAAAATAGATTACATACATGAATGTTACATTTTCACTTTAATACGTACAAAAAAACATAAATAATCTTTATGAACGCCATTATTCCCTTGGCTTAACCCTGCATATCAATCACAATACACTTCTTGGAATCCTAGAAAAAATAAAACATAGAAAGGGGTGAGCTCAAATGCTCAGTAAGGGTAATAAATATAGCAGAAACATTCAAAATAGGTATAAAAATTTAAGGCAATGTATAAAATTAAAACAAAATCCTTTTAAACTTGAACCTCAGCATAATATGGCAGAAATAAAATTAAATAATGCCATTTAATTATTCACATAGATATTCTACTAATCAAATAATCACATGAAATATCACAAACCACTTTCATAATGATGGAATGCATAATGTCAGACTATCATAGCCACATATCCAAGGCCTTGTGCCAAGAATACAAATAAGATTTTGTCAAGGCCTCGTGCCAAGACACTAGTTTGTCTCATGAGACCTACCGATGCAATTCTTTTAGAAGATACTTAGGTTTAAAATTGAAAAAATATACTCCAGTGTTTTTCTGAAAACATTATGCAAGCTTCTAAAAACAAAATAACTAATTCTGAGACTTCTTGACTAATTACAGGCCATGATGGGTCCACTCCCAATCCATTCCTGTCTACCACACTCAAGATTTTGGTTTTCTGAAAACATTTTTAAGCTTGTGTTAAATATGTATACATTTGCATTGGATTTTCATATATTTGAGAGAAATATCTATTTTTTGAAATCATTTAAAAATCAAATAATTATAAAAAAACATTTACTTTGATAATATTCTTAGAATATTGTAAGGGAAGATTCGACAATTTTATAACGACAGAAAATAGCCGGACCCTCCATATAAATTAAAAAAAGTCATTCTTACTTTGATTCTGTCGAAAAGGTTTAAAAGGACCTTGTTTGAAAAATGATGGAAAGATTCCTTTATAAACTTCTTATAAAAAATCAAACAAGGGTATAAATGACTTTAACCCATATTTTGTAAAATTGTAAGAATGTTTTGAAATACATTTTTATGAAACATGGATGTGGATGATAAAGAGGTCCCAGTAGATAATTACGTATAAACAACCTCAGATAATGAAGAGATTGTGAAATAAACCCTTACCAATTTGGTAACTCATGAAACATACACCCCATGAAAGAGGTATCATACAATGAATATTTAGATACACATAAATTAAAGTTTATTACACAAATAATACAATTATGGGTAGTACATACACCACACAAAAGGTAATAGTGGCAATATGGTACGAATCTCACGGGAATAAGGAGTGAGATGAAAACCCCTAACCTTGCACTTTCCTTTATCAAGGGTATGTTTAACCTTTTGCAAGAAGATCTTAGTATGTTATTAAATTATACCAGAACCATATTAATATTTATGATATCATACATGATTCATTTATGACATTATATTACCCATTTAATAATAATTTCCATGTTAAATTAACATTTCGGATAATAATCGCTTTCTTTATCGTACGTGTTTTAACATGTTACTCTTGGTTGTATCACTTAGATCATGATTTAAATACTTCCAGAATATAAAACATGATAAATATATCATATATATTTAGAATATAAATATGTATAATAGACATATATATGAAATGGAAAACACCGTTTATGGAGACGGTAGTCCGTCCGTACGCATAAACGTTGTTTCTGTTTTCAAATAGTATTGAACGGAAGTAAGTGAATAAGATATATGTAAGTAAATAAATACTTATATATATAAATATATATATCTCCAGTATAATTATTATGTCATATATTACATACTTATTAGTAATATATATTTTTATAATCGTCGATGAATGGTGAACTTGGAAATGAATCTCATCGCATCATGGAGACGACAATCCATACGTACACACGAGTGAAAATATCATTATTTTGATATTAAATTAAATTATAATTGGATGGTATATCATATATAAAAAATAATAATAATGTTATATTTATTATTTACATCAAATACACATCATTATTATACCCATCCAAAAAATAATGTATTGAATAACAAATACACCACGACGTGGAGACGGTAAGCCGTACGTACGCACGTATGGTGACATGTCATTAAAAGGATGGATAGAATAATGAATATGGTTGTACCATATTTATAATAAAAAAACTGTATATAGGAGATACTGGAGTTATTATTTTAGAATATAAATAACAAAGAAAGAAGAAGTTGAAGAAGAAAGGAACTTGAAAGAGGGTGGTGAAATCATTACCTCTTCTTCAGGCTCTTCCTTTTGATTTGATCAAAAGGGTTCCTTAGGTTGGCTTTCTGATCAAACTAAGGCCTCTAGGTTGAATTGAGGGAAGTTTAGAGAGTATTTGTGAAGGGTTTGGTCGAATCACAATGCTTTGAGGGTGTGAATAATTGGTTAGAAGTGGCGTCCGTTTATAAGGGGGAGGAGGGGCACCTTTGGAAAAGCTAGAAATATTATTTTATAATAAATTCATATTCGGTTTCTAATAGCCCCAAAGTGTATTTTTTAATGGTTAATGTGGGTATGGGTCTAAAAACAATCAACCAATAGAATTTAGACAGGTTTGGGTCATTATATTAACCTTATCTTTTAGTTTTAACTCTTAGTTAATTAGTTTGACACTTACCATGTCACTTTGTATTTTTATATCATATAGTTAATA
Source organism: Viscum album (assembly GCA_963277665.1). Taxonomy (NCBI): domain Eukaryota; kingdom Viridiplantae; phylum Streptophyta; class Magnoliopsida; order Santalales; family Viscaceae; genus Viscum; species Viscum album. The sequence goes on along the minus strand of OY728130.1, from coordinate 760,338,695 downwards.
AACTTACTGTATACCTCCAAGAGACCCCCAAGTGCTCCATTAATGATAAAAATATCATTATATAAGTCTCTTGGCCTAACCTTAGATTTTTAGGAATTGAATATCAATTAATAATATAATATTTGTTTTAAAAACTCTTTTATGTCAATTTTGACACTATTTGGAAAATTGATTTTTGTGAAAGTTATAACAGAATTATTAATTCGAAAAAATTTAATTAAATCATTCCTCACATGTCATATTAACCTATAAAATTATTTAAATTCATAAAAAGTCTCAAATTATATTTATTTGAGTATTTATAATATCAATTATTTTAATTTTTCATTAATTCGGTAATTACTGTATCACCATTGTGTCATACATAAATTAAATTATTTAATGTCTAAAAATTATAAATAAAAAAAATTTATGTAGGAAATATTTTTAAATTTATAATTAATGTTTTAAATCGAATTTATCTTATGTATAACCCAATATTAAAAATGTTTTAGTAATTAAACTTTGATTTTAACTCTTTTTAACTCTTCTTTGAATTAAATAATAAAGAATGTCCTAATCTAATCTATGTGGACCTAAATGATAATATTTTATTCATAAGGTTGTTTTTGGTCAAGAAAAACTTGTACAATAGAATTAGTAAATCTTTTAGGGTAAAATTAATATCATTTGTACGCTTAATCACCCTATTTACTTTTAACCGTGCTAAATAAAAGTAAAAAGTTACTATTCGCCAAAAATTATTTTTATCTTATTGAACCACATTTTACTCCTTGATATTAACCGTGTCTCTTGGATTTTATAAATTCCAGACACAGAAGTGGTAAAATTAAGTTTTATGTGAATTTACAAATTCTCCTAGGAGGTGGGTAAAAGACAGTGAAAAAGTTCTATAAAATTTTTATATATCTAAAATTATTATAAACTGCCTCCAATTAATTACATTGAATTTATATAGGTTTTATATATCTATTTTGACCAAAAATAAATTTAAATAATATAAATAATTATTTAAATAAAAAGCCGGTTTTAAACAGTAACTAAGTGTTTTTCACTATTCATCAAAAAATGAAAATTTTCAGAAAAATACCAAAAATTTACCCTAAGCTAATTTTGATATTCCGAATTCAATAATGAATTATATTTTACCAAATTAAAAACATAGAAGTTTCATTTATTAATTTAAAATTAATTCCCGTTGTTAAAACAAAAAGCGTGTTTTTAAGAAACAATAACTATCAAAAGATTGACACTTGTTTATGTCCGGTTTAAATGTGAAATTATGTTCAATGACCAACATTGGATTAAATGGTAAAAATATATTCTAAATATACTTTAAAACCACTCAAATTCATAATTTATCACTATTAATTATTTCAATTTAAAAAGTTTTTTTTAATTAAAATTTAGTAATTTTCACTATTCATCAAAATATGAAAGTTATCCGAAAAGTACCAAAATTTCACCCTAAACCAATTTTGATATTATGAATCAAAAAATGAAGTCCATTTTGAAAGGAAAAATTTATAAAATTTTTAAAAGTGGGTATTACTATTCATAACGGCTAGTTTGATGGGTTGTGGTGTGTTATAACTCAAAGTTGCGTACAACACACGCTACTGTATTATTCAAAGTGAAGAATACCGTGGAATATTGGGGTGTTAAAAAATTGATACTAAACAATAATACTGAATTTACAATACAAGGGATATAACCAAGATCAAAATTGGATTAATTAAAGGAAAGACACGTTCGATGGCCCTTATGCACTTCACGTGAGTCATATAAGGACTCATGATAGAACTGAGACTCATCTCTTAGATCTCATGAAATTATTTCAACATGTTGTTTGGGAAAAAAGAAGTCCTTTAGATGTGTAAAAAAAAGTCATATAGCCCCCTTGGGTGCACCACCTTGGTCTTGTGAAACCCTATGGGTCTATCACCCGAGACTTACAATGACCTTAAGATACATTTCATAACTCATATAACAGTGTTCAATCATATCAGTAAAGTCTCGCCATTTCATCTAGTAATGGAATCCAAGCTCACACGACACCCTCTAGGAAAGCCAGTTGAGACCTATCCCACCCCCAAACATGATGGTCAAGTCTCACAATGACCTCCATGGATGTTATCCAAGACACATGACATCCTTCAGATGATGTTGCACTAACTCTTGCGAAACCCCCTATACGTGTCAAGACAGGTCATGCGATGAATTATAGGATAAGTCAACCAGGTCATGTGATGGCTTCTAGGACAATCCGATCAAGTCATGTGATGTCCCCCGGACAAGTGAACTGTTTTATGAGACACCCTCTAAACATGAAGGCCAGTCCCCAAGGGAATCCCAAGATTTGATGCTTCTATCCATCCTCAATGTTTACGACCCAATATAAATAGAACTACGATAGCTTTGATTACTACCATATTAAGTATATGTAGGCCACCTATTCATGTTTTGATATCCATACTAATTATCCAAGGTGATCCTAATCCCTTATCCAAAGCAATGACATTGATCACTTGATAACCCTTGTTTCTCACAATGAGCATAGCTCACATAATCTTAGGGAGTTTCACTAATAATGGAATCTATAGTATACAACCTAGGGTTACAAGGAAAACCATAGTGCATAATCCCCAACTACTAACATCACATGGTATGCCCCCCGTCAATAGGGAATTCATCTTGGTATGAACCCCTAGAATTCCAGAAACCACAAGGATGGTCATAATGCCTCTAAGTGTGATCATCCACCTTATCCCATCAGCAGGTTAATGTTGAGTATATAAGTTTTCTTATGACTTTTCCATTCCTTAATGTTTTAAAAATCACAAACACATTTCATAAGGAAACTTATCTTTCTCTACGAATTATTTTCTGATGGAAAATTTTCATTCACTAAGAATGTTTTTCCTTACCCTTGGTTTTAAATGTTTTATAAAGTGTTTTCATAAACCATATTTAATAATATTTTTCATAATACAAAAATTGGATCCTTAACTAACTCAAAAACATACAGTTTATTAGAATTTGATTTCCTCTTAATTGTGAATCTGAATTCATCTGAAATCAGACTCAAATTTTTTATGAAATTAAACACCGATTTATTTTGAAATCAAAAACTAATTTTTTAGGAAATCAGACTCCGATTTCCTCTGAAATCAGACTTCGATTTCCTCTGAAATCAGATTCCAATTTCTCCTGAAATTATACTCTGATTTCTTTGGAAATCAAACTCTGATTTTCTCAAAAATCAGACTATTATTTTCTCTAAAATCAGACTCTGATTTTCTCAAAAATCAGACCCTGATTTCCTCTAAAATAAGACTCCGATTTCTTCTAAAACCAGACTATAATTTCTTCTCAGACTTCAATTTATCCTGAAATAAGACACTTATTTCTCCAAAAATCAGACTTTGATTTCTCTGGAAATCAAACTTAGATTTCTCCTAAAATAATACCCCGACTTCTTATGAAAAAAGATTCTGATTTCTCTTGAAATCATGATCTAAATTCTTCAGAAATCAGATTCCAAATTCTCATGAAATCAATGTCCGATTTCTTTGAAAACCAAGTTCCGAATTCTCATTTTTTCCAGACTCCAAATTCTTATTATTCCAGAATCTGATTTTCCATATTTTTAGACTCTGATTCTCACTTTCATAAGAATCCAATTAAATTATTTTCTAACAGTTACCTCATTTACTTAATGTAACATTTTATTTTATCGAATCCTAAACATGTTAATTTTTCTTAAGCATAGATTTATTTTCCTCACATATTATTGTTTCTTACACCTCGTGATTTTTTTGTGTTTTCTTATATGAAACGATGTTGTACAATCTATTTCTAACTAACCATTTGCTGAATGACACGTGTACATGTCCCTCCAATATTTAAGGAAAAATATAACCGTTAGAGGAGGGAGCCGACTGTTGGAACCATTTCCTATACATACCCCAAACATTTGAAGACTTCAATAAATGTTGATAAGAGATGGATGTGAATAATTATAGAGAGATAGAATTTATGCTATGAGAGCTCTAATCAACTTTCATTGTGTGATCTATGAACATCTTGTTCAGCCATGAAAAACTTGTTCAACCTGCTTAGTGCGATTCTGATTGGTTGATCAATCGAGGGCTTATGGGGATAAGAAGACAGAGGATATGCCTTTATTAAAGTTCGAGGTTTTCCGGGGATAAGAAGACAGAGGTACTGACTACCATAAAGTTTGAGGGCTTGCGGGGATACCAAGATAGATTCTGATATTATTTTCAAGGGCTTACCCTTGTTTGGGTAAGATATAATTTCTTTAATGTATAAATCAAGGGACCTTTATTCAAGGTTTTTAAATACCATTATCTTTGGGTTAAAATATTACCAACTTATTTACCTATTTTTGTTAAAAGTTTTATTTCCACTGTAATTTTGTTAAAGAAATAAAGTATAACTTTCTTATACTTTCTTATACACGTATACTATGATATATAATATTATATATTCTTTAAGGTAGAATATTTCCCTAAGTATACTTTTCTTATGTTTCTTTTTAGATCCATATTATCGGATCCTAAGAAAGTTAGTTTCTTAGTCAAGAACTAAAGAGGGTTTGTCAATCAATCTTGTTTAACTTTGTTAAAAATAGATTTTCTTAAGGATAAAAACAAATGTTTTTAAACCTATAATTAACCACCTCTTGTAATTGAGCATCTACATCTATATTTTGATCCTATAATTAGTATCTGAGGAGGTCTCTAAAATACTTATTCTTGCATATAAGTTTTTTTGCTCAAATTTTATTTCTTAACTTTTCTTGTTCATGTTTTATTTTCTTAAAAATTTTGTTTATAAACTTTTTTACTAATCCTTTTTATGGAAAATATCTTTCGTATTTTCTTATATAAATGTCTTTAATGAACTTATAATCTATAGACAACTTAAATCCTACATAATCATCAATATTTTATGGAAATGACTATGAATATTGGGGAGATAGGATGAAGACCTTTATTAACAATACTATTGTTGATAACTTTGTTATCCTTACTGGGTAATAAAATATTACTAAAAAGGAAATAAAAAATCTTAACTAATCAAGAAATACAAGAATATCAACTAAAATACAAGGTACACAATACTCTTTTATTTTCCATGACCAGGAATATCTACAGTAAAATATCATCTTGTGAAGCTGTCAATAGTATTTAGAAGAAACTTGAAGTTAGACATTTTGACACATCAAAAGTGATAGAAACTAGAAGATCTTTGTTAAGAGATGAATATCATGGATTTGTATTTCCTTATAGAGAACATGTTTTCAAAGTGAAAAAAATATTTATAAACATTTTCAATAGTCTTCAATCTATGGGAGAAAAATGTCTTGATGATGAAATTCATGTGGAAAAGATAATTGATATCATGCTCAATGAGTGGGTATATAAAAGGATAACTATTGATGAAAATAAGAAAGTATCTACCATCACTTTTGATGAGTTTTTTGGAAATCTTATTCTGCATGAAACAATAATGAAGAGTGATTAAGATTTAAACAAGAAAAAGAATGGTAATGGAAGTGTTGATTTCACTACTACATCTAAATCCATGACTCCTGAAAGAGTTACTAGATCTAAAGCTAAGAAGGATACTATTATATCTGAATCATGTGATAGTGATTAGTATTAGAATGAACTAGCCAATCTTTATTGAAGGATGAAAAAGTTTTTGGGAAAGAAATATTTTTAGTACAGATATAAGAAGAAAGATAGAAAGGAAAATAAAGATTCAAGAGTAACTTGTTATGAGTGTAAGAGAGTAAGTCATATCAAACCAGATTGTCCTATACTCAATAGAAAATATAGAAAGTATAATCATTCTTAAAGGAGCATAAAGAAGTATTACAAATATAAGGATAAGAAATTACTAAAGACTAATGACACCTAGAGTTCCAGTGGTGGTGACTCTTTAGATGAATCATCAGAATATGAATCTTCTAGTCAAAAGAATATTGGTCTTATAGCCAAATTACATATTGAAAATCATTGTCTTATGGCTAAGGTATACAATGATGAATCTTAAACCAATATTTTTGTAAATTCTAATTTTACTAATGAATAATATTTTGAATCTTCAAATGAATAATCTTCCTCATAAGAAAATAATACCACACCTTAGTTGGAAGAATTCCCTAGATTTTCTAAATTACTTGAGAATGAGAACTATAAGATAGATAAGAATTTAGATAAATAAAATTCTAGAGTTTCTATTTTAACAAAAGAAGTATCAGATTTTTCTAAATATATTGATAAAAAAATCTTGATTTTGAAAATGTTTCTAAAAACCTTAAGGAATTTAATTTTTAGAAGGATTAACTTTATAAGGATCTTGAAAATGTTATTTATAAGAAAAATGTTTTAGAGAATAAATCAAACCCCAAGACTAATTACAATAAGGAAAATAATTTAGTCATCAGTCTAAAATTCAAAATATTTTCCTTAAAGAAACTTTTATAAAATGTCACTTATGGAAGGAAAGAATTTGATAAAATGTATTCACAACTTCGTCCTCTTACGAATTGTTCCGGATTTGGTTATACTCACTCAAAACCTATTTTTATTCCTAACTATTTTGTTCCCCAAAGTTATCATTTTTTCACTTAGTGTCAATGTGGTGGAAATTGGGATAAAATTTTTCTTAAATTAAAACCCAATATTTAGGTTTTCATTAAGATTACTTTTCTACAAAAATGTGGATACCTAAGATTTTACTTTCTAACAATTCTGAATCCAGGAATGTTTGGATTCCGAAAGTCAAACTATTATATTTTAAGAAAAATAAATGAATTAACAACAAAAATACATGGTACATTGATAGTATATGTCCCCGGAACATGAATAGTAGCAAAAAATTATTTGAAAAGATTATCAAGATGAAAGGAGGAAAAGTTACTTTTGGAGATAATGATCAAGGATAAATTATTTGTATAGGAAACATTGTTCTTCTTGGAAAAGTTTTGATTTAAAATGTTTTATTTGTTAAAAGTCTTAAACACATCCTTATAATCATAATCCAATTATGTGATGAAGATAAACTTGTGAAATTTAAAAATGATAAATTTTTAGTACACAATTCCAAGGAATAGTTTATTCTTTCTACCCATAAGCAAAAGAATATTTATACGCGGAACATAGAATACCTTAGGATCCAAGACCTACCTTGGCTTAGTGCCATGGAATATCAATATTGTTTATGTCATAGATGACTAGGACATTGTAATCTTAATAACATATGCAAACTCTCAAAGAAAATACTTGTTAAGGATCTACCAGAAAATAGATTTGATTATTAAAAAGTTTTTGATCCTTTTAAATATGAAAAGAAATATAAGTCAAGATTTAAATCAATTAGTGTAGTCTCATCTTTATATGAAATATAGCTAGTGTATATGGATCTTTTTAGTCCAACATAAACTAGAAGTATTTGAGGAAAATACTATGTATTTTTTTTAGTTGATGATTACACGAGATTTACATTGGTTTATTTTATAGAAAGAAATATGAAATCTTTTCTTATTTTAAATATTTTTCATCTAAATTTAAAAATAAGAAAAATCTTCAATTGAAAACTATTCATAGTGATCATGGGGGAGAATTTGAAAATTCAGATTTGGAAAGTTTTTGTAGTAAAAAAGGCATTACTCATAACTTCTCAGCTCTAAGAACTCCTCAAAAAAATATTGTTGTTGAAAGAAGAATTTGAATTATTCAAGAGATAATGAGAACCATGTTGTGTGAATATTATATTGCTAAATTTTTTTGGGATGAAGCTATTTTTACTACTTTCTATACTATAAATTGAGTTTTAATTAGAGATTTTCTTAATAAAACACCTTATAAATTATAAACTGTTTGAAAAACTAAAGTTTCTTACTTAAAAGAATTTGGATGAAAAATATTCATCTCAAATACTAAATATAACTTATATAAACCCACACCTAAATCAGATAAAGGAATTTTTTAAGATATTCCACTACTTCTAAGTATTATATAGTTTTTAACTAAAATTCTTATACTATTGAAGAAATAATGCAAGTTAAATTTGATGAAACTGATCTTTAAAAAAACCCTAATCAACATCTTCAGATGTGTTTTCAAAAACTGATTATCAACATTTTATGGAAGATTCTTCTAATTAGGAAAATAATCAAGAAAATGTTTCTAAAATATTTACCCCAAAAGACTTTTTATCTTATGCTGAAGATCCGGTTTTACAAAATCCAAATCATTTATTTCTTACGAATTTTCCTAATGATGGTATCATTAGTGATGTGAATCAACATGTAAGTACTAAAAGTTATTTAAGAAATGAATCATATAATTTAGTGTTTCTTTCCCAATTAGAACCTAAAAGCTCTGATTAAGCTTTAGGTAATGATGAATGGATTAAAGCCATGCAAGATGAACTAAATGAATTATAAAGGAACAAAGTATGAACGTTACTTGAAAAAACTAAAGAAACCTATGTAATTGGTGTAAAATGGGATTTCAGAAATAGATGTGATGAAAATGGAATCATTTTACGAAATAAGGAAAGATTAGTTTATAAAGTCTATAATCAATAAGAAGGAATAGATTATGGAGAAAACAACACTCTAGTAGCTAGACTTGAATCTATTTGTATTCTACTATAATTTGCAACATTTTTCAATTTTAAACTATTTCAAATGGACGAGAAGTGTGATTTCCTTAATGGATATGTTCAAGTGTAATTTTATATCGAACAACCTATTAGTGTTGAAGATGCAAAACATCCTGAACATGTTTTCAAACTCAAAAAATCTTTATATGAATATAAACAAGCCCCTAGAGCTTAGTATGATAGAATTACATGATTTTTGTTACAAAAAAAGTATGTTAAGGGAAATGCTGATCCAACCCTTGTTATAAAGAAATATAAGAAAAATATTTTGATTTTTTAAATTCATGTTGATGAAATTATATTCAAATCAACTCACTAATCTTTAAATGATTAATTTGAGAATCTTATGAAATCTGATTTTGAAATGAGTATTATGGGTGAATTAACATTTTTCCTTGTTTTTCAAATTTCTCAAAAACCAGAAGGAATATATATATCTCAATATAATTATATTAAAGATCTTTTAAAAAAGCATGGATATGAAAATACTAAAAGTAATAGTACTTCAATCACTACCTCAAACTCTCTTGATCTTGATAAAGCTGGGAAACTAGTTAATCAAAAATCTTTTAGAGGTATGATAGGAAGTCTATTATACTTAAAAGATATTTGTCCAAACTTAATTCTTTTAGTATTCTTACGTGAAAGATATCAATCTAATATAATGTAATCTCATTTAAAACTAGTGAAAATAATTTTTTGCTATTTAAAGGGAACCATGGATTTAGGACATTTCTATTCTTCTGGAAATGATTTTGTTTTAAAACTTTTTTCAGATGCTGATTTTGGTGGATGTATAATGGATAAGAAAATTACATTCAGAAATTTTCATTTATTAGGAGATTCATTTGTTTCTTGGTCATGTTAGATTAAACACTCAGTAGCACTTTCCATTACTGAATTTGAATATGTAGTAGTTAGAAGTCATTGGGCTCAAGTGTTATGGATACAACACACACTCAAGGATTACGACATGAGTTTTACCAAAACATATATAAATATGTGATAATACTAGTACCATTTCCCTAAGAAAAATCTCTACACATCACTCTCATCGAAAGCACATAGATATTATGCATCAGTTTATTAGGGATAAAACACTTAAATGAGACATCATTATTTAATTTATCATAATGAAAGATCATATTTCTGACATATTTACAAAATCTTTACCCTCCGATAGATTTGGATTCATTAAAAAAATGTTAGGAATGATAACTGTAAGGTAATATTTCATTTTAACTTTATGTTAAAACCATATCCTAACATTATGATATACCTTTTCAAAGGGGGAGTACATATTTAAAAATAATAATAATAAAATTTTTGAAATCTAATTTTTTTTAATAAATTTTTTTGGAATCTAAAATTTTCTTTGCTAAATAAAATTTTCAGAATAAAAAATCTTCTTTCGTTAATAAATTTTCAAAACCATTTTTTTCCTTTCCTTAATAAAATCCTCAAAACCTAAGTTTTATAAGAAAAACCTTATCAATATTAACAATTCTTAATGAGAATCCAGAAGGTATGTTTCCTTACTTAAATCTTCATAATTGCAATTTTTTTATTGTTGTTATTTCTATATTGTTTTAGGAAAACTTTACTAGATTCACTTTCCTTAAGTCCTATTTTCCATAAAACCTCAAAAGACCGAAAATTATAAATCCTTATTCGACATTGATATCAACCATCAGATCAAAATAAGATAATCTCAACCATTATATTGTTTTCGAAGTATGAACCATCACCAAGAATCCTATATAAAGAAACTCCATATTCGCATCCCACATCGGTTATTCTAGTGTTTTTGTGCCAAATATTTATTGATCTTTAAATTATTCTTTCAGTTTTATCTATTTATTTAAGCTCAGAATGTCTTTTGAAGTTTCATAGAAAAATCCATTGGCCTCCAACAAGGAACTCAAGGATCAGTTAATTTACCAATAAAGGTTGGTGTACCCAAATTTATTTCTTAAGTATGATTCTTTGATTAAAAAAATCGTTAATAAGAATAGATGGGAAATCCTTTTCATTTCCAATCCAATGAATCAGGATCCAATTTATCTTTATCTCCTTATAGAATTTTATGATTATGTTATTTTTTATGAACAAGGAAGAAGAGAAAATTTTTCTTTCAGGAGATATGGAAAAGACTTATTAATTATATTTCAACAAGGCTGCTAGTATATTGGATACTCCCTTTGAAGGAAAAGAAATCTTTTTCTCTCACAAGTTTCTAGATAAGGAAGGATATTTTGAGAAGGTTAAGGCAATTGAGTTCTTTTTTCTTAAAGGATATAAGGAAGATAAACCTTATCAAGTACATTCTCTTGACCATTAGTAATATCAAGAATGACACCATCAAGTCTTAGATTATAATGTATCCAGTAATCTTGTTGAAGATTATTTTCTTTTTCTAGAATCTTTAAAAATTCCTTGTAGTTCAAAACCCAAAGTTTTTAAGATAATGTTATTTAGTGATGAAACTATGAGAAGGATGAAAACAGGTTTCAAAATTATGTTAAAAGAGTTCTATGATATTTCTGATAGTAATATTCAATCTATCATAAAGAAAGGTGGGACAAGATAAATTTCTAAGAAAAACTCAAAGAAAAGAAAATAAAAATAACTGGAACCTCAAGAAAAAGTACCCTCACTTAAATCAGTATCTGCTCCACCCAAGTTGAAAAATAAAAATACATTCTCTGATGAAGTGGAAGCCAAATTGATAGAGAAAAAGAATAAAAAGAAAGAGGGAGATGCAATTTTTGGCTTATACCCTACTAAAGATAAGGCCTTGAAGACTCAAGCAGCTGATGATCTTGATAAGCAATAAAAAGAGAAAAAGTTAAAGAAGAAGATTTCAGAAATACATATTCTTCAATATTTTCTTAATGATATTGAGAAAGCATCTGAAAAAATTTAGGTACCATGATCCTTCTTATAAAAATCAGTTTAGATTGAAACCCCGGGTGTAGATAAGAGAAAGGAAGTTATTTCATTTCCAGAACCCATTATCGAACAACAAGTAGTTCAATAAGAGGAAGAACATTAAGAAGAATAAGAGGAAGAGGAAAGTGATAATGTAATCAAAATGGTGGAAGAATACCAAGAGAAGGAAAGTCCTTCTGAAAAGCTGTCTTTTAGAACTTTCCAAGATAAATCAGCCAAGATAATCTCAGAAGGGAAAAATGATGATGCATAGGATGAGGTTGATAAAAATTTAGATGATGAAAGTAGTAATCATGATTTTATTCATCCATAAGATGTTAAGGAATTCACTGATAAAGTTGGTGAAAAATTTTCTAATGATAATGATAAAATAATTCATGTTTCTGATTGTGATTATGAGACTTTGATAGTTGAGAATTCAATCTCTAAAGATGAGAACAAGAAACAAGTGGCTGTTGATTCAACTATGAAATATGTGGTTAATAAAATCCAAGAATGACGTTGTTGGAACATCCAAGAGGAAAGCATAAGAGAAATATAAACTTCCCTCACCAACAAAGGACTCTACTTTGAAATCTTCATCTTCCTTGGGACAATATTTTGTGGTTTAGTATTTAAAGAATATAGTGAATACCATCCCCTTATTTCCTAGTATTGACTCCATATTTGAACTGATTTAATAAAAAATAATTCAAAATTCATATCCAACAAGTGTTCTAATAGAGAAGTTTATAAAACATGAATCCAATTTTATGAATTTTCAAATTGGTTATATTTCTCATAGAAGATCTTGAAAAGAGATAACAAAGTGGTCTAAGTCAGTGATTTATGGTATGAAAATCTTGGATTATTTCTTTGATTTATTAAATTATGAATTTGATAAGTTAGATGAGATCATCAATAAATTTTCAACAAGTCTTTCAAAAAAGATAAATCAAGAGCAAGTTGCCCAGATCCACAAGGATAAAGACCTAAATGGAAATCTAAATTCTGTTTCTCTAAATTAGAAAAGGGGAAGAGAAATCAGGGAAGATATGGAAGAAAAATTCAAAGAGTAAGAATAAGTGATAAAGTATCAATGGGAAATACTTAAATCTCAAAAATAAAAGATTAAATATCTTAAAAAGAAAAATCAATATTAGGAAGGGTTTCTCAAGAACTTTGAGGATGATCACAAAGAGTTGAAAAATTTGAAGGATATCTTAATAATTCTGATGTCGAAGGAAAGGAAGGATGACTAATTTATTAAAATACGATCTTTTGTTGTATTTTTCATGTAACATTTTTTCCCATATTAGTGAAATTTTTTATCTTTCCATTGTTTTGTCTTGTATATTCCAAACATTTCCGGTAGAATTTTTTTCATTCCCTCTATTCCTTTTTGAAAATCACAAAGTGGGATAAAATAATGATTAAAAAAATTATTAAGAATGAATATGTCCAAGTAAGGGATAGATTACTTAAAGAAGATATTCTTAATAAAGAAGAAGTAACTTCTCTAAGAAAGACAATAATATGACCCTTATGGATTACAAAACCTAATGGGGAGTTAGTCGTTTTCATATTGAGTCATAAGTAAAGGAAGATAAGTTTTTTTATGTTCAAAAGGTGAAAAAATTATCCTTATACTCTTTTTTGAAAATTTGTTTATGATGTCCAAAAAGGGGGAGATTGTTGAGTCACTAAGTTTCCTTATGAATTTTCCATTCCTTTATGTTTTGAAAATCCAAATCACATTTCTTAAAGAAAATTTTCTTTCACTAAGAAAAGTTTTTTACTTACCCTTGGTTTTAAATGTTTTATCTAGTGTTTTTCTAAACCATGTCTAATCATCTTTTTCATAAACCAGAAAATAGATCCTTAACTAACTTAGAACCATACAGTTTCATATAATCTAATTACCCTAGAATTGTGAATATGATTTTTTCTAAAATAAGACTCTTATTTCTTCTAAAACCAGACTCTGATTTATTCTGAAATCAGACTCTGATTTCTCATAAAACCAGACTACAATTTTCTTTGAGATCTGACTCGGATTTCTTCTAAAATCAGACTTCAATTTCTTCTGAAATCAAACTCCAATTTCCTCTGAAATCAGACTCTGATTTCCTTAGAAATAAATCTTTTATTTCTTCTGAAATAAGACACTAATTTCTCTTGAAATCAGACTTTTATTTCTAATAAAACCAGAATATCATTTCTCATGAAATTAGACATCGATTTCTACTGAAATCAGACTATGATTTATACTGAAAATAGACTCTGATTTATACTAAAATCAGACTCTAATTTCTTTAAAAAATCGATTCTGATTTCTCTAGAAATCTGACTCTAAATTCTTCAGAAATAAGATTCCAAACCATCTAGAAATCAGACTTTGAATTCCATGAAAATAAAATTCTAAATTCTCATTTTTTTTCTAGACTCTAAATTCTTATTATTCCATAATCCTATTGTCTATATTTTTTAGACTCTGATTCTAACTTTCTTAAGAATCCAATTAAATGATTTTCTTATAGTTACCTTATTTCCTTAAAGTAACATTTAATTTTATCAGATCCTAAACATGTAAATGTTTCTTAATCTTAAAATTGTTTTCCTTACATATTATTGTTTCTTACACATGATAATGTTTTCTATATTTTCTTATATGAAATAATGTCATACAATCTGTTTCCAACTAACCATTAGTTGAGTGACAAGTGTACAAGTCCCTCTGAGATTTAAGAAAAAATATGACTATTGGAGGAGGGATCCGACCATTGGAGTATTTGCCTATAAATACCCCATCAATTTGAAAATGTCAATAAATGTTGAGAAATACTAGATATGATGAATTCTAGAGATATAATTTATGATGCGATATCTCTACTAAACTTTCTTTGTGCGATCTATGAACATCTTCTTCTGATGTGAACAACTTATTCAGCCTACCTTGTGTGATTCCGATTTGTTGATCAATCAAGGTCTTCTTCGGATAAGAAGATAGAGGTGCCGACTTTCTTAAAGTTTGAGGGCATCCGAGGATATAAATATAGGGGTACCGACTACCTTAAAGTTCGAGGGCTTGTGGGGATAACAAGATAGATTTTGATATTTATATCAAGGGATTACCATAGTTTGGGTAAGATATTCTTTAATGAATGTATAAATCAAGGGAAATTTATCCAAGGTTTTTAGATACCCTACTCTTTGGGTTAAAAGATTTCCTACTTGTTTACTTGTTTTTTTACAAGTTTTATTTCCACAGAAATTTTGTTAAAGAAAGAAAGTATAACTTTATTATACTTATAATATGATAAATAAAATTCTGTAAGCTTTAAGGTAGAATCATTCCCTAATTAAACTTTTTTTATGTTACTTTATTACATCCATATTATCGGATCCTAATCAAGTTAGTTTCTTAGTCAAGAACTAAATAGGGTTTATGAATCCATCTTGTTTGACTTTGTTAAACATACATTTTCTTAAGGATAAAAATGAAATTATTTAAACCAATAATGCACTCCTTGTAATTGAGAATCTACATCTATATTTAAATCCTATAGTTAAGGGATAAATGAACTACAAGAACTCTGATTCCCACCATAACTGGGATACAAAGGACGCCTTTCTGTGGTCTAAGATCTACACCAAACATCCCAAGAACTATCCTAGTATATAATTTCCATGTATATAATCCATGAGACTAATCATTTCCCCCCCTTATTGCTGATACCGAGCATACCTCACATGGGCGTAGTGGGATGTGGTGAACATCCCATCAGATATCATTAATCTCCACTCACTAGGGAAATCCTAGTATGTAAGCCTCGATGAGTGGTATGATATGAAAACCCCTCATATAAGAGTATATACCTTCGGTCCAGTACTAAGGGAATGATTAAAATATAATTACTATAATTCCTACCATAACCAAGATATCTAGGATGTCTCCTTGATACGCAAGATAAAAAATGTGGTGTCTTAGTACGCACACATATTCCCTCTCCGCATGACGCTTAACTGCATGAGATTAATAAACTACATGGGTTTTTATTCCTCTAATAACTAGATTATGTAGGACACCTCATCATGTCACAATCCCCTTCTTAGAATATTAATTACCTTCTCACGTTGAAGAATTTTTGAAGAATTTGATCATATTACTTCAGCACATAAAGCAATTACTCACTGTTAAGGGGATGAATGAAGAACCTCAGACACATACATATGGATTAATCAATGAGACTGCACTCCCCTCAGTTCATCAATGAGCCCCCCTTTCATTGTTTAATGAGATAACTAACCAACGAATAATTTTTTTCTAGGAAAACGGTCCTATATTGGGATTAGGAAGAGATACACAAACATATCTTAAATCTATAATAGAGTCACAAAGTAGAAAAATTCCCCCCCGAAAAGGGTGCGATGATCCCAACCTCCCATCCTATTGACCAATGCAAGTCCCCAAGAGTCACTATGCCTAGATACCTAGATGACCACTGGTCTTTGAAAAGCAGGTCTGTACCCATCTACTGATGGGGGAATAATTTGGAGTTTCTAGGAAAAGAGGTAATAGTTTCCCAATGATCAAAACCCATTCCATGCCTCAAAATCCTGATGAAACAAAAATGGTGAACCCTATATGAATTTCTACAATGAAAATATTATTGGTTATTATCTGGCGATCCATTTCATTTTCCCTTATATTCCAACAAAATAGTAAATTCAACATGCATCTCTATAATAATAGAACGACTGGGTTATAATGCATCAGGGACATTTGGTTTTACAAACCATATACAAAAAAGTAGTAAGATCGAGATGATTTTATAAATGATCCTCTATAACCAGGGTTGTCATGAAACAATTATATCCTCATTTTGAAAAGTCCAAATGAGCAGAATGACCAAATCAGGGAATATTAGGACAATTGTGTTAACCCCGAATATCTAATTGAGTGTATTATGCCAATAATATTGCACTAATTAGTAACCTTGTTCCTTATATTCTGCATGACTGTAGATATTGAAAATATCCCAATTCAATAAAATGTCTTCATTATATAGAATTGTCTCTAAAAATCAGCTGTGACTAAAAACTCTATAGTTTTTAAGATAATCTCACATAATCAAAAAATACAATGATAGGTGGAAAATATGATGGTATGGTAGTACCACCAACCTAGTATAATCCTGAGCATGGATGTTTCTTCTGAAGTTATCCAACAACGATGACTGACGAGTCCACATCACTAGGGAGATGTTATTCTTAAGACAATGTCTCTCGTTGCCATGATTAATAAGTTGGATAGATTATCCCCAAATTCTGACAACCACCATCTTCCATATCTGATAAAGGTCGACCAAATGTCCAAACACATATCCCTTTCGATTCAGGTTCCATTGAGGAGGGTACCTATTGACCGCCGTTCCCAACACCATCCTATTGGTACCCATCAGTCACCTGATGAGGGTAATATCTGAAATACAACCACCTATGATTCCCATGAACAATCTACATAGAAGACTCATCAGAGGAGGAAGGTGTTGGATACCCAGGAAGGGGATCATATTCCCACTCTTACTGATGATTCTTACCAACATAGTCAGATAGGTACTAGAAAACATGATCATATTCTTGCTCACTCAGAACAAGTCTGTGGGAATATTCCCACAACATGTATGGGGTAGTCTCATACTTCTTCCCCCATGCGTGAATACCATTAGAATATTCTGGTGGCATTAGGAGGGAAAAAGTGAGAACATATCCCCACTTCAACTGAATACATCTTCCAGTTTATCATGGATATAGAATGTTCACAGGATCATATTCTTACACACACTTTTATAAAATGAAAATATATTTTATCAATAACTGAATAACTCCACTAGAATATTCTAGAATTTTTGCATACAATGTGATAGGAGCATACTCATATCCCCATAGTCAGGATATCACTACACTCGGATCATTATGATTAAGGGGCTATACCGAAGCAAGCACACATTATTTCTACTACTTGGGAAGATTATATATATATATTGATAAAGGGAGAAGCATCATACCAGAATCATATTCCTAATCCAACCAAGGATCACCATGTGAGAGTGGAACATGCCTCAAGACAGGGGAACATGCCCATCGAAGAAGTCCAGCGACATATTCCAATGTCCCAAGAATGAGGTAATATCCCAATTCATTATAGGGATCACCACATGAGAGGGTCACATGCCATAAACCAAACTCACATTCCTATAAAAAAGTCCTTTACATCCTCCATAGGCCCATGATTGGGAATATATTCCTATTCTGGATGATACGAACCAATTGAGAAGGGCACATGCCTTGGGAATGGCTCACATTCCTATCGGTGAATCTTCATGGAATATTCTGAAAGATCATGGAATCCAATCACATATTCCTAGTTCCACCATAAAACGATTATGCCAATATAATTCCAAGGAAATATAGGGGGATTATCATATTACTTCTCCAATTATAGAGGTCTATTAGCATGTTCCGATAGGGAATGCATATTCAGACCAGAATCATATTCCAGATCCAACTAGGGCCCACCAAGTGATAGTAGCACCCGCCTCGGGGAAGGCTCATATTCCTTTCAAAAAAGACAAGAGGTATATTCCAAAGTCTCTAGATTGGGATCATTTTATCTTCCTGACCAAGGTTCACCAAGTGAGAATGGAATGCTCCTTGGGATAGGATTACATTCTTGTCAAAAATGAGAAGGATAATCAGAATATTTCGATTGATTCCCATAAGTAAGTTCATACTCCTGAAACACCAGGTAAAGAAAAACCCAAGGCTGTGGCTGGACCCTCAGATTATTTTATCAAAGAAAGGAATGATGTGGTTAAAGGGGGATTGAATATTCAAGAGCCTGGAAATCAATTATCAGACTTTGTCAATGAGGTTCTTTCTATCACTGATAATTCCACTCCTGGATTTACCAAACGACAAGAACATGCCCAAGAAGAAAGGTCTGAGTGCACCCACCCAACCATGCTCAATGAGTAGAAGAATAAATGTCTAGATCCCACGGAGGCCAAAGGAAATGATCAAGAGAATTCAATTTCCAGTAACACTTCAATTGAAGTGGAGGATCAACATAGACAAATTGAGGAAGATTATTTGAGATCCATGGCAAGGAAAGGTAAAAATCCTATAGTGGATGATGATGGTTTCATCACTACAAACCCCAGGAAAAATAGAAAACGTAGAGAATACTCACAGATAGAGAGAACCATTGTTACATGTTCTCATCTTCCTACTAGAAAGGAAGATGCAGAAACTATTCAAGATGAACTCCTTGCTGACATGTCACATAAAGAGATTTACATATCCCAATAGGTGAAGGCCCAAGAACAGAATGAAGAGACTGTAAAATAGGATGTATCTAGCTATCAGGAAGCTGAATCTTTGGAGAAGCTTAGGGATACGATCCTCTATCAAACTTTTAGAAAAGGGGAAATTTAAAAGGACACTTACCTTCCCATTAAGCAAGACATCATCATGGAAAAAATAAAGAAAGGGTTTAAAATATCTTCTTAATCTCTCTTTACCCGAGTTTACACACTTGATTTACAAACTGTCTCTGAATGCTTCAGCATCTTGATGGATTTTGTCTATGATTCTGATTGTGTGCTGCACTTTGTTTGGATTCTGATATGATGCATCTTGCTGTAACCGGGATTCTAGATTTCTCATTTTATGTTTTTCTTTTTATTTTGAGTTTCATTCTGATATGTTTGATGGACGGTTTGGAAAACCATTCTGGTTCTGCATTGCTGGCCAGAACAGGCTTTTATCCCTTATAGATGAGGTAGATCGAGACTGGGTTCTCATTTGGAATTGAAAAAGGATTTGGATTTCAAAAGATTCAATAGGCTTTGGTTTCTTTTCAACATTGTTATGGCCTGTTTATTTTTACTCAGTGTGGATATCTTGGATCTTGATGCAACCTGCACTTCTTGGGTGGCCAAGGGATCAATTGGATTCTTTTATCATGCTGGTCTACTGTTTATTTTTACTTCCCATTGAGACTGAATCCGTTTTGGACTGTGGATTTCAGGTTGGATCTTTGAGGTATTTCTCTTTCCATCTTCTTGTTTGGCTGTCGTCATTCTTACCTGCTACTCTTTTCTCAGTTTGGGCCTAATTTTGATATAATGTTCATACGCTGCTATTGGTTCTGATGGTTAATCGTACATGGAATTTATGCTTTAACGACTTTATTGTTTTGAAGAAACTCCTGATGCATCACTCATCTATTGAAGATAGATCAAGTTTACAATGGTTGATGCTTTGCATTCTACATGTGAAGGAAGGGTGATCACATGCTGTTTCGTTTCATGTATTGGTATGGTGTTGTTTGATTATTCTCTTGTACCCTACATTAATTCCCTACTGGTGTAAATACATTACACCTTGTGTTTCTATTGAAACTTTTTGATTTTAATAAATTTTTGGGGCATGAATTGGGAAACCTGTTCATGTCACCGCCTTTAAGAAAAAACACACCAAGCTCGTATACCTGCACAATTACAAAAGGAAGGTCGATATATTCTAACAACGATGGATAACATGACCCATACTCCTAATATTCTCAATTCCAACATCCTTTAGGTTGTTAGAGACACATTCTCAACACCACAAGGGTCTGTCGAATCTCATATCAAATCATAAGTATAAGAAGTTCATTACCATGATAGTCCTCCTCATGGTAATGTAGAGATGGATTACATGGACCTTACTCCTAACATCCACCATGTTCAAATTCCCCATAGAGATATCTACCATGGGAAAGGAAATCATCCCTTTATTCCATACACTTCCTTATATAGTGGTTTTAAAGAATCTAAAACCTTTATATGGAGAGGTGCTCGAATCATAATTGTCAACTGTATATGGTTCCCCATTAACTTTCAGCAGCACCCCACTCTCATCATCATGCAACCATCAAATCAATCTTCTATGGTATGACTGGATGGAGGAAGTTTAGTATGATGAGGAGGAGTATGACATTAAATATGGACAAATTTATCCAGAAAAAATCTCCCCATAATGTTTGGCCCCTTCGCTATTTATAGCTTTGAGATCCCATCTGAATTAGAAATGGAGTGCATACCTTACCTAGGCCAAAATATGTGGGCTACTCATTAGTGATTGAATTATTAAAATATCCCTTATCTAGGATATGAGTGTCAGCTTCAGAAAATAAATATAATCTATTTTTAGATAGTCTAGGCTACTATATCCATGGCCCGAGATCCAAAACCGGAAAAGCATAGTGAAAATCTGCAACACACTTGATGCCATTGCATCACAACTCTTTGGCAGTTGATCTCTAAATCTAGGTAATGAATCTGTATTTGAAGATGGGGATATTATAGAGTGTTACACTTCCGCCATATAATTGTAGAACTCCTATAATAAGACACCCTTTAATGTTGTATCCTCCTATGGGATTAAGGGACCAGGTAACACTCTAGCCAGTTGATCACTGCAATAGAATTCCCCCACTTAAACTATTCACAGCCACTACCGATTAGGAGAGAGGATAACCTACATGATTTCAAATTGGGGCCCTCTAGAAAATTGGAGGAAATTCCAAACATGGAGACTGAAGTTACGATCTCCCAAAAAAATCTCTTAATGAATGGTTCTCACCATGGGCTACCATCGCACCCAGCTCCTACACAAGCACAACTGCACCACATCACCTAGACCACCGTAGAAGCTGCCACAGATGGAAATCGGGAGATAACTTAGCCCCCTAGACTGGTATAACATATACCACTGCCTCCACTCCTCAGATATTCAATTCTAGAGAGGATTTAGGACGTTCCCTTAGTAGCCACAGGTGACTCCTAACCCACAGGGTTGGGAAAATTTATATCTTAATCATCCTCTCCAAATTCATTACCCCCTAAGATAACCCTATAGAAATCAATGGTTATTCCATATCACCCCCACCCTAATGGGATGGGGGATTTATATCTTCATGTCCATCTAGGGAATCCATAAGTTCCCTACTGGAATCATTGGATCCTCAAAAACTAGACTAATACATTCCAATTACATCCTTAAATAATACCCATATTTTAGGGATGAGGGCATTTTCATCATCAACACCATAGAGGGAATCAATCTTCTCTAGGTTGGGAGGAATCAATCCGCAGTTAACATTCCACTAGCTCCTCCCACCATAAGACAAACCCTGCTAGTTGAGGCATGTTCAGAAACCATGAACAGAAACTCCTTTAGGGACACTATTCATAAACCAAAATGAGAGGAATGTATGGTCAAGAAAATCATACCCCACTGTGGCCACAAAACAAAATCGACCAACATGTCCAAGGGTTCGAATAATGACCCTAAAGAAGATGGTGTATAATCAGCCTATTGTATCGAGTGTAATGGAACAACCACTATTGAATGATATACCTTTGTAAACATTTTCACCTTCAACATGGAATTTATTGGTCAAGAAGCAAGTGAATAAGGCCGAAACACAGAAAACATTCCTTGAGAGGAAGGTGTCTTAGATGCACCGAATGTGGCTGTACACACAAGGAACCATAGAAGGATCCAAAACATGGAACCTATGAATATTGATATGCCACCTCTATAACAGAATATAACCATGGGGGAAGGGTACAACCACATCCCAATAACCTCTTAAATGAAATGGGGTTCCTTCCCCCAAATAATGGTTGTCACAATATGATAGTGAAATACAAACTCTATGACAACTTAATGTGGAGTTACTCAAAGGCAATATCCCCACTGTGTATCATCTTCAGACAGAGACAAAAGTTCTCCCTCTCATGTCATATTTGATATCAAGAGAGGTATCTAAGTATCAAGTTGGATCTAGGTCTAAAATTCTAGTCCACATAGATGAGGAAGTCAAAAAATGATCATAACTTCCCTCACATGAGGAAAAAACATCTCACTCACTAAGACAACCATTAAATCTTGGGAAGAATCAAAAATTGGAAAGGGATAAAAGTGAGTCCACCTTGTCAACCCCAATGGATCCCTATAGATGGGATACAACTTCGGAAATGATTCCCCTAGAGCTCCTTAACATCATCGAGTCCCTGGATACTCGAATGGAAGCTAGGGAAGGGAAACACAAACCTATGTAGCCTGAAAGGAAGCTATATCCTTATTGTTTGGATGAAAATTTTCCTCCTCCCAATTTTGGAAGTCATACATTGTCTATATTTGACGGTGTGGGATACCTTGAAAAACATCTCACACCCTTCGTATCACAATGTGAGCCAATGATGGTCCTCTATATCAACCAGAGGCAACAAAGCTAAGGAGTTTTGTATAGATTCTGAAAGGGCAAAAATTTGTTTGGTATAGATGTCATCTAGTAGGATATGTTTCAATATGGGAAGACCTTTTTCATCATCTGCTTTATCAATTTAGTTCTACACTAAGAAATGTGATGATTGTTGACCTAAAAAACTGAAAACAACGTGAGAATTAGAGGGTGTCTGACTTCATAGAAAGGTGGAAGGTTTTGACGTACTCACTCATAATCACTCTCTTTCAAGAGTAACTATTGGAAATATATGTTGGAAATATTAGGGATGAGTTTAAGACACCCATTATTCTAATGGAATATCTTGGTGGATTCCCCAAGTTTTCTAAAATGGCCCAACGTCTAGATGAATCCACCCCGCAGACTCGATCCAAAACATAAATTATGCACACAACACAGGGGAAAAGGTAATCTAGAGCAGAATCTAAAGTCGTCACTCTCAAGCTAGCATCTTCCCCTATCTAAATACTCAAGTAGGCCTCGAACTGAGTAGAATATCTTGTCATGTGGTGAAAACCACAAAAATTTCCCTAGGCCATAAACAAAGAGAAATCAGGGTCCTTCGAGATTGGAGGAATGAACAAACAAAGTATACTCCTTTCAAAATGAACATGTTACCAGTTATTTCTTTTCACCCATGTAAAATAACATGCTCACACTCTTGTAACCCTGGAAGCCTGATAGGGTCAACCTCACCAACTATCTCGATTACTGACCTTTCCATAGAAGGCTTGGTCATAATATTCAGAACTGCTTCTTTTTCAAAGACCTCCTTCAAGGTATGATCAATTCCAGAAAGGTGGTGTTATATAACTTCCCAGAGTAGGTGGTTTCCATAACTGTGATCCAACTGGAAGAAGAGGGTGATTGGAAAAAAAAATTCGACCATACATGTGTGAAAATTTGAGAACTCGATGACCTGAAAGAAAGTTGATCGAGTCCATGCCACTATGAAATCACAGTTTTGAAAACCCACAATATCTCCACCACCCAAGTAGGAGACACCAAATATGACTCCAAAAGGTTGGTGTGACCACCGAAAGTAGGAAAAATTGAAGAGTAAGAGTCCTATTATCCTCAAAAGTGAGAATTAACTCTTGCTGGATTCTTCCCTATAGTATCAGAGGCATGGTTACTACCGCACACAGAATCCTCATTAGATGAAGACCTCATATTTGGTTATGTAAACATTATACAATTTATTTACCCCTTATCCGATGATGAGTTTTCCTCAGGGAATGAGTATCCCGTATACAACCGAGGAACGGGAGGCCGCATACCCCAGATATGAGGATATAGGGGACATCACAGACATTGTTATATCCAATATTCTAGCCATATCAACATGGAAAATATATATGTAGTTGAGATTCTTGGGTAAGCACTCCAAAAGGATCAAAAGAGAAAAGGAAGTGCTTCAGATCCCTCTAGTAGTCACCCGTACCTGATTGTCATGCATGACCGCGTAGTGGGGGTCCAATCCAATCAACCTAAGCAACAAGGAAGGCTGGTGTGACCTATGCCACTGGTAGTAGATACTATCTCAACATTTTCAAAAGCACGAGGTTCGTCCATCCCAAATGCCTCAGCTCCTCATTCACACATCTAGGAGAAATCCCATATTGGAAGGCATCGACCTTTGGTACAAAAATATGATGTTTTGAAATAAATTGTGGTAGTCCCATACAATATATCCATACTCAATGCACTAAAACTTTCAAAATAACTCAGGGAGGCACTCATTGAATCCCTCTAGATCCCACAAGAGTTTATGACAGAAGTTGCTGCAGCCCAGTTCTATCGAGTGGAGACAGTGACATCAGAATGTCATGTCTCCATCTCATTCAGTGATCAAGATCAGGAGGAATCCACTTAAGGGAACATAAGAACCCTATATTTGTTGAGAGGACTCAATAATCTCAATGTCCAAATATCTTTGATTGATAATAGTTCTAGGATTAATATTATCATAGTTCAAATCCTACGACATTTGTGATATGGAAACGGGGATTTGTATCCCACTAAGCTAACCATCTAAGGTTATGATAAGAATGATCAGAGGACACTCGGGAAAATAATGGTTGAATTCTAGTCTGGGGGTCTTACATTAGGCACTAAGTTTATGGTAATCCAGCATGCCACCATGTATAATGTCCTACTAGGAAGGCCCTAGCTCCATAGCCACCTGGAAATACCTTCAACGCTCCAGCAGTGTCTGATGTATCCCATTAATGGAAAACTCATCATACGACATGGTAATAGTGCTCCCTTTGAGACTTGTAGGGCCACATATGATGAAGCATACTTCTATAAAATAGTAGGAAAACAGTCAATGGTTGATGATGATATGCATATTTCTGCTCCCACTATTTTGGTGACCACCCCTATGAATCAATGGAGTATGATCGACAATGACTATGAAATCCCCCTAAACCTGGCCAAGATCAACGATTTAATACTAGAGGTCCAAGAACCTCATATACCCTATGGAAACACAGAATATTATTAGCTCCGACATCCATCTGAAATAAATCAATCAACAGTGGATGATAACGTCTCTTCTCATGGACACTTTCACTATGATGATGATAGAAAATCCCCCAAATTTCTATTTTTGTCTGAAAATGCCTCAAAATACTTAGAGATGGAGGAAAATGAGGTTAACCTCAGGAACTCTACTCTAGTATTCGAGGAAGGTGTCTCCACCACCATCGATGAACTTAGGAAGATAAATAAAAGAATAGAGGAAGAACTTCAACCTACAATGATTAGTGTCTCCATGCCCCTTTAAGAGAAAGATATGTACATATCATTTCTAAAACAGCACTGATATGTGTTTATATGGGACTACATAGAAATTCCCAGACTGCATCCAGATGCGGATATGCACCATCTCAGGCTACTAGATGACCATAGAGGCTTCAAGAAGGAATCTAGGAGTATGTACTGATCTCATACCACCAATATAGAGGTGGAGGTTGACAATTTGATTAAATCTAACTTTTTATGAGAAGTGAAATACCCAACATGTCTTTTCCAACATCATCCCAGTCAAGAAGAAGAATGGGAAGATTAGAGTATGAATTGATTTTAGGGACCTTAATCACTATTTCCCAAAGGATCATTTCCTATTACTGATCAAAGAGCTCTTGATTGATGCAACTGCTGGTTTCCACGCCATTTATTTCATGGATGAGTACTCGTGGTATAATCAGATAATGATAGCCCTTGAAGATGAAGAAACCACTACCTTGAGAGCCCCTTAGGGGATATTGTTTCTATTAGGTCATTCCATTTGGTTTGAAGAATGCTAGAACCACATATCAATGCACCATGCACCATATCTATAAGACATTCCTCATAAAGATAACTGAATGTTATGTCGACAACATGATGGTTAAATCCTAACAGTGATGTGATCACTTCATAGATCTTAAAATAATTTTCAACAAGTAGTGATAGGACACTCTGAAGATGAATCCCCTGAAATGTGATTTCAGGGTAACTTCAGGGAAATTCCATGGTTTTGTGGTATTTCACCACAACATTGAGGTTGACCTGGGGAAGACTAGTATATCTTAACAACGCCACCCCCATAAATCATAAGGAATTTAGGGGACTCAAATGGAACCTTACTTACATTCGACGATTCATTTATAACATGGCTGGAAAAGATCTCCCCTTCACCAGGATAATGAAGAAGGGAACCACCTATCAATGGGATGATGATTGCCCAAGATCAATCAAAATTTTCATGAAATACCCACTACACCCACCGATTCTGATGAATCTGGTGGAAGGGATGACACTCATCTTTTATGTGGCTGTCAAAGAATGCTCACTGGGTTCCCTACTTACATAAAAGAATGATGCAAGGAGTGATTATAGTCTCTATTACCTCAGACAAACTATTCTAGGTACTAAGATACGATAAACTGATGTCGATAAGAACTGCCTTGCACTCATCTTCATAGTGAAAAAGATGAGGAATCACTTATAGAATGGAAAATTCCATTTAGTCTTTCATATCAACTTACTCAAGTAAATATGTGGTTGTCTGATACAAACTAAGTTTTTGGGTCGATGGGGGGTCAATATTCAATAATATGACTCTGTAGCAGCTAGGAATTTCCCCCCATTTGGCCCTTCGGGCCACCGATTTTGTCCCTGAGTCCTTTAAGGCCTTCGGGCCACCCAAGCCTTCATGATAGTAAATACTTCAGGCCACCTCAAGGCCTTCGGGCCACCTTATGTACATATGAAAAACCAGATAGCCTCCAAGGAACAAGATTTATGGAAGGATGAGAAAGGAGAATTCACCACAATAGAAGCTACACAGATTTCAAGAATGAGAGGGTATGGCACCTAACTTTGGGAAAAGACTGTGCATGCATGTGATAGCTTAGCCGAATAGCCATGCGAAGGTGGAGAGATGGTTTCATGATTAAGATACTATGGATGAGAAGTTTCAAGTAGTTAGTCTGGGTTGTATGTAATGTTTGAAGTCTACGGACAATGAATTCCTCTAAGGCCTGTGGGCCATGTAATACTTACGCCTATGGGAATTGTAAGGGTTCCACCTCACCCCTTGAAAGGTGGATTATCAAAATCAATAAAAAATGAAGGCCTTAGGGCCATTGGATAGAGGACAAGCCTTAGTTGATTTCCTCGAAGAACAACCCACCCTAGTGAATATACTGGAGGACAACGAGCTTCTAGATGAAGAGATATTCTATTCACATGACACTCCCCAAACATGGGAGATATATTATGATGGTGGCTGATGAATTCTTATTGGGACAAGGATAGAAAACCCAATGCTTAACCGGTTTGTCCTTGGGATTGTATTTGTCTCTCCAAAAAAAAGTCATTTTCCCTACTCTTTCTCACTATCCAAAGGATTCACAAATAATGAGGAAAAATACCAATCCCTCATAACTAGCTTGGAATTGGCCCTATACCTATAAATATCCTACCTAAACATCAAACATGATTCAAATTTAGTGATAAAGTTGTAAAATGGTGAATATGACACCAAGAAGGGAGGATTGGACCCTCTCACAGGCTATGTTAGGGAACTAATGGAAGAATTCCCTTTTGATCCCACATTGCATCATGTTCCTCGATCAAAGATTGCTTGTGACGATGAATTATCTAATGCAGCCACCATCTTGCCTGACCCTGATTAGGAAGAATCAATCTTCCATATTATACATAAGATAATTGTCTTAGAAATTTGTGTCTTTGATATGGAAGAGATCAATCAGGTCAACACCTCCCCAGAGCAAGGTGCACTAATAATCACCCCTAGATAGATGGATCCCATAATCACCTATCTACAAAAATGGACCTCTCCTAATGGATAAAATTGTAAGGGAACATATTTGACTTCATGCAGTGAGCATAACGCTGGAGGATGGCCTGAATGAGAAGAAAAACCTATATAAGAGTGGATTTGATGGGATCCTCCTCATATGAATTGAAAAAGGGAAGATTTATTCCACCATGAATGAAGTCAATGCAGGATCCTTCAAATCCCATAAATTTGGGACCAGACTCTCCCAACAGATAAGGAGGTTAGGATATTACTGAAAAACCATGATACAATACTACGTGGAATTGACCAAGAAATTTGATGTGTGAAAATCCATGAAAAATTCATCTATCAACCTTCATAATTTCTACATACAGCTAAATATTCCTACTTGTTCCCCATTTGGGAGATGGATTTTGGGGGGCCATATCCACCATCCACAACTAATTAGTTCAAGTACATCCTTACTTCTACTAACTTCTTTTCAAAATGGGATGAGGCAATACCCCTCAAGGTGGTCAGGATGAAGAATATAATCAAATTCAGGAAGTCACATATCATCAATATGTTTAGAGTTCCTCAAACAATATTGATGGAAAATGACACCAACTTCTATTTCATAGAGTTTAAGAAGCTATATGAGGAGTACAATATCAAGTCCAATCAATCATCTATCTATCATGCAATAATAAATGGACATATAGAAGCCTTTAATAAGACCCTATCAAATATACTCTAGATGATGGTAAATAAGGATAAGAAGTCTTTGCTAGAAAAACTCCTACATGATTTATGGGCCTACCATACCATGATAAGTACTACTACACAAGAAACAACATACTCACTAGTGTATGGGACTGAAACAATGTTACCGATGGAGGTCCAGCTTCCCATGCACCAAGTATCCATAATTGTAAAACTCTTAGAGAATTATTAATTGCAAAAAAGACAGGTGAATTGGAATGGATTGATGAGAATAGGTTGCATACACTACATAATCTTCAGCTCCAATAGAATCGGATTGCTCGATCCTTGAATAAAAAAGTTCTCCTCCTATTATTCCTTGATGGGGTACTGGTGTTGGTCCTTATAACCCCAATGATACTAGGCAAGAATCCCCCAGAGTTAGAACCCTAATGGGATGGACCATACATCATACATAAGGTCTACCATAGCAGGGCATACTCATTGGACACAATGGATGGGTAGAATGTCACACATCCCCCCAATGTAAGGTTTCTCAAGAAATAATTTACATAAGATTTCATCCTGGGAATCCATATCAGAGTATGTCCCATTCTTCCTCCAGACCACATGATGTTAAACTAAATGAAGTTCATCCTTTATGCAAGACATTAAACTGCACAGTTTTCTAAGAACTACTCATGGATTCATTCATGCCATCACATGATATATAGTGATGCCCTAACCCTTATACTTGGCCTAACCCATAGGATTATTTTCCTTTCATAATATGTGATCCAATTTCTTTACCACATGATGTAAAAATGTACAGAACCAGAACCCCCCCTTCATGATGGGTAACCCAATGACCTTACTGCATGACATAAAACTGCATGGATCCGTGATATCCATCCCCTTTCACGTCGAGTCACCTACATCCTTGCCACATGATGTTAAACTACACGGTTCCTCTAGAAATACATATGTCTTGATTCCCATTTATGATGAAATATATAGGGACACCTGAATCCTATATATTGGTCTAACCACTACATGAATAAAACTTCCCTTGTTGTACCTCTAACTGTTTATGAATTGTAGGGAAACCAGTTTTGTTCCTTGTTTCTCACACTGATCATAGATCACATGAGCATCAGAATTTCGGTAGGGGATTGCCTTCACATGTAAGGAATAAAAGTACACAACAGGTCCATTATGACCCTGAATACGAGACCATAAAAGGCATACCATGATGTACTTTCTGCATGACTTTAAACTATATGGTTTTTCATAACTACATGTGGTTTGATTATCATTCTCATGAGATATGTAATGAAACCCAGACATCCTTCCTCGGACACAACCACAATATTCTCACCAATTCACATCGGTCCACCCTCATCCTCACCACATGATGTTAAACTGTATGGAATTTCTATAACTACATATGGATTGATTCTCAAATTTTATGAGATATGTAACAAAACCCAAACATCCATTCTCAGGCCCATATGCAATAGTTCCATTTATTCACATCAGTTCACCCTCGTCCCCACCACATGATGTTAAACTACATGGAACTTCAAGAACTACATGTATCTTGATTACTGCCATCATAGGATATGTAGTGATTCTTGTATATCCAATCCTAAGGCCCAACTACAATGGTAAATAGAAATAATGGCCACCTCTATATATATCTCAGACCTGCATAGAGTATTCCCTATTCAATAACTATGTGTGACTTGATTCCTTCCCTCACAGGACACATAGTGATGCCTGAATTTCTAAAATCTAAGCCCAGTCACCACAAATAAATATAAAAATGCTCTCCTCCTAGTGTATGGGCCTTAAAAATGAAGGAAACTTCATTAAGAACTACATATGTCTTGATTCTCATTCTTATGATATATATTGTTGATGTACTTGATTTGTGTATACATTTCCACATACTTTATTGAAAATAAGAACATGTTTTCAGGAAATAACTACTACTTCGTGGACAATAACATTGATTTTAGTGATCTTGTTCATTTTCAGGTGATTTCTGGCCAAACACACAAACCGGGGGAAAACAAAGCAAAATCTCTAACTACACAACATGTACATATATATACACACACTGTACATTATGACTCAGACACGGTTTGGGTAGGAAAAGTACATGCCCAAGTTACTAAAATCATGTACATGACATGTACAGAGGATACACGTCGTGTATAGCCTTCTAGAGGTGGTTGATGGATGAGAAAAAGTCTACATGCCCATGTGGCTATACGATGTTTACGCACCGTGTACTTCATCTCTATGCCATGTCGCCCCTTCAAGAAGCGGTTGGTGGCCAATAAAAGAGAGTACATGCCGTGTATGGTGGAGGTACACGCCGTATATCTCCACCTACCAAGAAACACCATGTTCCAAGTCATAGATGGCATGTTAGGCCACCCACCGGTGGCGAAAATGATGATAGATGCCCGTTGACAAGACTACATAGCGTGTACGTTTTCCACATGAACTGTACTTTTATTTTCTATAAATAGAGGACTTAGACTTCAGTTCTAGGAAAGAGTAAACATCCAAAGGAAATAGGTTCCACTGCCCTGTTGCCCTACTACTGTGAAACCTTCATTCCACTAATCCTCCATTCCACCATTCTACCATAGAACTCATCTCTCCTCGAAGTTTCTACGATGACCACATCAGGTATCGAGGGTCCTTTTTTCATCTTTTTTCTATGTATAACTAAACACCCAATGTGTTGGTGTTGTGGGTGACGAAAGAGTTTTAATTTGGACTAGTTGTTATGATTGTGTTTGTTCTGTTTAACTCATCTTATTCTTCTTTAATCACTTCATTATATCACTAAAAATTTTGAGCCACACCAAGGGAAGAATTTTCAGGTACTCAAAAGAAGAATAACGATGAATAATTTCATGATGATTGGAAGTATTCACCGACTCAAAAATGGACCAATCTAAATAAATAAATGTGAAAAACTGACTACCAATCCAAGGAGTCAATTTCCTCATTTCTAGACAAACGTTTACTAGACCAAGTAAACCTTGTTATAATTGAAACCCATATTGTTGAGTTATCATGAACAACACCACCTCATAAGAATTTTTTTAATAAAAAACCTCTTAAAAATCCATAGCCCGACATATTTCCCACCATATTTACATCAAAACCAAATTTCTGTGTTTTTTTATCCTCAAATTATTTTGTTAAAAAATTAATATCCAATAAATTCTTCATCAAAACATTAACAATCAACTCTAAATTCAGTACACTTCACAAAGTCAAATAGAAACTCGATGAGAAAGATAAAAATAACTTTTTTACCTATGGATCGACCCCTTACTGGCACTATACTCATCAGGGTAAAACAATTTGGGACATCGATAACATAACTTGGGTGAAATGAATACATAATTTTGGCACCGTTTCTAGGGAAGAAAAAGTTAAATTTGTACTTGTTTTAATTAAGTTCGTATCAATTTTTAGTTGAAATAAAAATCATAAATTCCCAAAAATTTATTTTATATTTTCATTTCTATTTATCCTTCTTATAACACATTTACGCTTGGTCTGTTTAGTATTGTGTAGGTTCATATGTGTCTAAGTAGCTACCTAACTCATTCCAAGAATGCCGAGTCATCAGGATTTCTCTCAATTGACCTAGAAATCGAACATGCACTTTTAAAGTGATGATGATCACTCATGGACGAGCACAACTAAAACAACCCCATGACGTAGAAGGAAGAAGGAAATATAGCTACTATCCAAGTACCTAGACAACCGTTGGTCCAGATGACAATAAAAACCAGCAAGCTCCACTTGCTCTAGGGTATGGCCTACAGTAGCTACAACAATTCCAACTGTAGCAGATGCCATTTCTACATCCAGGACAGGGGCCATAATTCTCCCCTTAGGAACAAAAATACATACTGCCTCCACTACCTCAGTAGCCACCTCCACGTCGTACTCTCATGGTGTACGACCTACCATCTATTCATGGAGATAACATAGGCATCGTCCGTCCACTGGTGCAGGCCCAACACTTTGGGATCAAGCCTTCCATTATGTAGTTGATTCAATACACCATTCAATTTGGCGGCTTGCCCAGCGAGGAACCCAATGCCCATATCTCTATCTTTTTGGAGGTCTGTGACACATTCCTCTACCATAGAGTGTCCCCAAATTCCATTCGTCTTTTTATCTTCCTCTTATCTCTAAGGGATAAGGAGAAAGACTGGATTAAAGGTTTTCCGTACTGATCTATCCTCACCTGAGAGGAGCTAGCCCAGACGTTTCTGTCAAAATAATTCCCACCCTTGAAGATGGTGACTTTGCGGAATGAAATACACAACTTCTAGAAGCATGAATCGGAGTCATTATATGATTCATGGGATCACTTCAAGGATATGTTACACAAATTCCCACACCATGAACTCCCACTTTGGATATAGGACCTAACCTTCAACGAAGGACTGAAGACGAACACAAAGTCCACGGTGGATGCTGCTGCTGAGGGTACAGTTATGAGGAAGTCCCCAGAAGATATTTTTGAACTACTGGAAGACATTTCTACCAATAGCTTTTAGTGGAATTCCGATCAGGGAACACGGAAATGAGGTATGCATAATATCGATGTTGCTACTATGCTAGAGTCCTAGTTGGGTGCTGTGTCCAAAAAGATCGACACGCTAAATCTAAAGGGTGAATCCCAAGTACATGTGGAAAACCATACGATGTGCAGTGAATGTGGTGATAACCACGTCATGGGAGAATGACAAGGACCTATAGGAGGCCCTTTGATGAGCAAGGTGAGCTATGTTACTCAAAACTGGGGGCCAAATCAGTACCATCAAAAGCAGAACCCGACATGGTGTGATCACCAAAACCCAGGCTGAGGCCAAAAATAGCAGAATCCTCCACCCCAGCAGATTCCTGACTATGGATAGACTTAGTATCAGAACTAGTACCTAAGGCAACAACAGCCCCAGCATGGTTCCTATCAGTAGCCGCGGTAGCCACTACCTCCACTAGCTGCACAACCACCTCAGTAGGATAACTCTTCAAGGTTAGAGGATCTCATGAACAAGTTTATATCTACTACTGAGACCATATTCTAGAATCATGACGCTTCCATTCAAGGATTGGAGAACCAAATTGGCCAGCTGGAAAATGAACTCTTGGGATGGAAACCCGGTACACTACCGGGTAACACTGATATGAACCTAAGGGAGGAGGCCCATACCGTCACACTACAGAGTGGAAGGGAGATACAAAAGAAAGAACCGGCACCACCAGGTACACCTATACCCCCTTTTGATGAATAAGGTACAATTACAGACCCCTACTCATCCATGGGCTCACCTAAGGAGGCTTCACCAAGTAAAGAAAAGGAGGTTGTCAAACCCTTCGATCCTGCCTTACCCTTCTCAGAGATAATGAAGCAGAGAAAGCTGGTCCACCATTTCAGAAAGTTTATAGAAATAATCAAGAAGTTGTAGAACAACATTCCTTTTGTAGTGGAACTAACATAGATGCCCACATAATCAAAACTGATGAAGGAGATCCTCTCCAAAAAAAGAAATATGGAGGATCTGGGAACCATTTCCTTAAACAAGGTGTGCTCAACAGTTGTACAACATTCCATTCCTCCCAAGCTCTAGGATCCAAGTAGCTTTACTATCCTATGCACTATTGGACCTTGTGTGTTTGGGAAGGCCCTCTATGACTTAGGGGCTAGTGTCATCATGACCCTCAAGGTTTTTACGAAGCTAGGGCTCAACGAAATTAAGCCTGCCTGAGTAGCCCTTCAGCTTGCTGACCGATCCATCAAATATCTGAAGGGGCTACTGGAGGATGTGATGGTCAAGGTAGGTAGGCTAATAAACCCTGTAGATTTCGTCATCCTTGACATGGAGGAAGACCAGAAGGTTCCCCTCATTCTGGGATGACCTTTCCTAACCACTGGGAAGGTACTGATCGACATACACCAGGGGGAGCTGATTTTTAGTGTAGGAGATGAAAGAGTCTCCTAAAATGTCCTCAAAGCCGTCAAACAAGCATCATTGTCAGAGCATGAGGGTTGTTATGCAGTGACCACCGTGGATGATCACTTGAGCAGAGTAGGGGGTGATCTGGTATGTTCTTTCACCTCAGATGACTTGGTTTTTCTAGACATTCTAGTTGGTGAAGCACCAAAGGACCTGAAATTCCTAGTATTCTAGGGTGGCCACTATTGGCAATGTTCTATTATTCCTGATATTTTGGAGTAGAAAAAGGTGAATCCACTTGTACCTTCGATTCAAAAGGCACCTGAACTAGAACAGAAGCCACTTCTGTCTTCTCTGAAGTAAGGGTATTTTAGAAACCATCAAACATTTCATATCATAATTAGTGATACATTATCGCAGGAGAAGAAGGATGAAATTCTACAAGTTTTGAAATAGTGTAATCATGCTATTGGGTGGACAATTGCAGATTTGAATGGTATAAACCCTACCATTTTCACTCAGAAGGTGCTGATCGAAGAAAGTGTGAAGTAATCTCAGAATCCACAACAATTCCTGAACCCCCCCCCCCAATGAAGGAAGTTGTGAAGAAAGAGATAATCAAGTTGATGGATGCAAGAATTATTTACCCCATCTCAGATAGTCTATGGGTGAGTCCCTTGTAAGTGTTACCCAAAATGGGGGGTATCATTTTGATTTCAAATGACAAGAATGAGGTCATACCCACACACACTGTCATGGGATGGAGAGTCTGTGTGGACTATAGGATACTGAATGACACCATGAGGAGAGATCATTTCCCCTTGCCCTTCATGGATTAGATGCTAGAGAGACTAGCAGGGCACAAATTTTACTGCTTCCTCGATGGTTATTCTGGCTATAATCAGATTTCCATTTCTCCATAGGATCAAGAGAAGAGCACATTTAATTTCCCCTATGGTACATTTTCTTACCGAAGGATGTCCTTTGGCATGTGAAATGCTCTCAGCACCTTCCAGTGATGCATGCTGGATATCTTCCATGACATGGAGGAAAAGATCCTTGAGGTATTCATAGATGATTTTTTCATTTACGAAAAATCAGTCACCACTTTCTTGGGGCACCTAGAGTTGGTTCTAGAAATATGTGAGAACACTAACATGGTTTTGAACTTGAAAAAAATGTCATTTCATGGTACAGAGTGGCATTTTCCATGGTCACAGAATCTTGAAAAAAGGGATAGAGGTTGACTCGACAAAGATAGAAGTTATTTCATGACTTCCTATTCCGACTTCCATCAGACCCATCCACAACTTCTTAAGGCATGCACGTTTCTACAGGTGGGTTCTCTGTGAATTATCGGAGATAGATCAACCCATCACTAACCTTCTGATCAAGGATTCTATTTTTGTGTTCAATGAGCCTTGCACCATAGCTTTTGATCACCAGAAGTAGAACCTAGTGAAATCTCCAGTGATGGTTGCTCCCAACTGGGAGGAACAATTTGAAGTGATGTGCGATGCCAGTGACTACGCAGTGGGAGCAGTCATAGGCCAATAGTTTGACTGAATACTCCAACCCATTTATTATTCCAGCTGGATTGTCAATGAGGCACAGATGAACAACACCACCACATAAAAGGAGATGTTGGCCATGGTGTTCGTTTTTGATTGGTTCCATTATTACTTAGTGCTATCTAAAGCTATTGTTTATTCTGACCATGAAACACAAAGTACCTACTGAACATGAAATATGCGAAGACATGAGTGATCCGATGGGTAATCCTCCTATAAGAATTTGATCTGGAGATCCGAGAAAAGAAAGGGAGTGAGAATGTTCTTACTGATCATATCTCTTTTCTGGAGATTCCACATTTGGAGATGGAGGAAGATCAGGAGATCAGAGATAATTTCCCTAACGAGAACCTATTTTCAGTCAAAGAAACACCTAGACACAGGTATGTTGATATTTATAATTTTCTGGTTACAAGTTCCATTAACCCCGACCTCTCCTTCCAATAGAGGAAGAGGTTTCTCTCTGATTTTCGGAGGTACTTCTCGAAAGATCCTCTTCTGTTCTGATCCAGTGGAGATGGGGAAATCCACTGTGGCATATTAGAAACTGAAGTTCATGGAGTCATAGAATTTTGTCACACCTCACCAGTTTGGGGACATCATGGGCCTAACTGTATTATAGAAAATATCTGACATTCTGGGTTTTTCTAGCCCACCATGAATAGAGATGCCTGATCCTTTTTTCCCATTGCAATCAATGCCAAAGAACAGGTAATATGGGGCACAGTGCTGAGATGCCTCACCATCCCATCTTGGAGGTCAAGATCTTCGACATTTGGGGAATAGACTTCATAGGGCAATTTCCCCCATCTTTTGGGAACACATACATCCTGGTCTAAGTCAACTATGTATCCAAGTGGGTGGAAGCCGCTGCTACATCACACGACCCGACCAAGGTAGTCATGTACTTTTTAAAGAAATAAAATTTTACAAGGTTTTACATGCACTATGTACTGATTAGTGATAGAGGGACCCACTTTGAAAACACAATGATGAAAGGAGTAATGTCAAAGTATGGGGTGAAGCATCATATGGGTACGCCATATCATCCTCAGTCTAGTGGACAAGGGGACCTCTCCAATTGTGATATCAAAAAGATTCTGGAGAAAACGATGAACAGCTCGAGGAAAGACTAGCCCAAGAAGTTGGATGATGTTTTGTGGGAATATAAGACCACTTTCAAGACACCAATGGGGATGTCCCTGTTCCGCCTCATATATGGAAATCCATTCCATCTCCTAGTAGAGTAGGATCACAAATCTTACTAGGCCGTCAATGCCCTAAATTTTGATCTGAAGGCAGCTAAATAGAAGCAAAAGTTCCAACTGTCAGAACTTGATGAAATCCGATTAGAGGAGTATGAGAACACCAAGATATACAAGGAGAAGATGAGAGCAATCCATGACCAGATGATTTCATGAAAATCTTTCCAACCTTGTGATCATGTACTAATTTTTAACTCCCATCTTCGATTATTTCTAGGAAAGCTAAAGTCATGATGGTCGGGACCATTCTGAGTCATACGAGTATTCGATCATAGAGCGATGGAAATTTTTGGAAAGGATGATCAACTGTTCAACGTGAATAGACATTATCTAAAGACTTAATATCACATGGAAGACACGGTGGAATTATCTCCGCCATATGTCTCAGGTAAGAAAAGGTAAGTCGGTCGAGCCAATGACTTAAAACAAAGGTGCTTCTGGGGAGGCAACCCAGTGGATACATGCCGTGTACCACCTATATACACGGTGTGTAATGATTCCTTTTGGTTTATATTTTTAATATTATAAATATAGATATTAACTATGTAATAAATAGGTATGATGTCGGTGCTGATGGTAAGATCATAGGAGTCTATCCGAGCCATCACTGGTTCGAATCCCTCCCAACCTACCTTCAACACGAGGTTCCTCCTTTTTATTCTCGTATTTTTCTACACAACATGTGTTGTATTTTTCGTATTATATATATATATATATATATATATATAAGAAAACCAATGATGGGGATGGATCAGTTGGCCATGGTCATAACCCAATTCCTAAAAGACTTGGGTTTGAATCCTGACCACTACCTCATTTCCATAATTTTGTAATTTTTAAAACCACAATGCGTGTATTTCGATATAAATCATGTGCTCCAGGTTTTCATTAATCACTAAAATGTTTTTCTAAATTAAGAAATATATACAGGTGAAGTTGGAAGATTGGAAGAGTCTCAACCCTAGATCCAAAATACCTAGGTTCGAACTCAGCTAATCTCACTGATTCAACATTTTTTGTCTAATTAAAAACCACACACCATGAATTTTTCTTTCTCCCATGTAGTGTAGGCCTTGTAAATTAAATATATATAAGTAATAGATAGGACCAGCAGAACAAACTTTTCTCTAGTGGTTGAGGGCTTCCGTTCAGAACAGCTGATCATCGGTTCGAACCTCACCCAAGCACCAGAACAAAGGTTTTCTTTCTCGTTTTCCAATTTTAAAGCACACTACGTGTATTTCCCGATACATTACATGTATTGTTTTATTTTTGATAAATTATGTATATATATATATTTATTTTATTTTACTTATTAATATTAATTATTATATGGATTATTTTATAATTATATATATATATATATATAAACTACATGGAATATCTACTAGAGTACACGCTGTCTACTCTGGATATAAAAGTCATGCCCCACCCGACTTGAGCATGTGTCACACGGACCCCCCTCTCCCAGTTTTCTTCCCCCATATGTCGTCTGGCCACTCGATTCTAAATATGTGGATTTCTTACATTTTAGGTCCAGAATTATTCCCCATTATGATACTTATACCAAGTATGTCGTTCCACATCCATTATTTTGAGATTTCATAGGTGTTTAGGTCGATTTTTGGATCAACCGAACGTTCGGATTCCACGGTACATGGGAATGATACCAAGAATAGACACCGTGTACTCTTGTACATGGCCACACACTGGCTTATTCAAAATTTGAAACTACATGATGTGTATGTTTGGTACACAACATGTACCATCAAGAATCATGCCCAGGTACCTTCTTCACATGGCCACACACACACTATATTTGTTCACAATACGTGTATGTTTGGTACACACAATGTATACCATTCCTCTATGCCAGCTTGTGTCTAGAACTTCACATGGTGTGTATTAAATTTTTGGATCTACTCTGAAGGTGGCCGTGTCTTTGAAAACACCAACCAGGAGCACTTTGTATGTACACAACATTTATGTTTGGTACACACCATGTATCCTTCCCTGGAATATTCCTTTCCCACTTAGTGTGTCTACCCAGAGAACACATGATGCTAACATGCTTCCACTACACGCTGTGTTCTTCTCCTTCTCTGATTTTTTCCCACTTACATTTTCTTTTTCTTTTCATTTTCATTTGTTTTTTTCCTTTAATTTTCGGGATATGGATGATAGAGACCCTTCACATGGGAAGTGTCCCACATCTTCTACTGAGGGCGAGAGGCCCAATTTTCACCGGATGCAACTTCAGACCGCGGTGACACGAGCTCCAGACTTCCAAGAGTACCAGCCTCCTCCGTTGGCCATCATGCCACCACTCACCTCCTTAGCATAGGTTGGTCCCAGTGCCACACCTCCTGATCCCTCCTCAGTCAGAGATAATCCATCATTGGCCACCTCATCCAACGTGCCTTCATCTACTATAACCAATTGGCCACCAGAGCCATCCCTTGTTGTTGTACCACCTGAGTTTTCCCCTGCAGCTATTCCCTTTCCTTGTATGGTGTTTTTGGTTACAGACATGGCACATGATAGAGTCCGACGCTTCTCTCGCTACCTGATCCCATTTGGAAGCTGTTATCTTGACAACAATGTACCTCAGTATCTGGGTATCTGGGGAGAGTTGGAGGATCTCCTCAGGAACACCCCATTACTCACGATCTTCCAGGTTAACACTCCTATTTTTAGAGATTTATTTTTGGAGTTTGATGCTTCCATTGAGTTTGACAGGCCCAAGTACAGGGAGATTCTTGGAGATGAGGTCCCATTGGTCCTATTTTAGCTAGGAGGTCGACATTTATCCCTTAATATGACCAAGTTTGGCTGAGGGTGTGGTTTCTATCCTCATCCCATCACTCCACCCCTATCTCTACCCTGACCTGGCCTGAGCGTTCCAAGATCATTTCCCTGTGGAAAGATATTGCGGGGCCTAACCACCACTACACCCCCACTTCCCAGAAAGGTACCCTCAACACTGACCCTATCCTTTGCTTCACCCACCGGTGCTTTAGCACCACCCTTTTTCCCACCACGAGGATATGGGGGTTGTGAACGGCCGTGACATAGAGCTCCTCACATGTGTCATCCGACAGGACTACCCGGACCTCCCTTACCTTGCCCCCTCCTATTTCCACGCCATGTTCACAAGCTATTAGGGAAACCTGAATGGTGGATTTTACACCACTTTCCTTTCCCACCACCTCAGTGTTTTTGAGCCTTCCCTTCCTCACGAGTGATTAGGTTCCCCCCAGTGGATCTAATTTCTCATGCTTATTCGCATGGGATTGGTCCGAAAGTAGGGGGCACTTATATCCTTTCCCAGGCCCTACAACAACCCCCTACCAACCATCCTATCCCTGAGGCTACCCCTTCCCCTCCTTCCCCACCCACCCCCTTCTTCTGACCTGCCTTCTTCTTCCTCATTCCATTATTATTCCATTCATTTTACTGCCCCACCACCCTCCGCACCCTCGATCGATCTCTCCTTTACCCTTCACGTAGCCGAGATGGGGTGACGCCAGGATACCATGGATATGAATTTTTAACGGCTTGAGAAAATGATGGGGATTATTTTTCAGCATCATGGTATCCCACTACCTCTAGATCTAACTCCTCCTGGACCTTCTTCAGCGGCTCCACCAAGGTTTACCTCCCCGACCAAAAATTCAGTTCTCCTCTCTACTATTGGCCCAGCTGCTCCTACTCCTGTTCTTAGTCCGAAGATTGCTGAAGAGCATTCTATCTTGAGTCCCACTTCTGCGGCACCTGTTACTACATCTTCTCTTCTAAGTGCAGATTCTGATCCTTTCACTTACATGGATGGTGATCATTTTGTGCTGGCTTCTTCGGTAGATGATGATACCTCTTCTGAGGTGACCCGTGACCGGTTTTTGGGCACATTTCTATCATTATCTATTTATATTTTTTGATATCATTTTCTTGCACTATATTGTGTATGTTTTCAATTTTCTCTCTCTATGACTGTCATAGGTACTCTAGCATGCTATGGGATGTACTTCTCCATTACTTCCCATATTTCTTTACCTGAACATGAGGGGAGTATTTTTTTTCAGTTTTTTGTTGTTTTATTTTTCTTTCACGTTTTTCTTATTCCGTTACTTCCCCTCGCCCTGGTCCACTGTTGTGTCCCCACATTACATTCTCCACCTTTCTATGGCACTTGGGAGACCATGTTTCCTATTTAGTGCGGGGGAACTTCTCTAACCAACACTTCTCTTTTCCCTTGAACTAATCTAGGAGACATCATTAATTGATGAAATATTTTAAACTGTGGAAAATTTTCAATTAATCATAATTGTAAATAATAAATAAATAGCTGAAAATTTTAGAAGTTACACACTTATTTTAAAATTTTGATAAATTATTTTAAAATGATTACTGATATGGTTGACTTTCCAACATAAATTCTTGGCTATCTAAATTCATTAAAATATTCATTTTTATTCTTTCCATGACTTGATTGACCCTTTATCTTTTTTCCTCATTCCCAAGATGTATTCTAAAACTTTTGACATATTATTTATTATATACCCTCTTTCTTGAGAGATTCTTAGGATACACATGACTTCCATAATTTTCAAGTTTTCATTTTGAATCAAGAAGAATTTTTGAATTACATTAAAATGATTGAGGCATTAGATTTCTTCAAACCCTTTTATCTTGAGACCTACCCTATATCTAATCTTTGTGAAGCCCCTAGAAACCATGAACAACCTTCAAAAGAATCCATATTACAAGCCTATTTCCTTTCCTACCCTAATTCTTTTATAATTTTGCATGATTATTCACTTGAGCTTAAAAGAGTGAATTGGAAGTACGTGGAACATTTTTATGAATTGTCATGAAATTAAGTATGGGGGAGAGCCTCTTGTTCATTTGGGGTAGAAAGGGTTCCAAACCTCTATTTTTGGAATTTATAAGTAGTCCCCTTTGTTTAAAAAAATGATTAAGAAAAGGGGACCTTATACTCACTTGTTGGTTTGTGAACCCTACCAACTAAGGGAGATGGTGGTGATGAGAGCATTTGAAAGAGCTTGTTGAATATGATTTTACATTGAGCTCTAATATTTGAATATCATGCATTGTTTTTTAAGAATTTAGACTCCCTTTTTAAGCCTCTGAGATTATTTTTCACATTACTACCTACCAACCCTTAGCCTCCGAAACCATTGAACCTTGATGAAAGCCCTCATGATTTTTGTGATTTAAAAATTATAAAGCAGAGAATGAGAACACTTGGAAACCTATGGATAGAGTACATACACTTAAGATTGAGCACAAATATGATAAAATGATCTTGAGTGGTGAGAGTATTATTTTCTGGTGAGGTAAATCATCAAGTGGCATGTGTAATTATGATATGTTGAATGTTGTGCATAAAAGAAAATGGAAGTTTCATAATTAGACTACAAAGGAGGCATGATTAGAATATTATTTAAAATTGAAATATGTTTTTGTGCCTTTATAAAACCCTTTTCCATGCCTATAGTATTTATAAGTATAATTTATGATTCATGCTTCCCTTTTTGGAATACGGATATTATTGATTAGATGTTGATATTTTTATTGAGGACAAGCAAATAAATTAGTGTGGGGGAGTTTGATATACCTGATTTGTCTATATATTTCCACATAATTTATTTAAAATAAGAACATGTTTTCAGAAAATACCTTATACTTAGTGGATAAAAACTTTGATTTTTGTGATCTTTTCAATTTTCAAGTGATTTCTGGAAAAACACACAAACCAGGTGAAAATTGAGCAGAATATATAACTACACGGCATGTACATATATACACGCCATGTACATTCCGAATAAGACATGATTTGGATAGGAAAAGTACATGACCAAGTAACCAGAAGAATGTACACGCCGTGTACATAAGATACATGTTGTGTATAGTCTTTTAGAAGTGGTTGGTGGATGAGAAGAAGTCTACATGCCCATGTGGCCGACTGATGTTTACACGATGTGTACTTCATCTATACATCGTGTCTCCCCTTCTAGAAGCAGTGGGTGGCTGATAAAAGAGAGTACATGCCGTGTATTGCGGTGCTACATGCTGTGTATCTCCACCTACCAAGCAGCACCGTGTTCCATGCCAAAGGCGACATGTTAGGCTACCCACCTATGGAGAAAATGATGACAGATGCATGTTGACAAGACTACACAACGTGTACTTTTTCCACATGCCATGTACTTTTATTTTCTATATATAGAGGCCTTGGCCTTTGGTTCTAGGAAGAATTGAAGATCCAAAGGAAAGTGGTTCCACTAACCTACTGCCCTACTATCATGCTACCATCATTCCACTACTCCACTATTCCCCCATTCTACCACAGAACTCATCTCTCCTCGAAGTTTTTGCGATGACCACATCAGGTATCGATGGTCCTGTTTTCATCTTTTCTTCTCTGTGTAACTAAAAACCCAGTGTGTTGGGGTTATGGGTGATGAAAGAGATGTAATTTGGACTAGTTTTTATGATTGTGATTGTTTTGTTTAACTCTTCTTATTCTTCTTTAATCACTTCATTATATTATTGAAAATTCTGAGCCAGACCAAGGGTAGAATTTTCCAAGACTCAAAAGAAGAATAAGGATGAATACTTTCATGATAATTGGAAGTATTAACTAACTCAAAAATGGACTAATATAAATAATGAACTATGAATCACTAACTACCAGACCAAGGAGTCTGTTTCCTCAGCTCTAGAAATAAGTTTA
Source organism: Viscum album (assembly GCA_963277665.1). NCBI lineage: Eukaryota > Viridiplantae > Streptophyta > Magnoliopsida > Santalales > Viscaceae > Viscum > Viscum album. Next base: position 760,294,100 of record OY728130.1, on the reverse strand, counting down.
CTTGACCACGAAAACCTTGTTACAATTGAAACCCATAGTGTTGAGTTATCATGAACAACACAACCTCATAAGAAATTTTATATTATAAACAACCTATTATAAATCCACAACCCTGAGGCATTTCCCTCTATGTTTACATAAAAACCAAATTTCTTTGTTTTTCATTATCCTTAAATTATTTTGTTAAGAAATTACAATCCAATCACTTCTTCATAAAAACATTAAAAATTGAATCTAAATTCAGTACACTTCACTAAGCCAAATACAAAATATATAACAAGACAATATAACTTCTTTTCCATGTGGATAGACCCCTTACTAGTACTATACTTGTTAGGGTAAAATAATTTGGGACACCGATAACATACCTTCAGTGAAGAGACTACCAATAGTGATGCCCAAGTCTCTATATTTGGGCCAAATCGCGATAATTACACCCATTCACATAAGTTACCACATCATTACTGAATGAAGTTAAACTGAATAGAAGTATGTACTTACCACATGATGTTAAACTTCATGGAAGTATATCCTTATTACATGATGTTAAACTGCATAGAAGTACATCCTTACCGCATGAAATTAAATTTTCTAGAAGTACGTCCTTACCAAATGATGTTAAACAACATGGAATTACATCCTTACTAAATGATGTTAAACTGCATTGAAGTACATCCTTACATAATGACATTAAATTGCATTGATGTACATCCTTACTGCGTGAAATTAAACTGCATGGAAGTACGTCCTTACAACATGACATTGAACTTCATAGAGGAAAGTACATCTCCACTACATGACGTTAAACTGGGCATACCATCACTCATCTTTCATCCCTTATCAAAGGAACAAAAGAGAATTCCCATAGTGAACCAGATTACATGATGCTTCCACCATCTTTTAAAGCACCTCAATCTATATGCCACACTTCCTTCCTTGAGTGTCTCAGATCCCCACAATTTTACATGACCCCTTGAAATGATATCCCAATTCAAGGACCCTTTTAATGGATATACATGTATTCCTATGGCTCATTCATATGAACCTAAGGTCTTCAACTGAATGCGTTACTCTAAAAAAGTAAATTTGGATCCCTGTGAGACTCAATGTCACTGTGGTAGAACTCAACACCACAACATGTCTAAACTACCCCCGGTATGACTGTACCATATCATTAATCATGAACTGAGAACCTCAATACATGTTTTAAAACATTTCTATATCCCAATCGGAAGGATGCTGGAGTGCTCTTGACCAAGGGTATCCTAATTAGGCTCCTGTGTAACATCTCCTATAATAGGTATATGTGAGTCATGACCCCACACTGCCTGTACTTTGGTCAAAGTTGTATGACCTTAAAACCTATCGCATAATTTTCCAAATCACAAGACCTTAAACTAGTAAAAAAAGGGACACAAAACTTTCCAGGTTGAAAACCCGTAAAGGGATACTTGAGAAGAATTCGAGTCTCTGCCTACTAAAATCCTCATTCTTGAAGTTTAGGAAAAAATTATGGCATAAATAGATAAGGCATAAAATCTCATAGGGTCTAACTAGCATCCCTTGTAAAATCCAAGATATGCTCATTGGACCCCTTTGTCCAGTAAAAAGTTAGATTAATGGGTTTTCACACATCCTCTCAATAAGAATACATTCGTTAGGTGATGGAACAAATTTTATGGTACTTAAATCCTCCTTGGATTTTACACTTTCCATAGACCACACTTCATGAGTTGGGGCGTCTCAAATCATCATAACCTTCCTTGTCCATTGAAAGGATATCTAAATTCAAGGGAACTTTACTTGACTATGAATACATTCCCATGGATGCTACATATGCACTTATGGAAATCAACCAAATGAGCCACTTTGAAAAAGGACATTCCAATCCTTGTGAGCCCTGACATCATTGTAGAAGAACATAATACCTCAACATGTCTGAATTTCTCCTTGTATGACTTTCCCATATCAACCTCCTGAATCGAGCACTCTAGGTCATGATTTACAATCCTTATACCAAAATATCCAATAATATTAGATATCCTTAATGTTACATCACCATATTTCATACCCTTTATAAAGGATGAACTCTGACACTTAATTACCTATCCTTCGATAGCCCAAACCTCGTGATTCTAAACCACAAGGCATAGTTCTTGAGCTTCATAATTTAATAGCTAAATTTACTTATGGTTCTAGAACCCATCCTAGATATCCTAATTTCCATATCCAACTTCATCATCTAGATATTTGAGTCTTCACCAACCTTTCATGGCCCTCATAGAGAAGTGGAGATCATATTTCACTTGGTATGATACCAACACATAAGTAACTTAACCTGGAAACTAAAGGCATCCTCTTCTTGCCCGAAATAAGCTTCAATCACTATGAGCATTAGCAACATCGTGATAGAACCTAGCATCTCAGAATGTAATAGGACATACCCGACATGTCTGAACCATCTTATATTCATGGGATCAGACTTTTAGGTTATGATTTACATCACCCATAGTCCATTTATCTAGGTGGATCCATCTTCCCTAATATTTATCCCTCAACAAATATAACATCTTTGAATATTCTATATCCCTTGGAAAGGATACCCAACTTCAAAGAACCTTTTCTTTACTATGCATTCATGCCTATGGCTCCTTCATATGTGCCCAGGGTTATCCTCTAAATATGTCACTCTGAAAAAGGGCCTTTAGATCCTTATGATATTTAGTGACACCATGGAACAAACCTAGCACCTCAACATATTTTAGGCCATTCTTGGAACGTCTGAACCATATATCATGGTCATATATTAGGTCCGAGCTAAAATACAATAAAATAAATTTATATTAGGTCTGATTGAAAAGACCTTAAACTAAAGAAACATCAGGTCTGAGCTAAAAAACCATTAACTAAAGAAATATCAGTTCTGAGCTAAAAGACCTTAATCTAAAGCAATATCTAGTCCAAGCTAAAATACATTAAACTAATGCAATATCAGGTCCAATATAAAACACCTTAAACTAAATCAATATTAGGTTCGAGCTAAAAGAACTTAAACAAATTGATATTAGGTCCAAGATAAAAGAACTTAAACTAAAGCAATATCAAGTCCAAGCTAAAAGACCTTAAACTAAATCAATAATAGGTTTGAGCTAAAATGCCTTAAACAAAAGTGATATTAGGCCCGAGCTAAATGACCTTAAAATAAAGTAGTATCAAGGCTGACATAAAATAACTTAAACTAAATCAATATAAGGTCTGAGCTAAAAGACCTTAAACTAAAGCAATATTAGGTCGAAGCTAAAATACCTTAAACTAAAGAAATATTAGGTCTATGCTAAATGACCTTGAACTAATGAAATATCAGGTCAAAGCTAAAAGACTGTAAAATAAAGAAAGATAGTAATTCAGTTTGTAAGAGCATGTAAGGCTAACCATATGGTCTTGAAACGATCAAGCTACTCTAACCAAGACTATAAACCTTTTAAAAAAGACAAAGCACTCATCCTTCATGACATATCTCCTATCCAAGCGATCCCTATGAAAAAAATTCATTTCAAGATAGCTTTAACATATTATCAATAAAGAATTTTATGATGATAGGCATTCACAGACATCTCAAAGAGGAAATCTATTATAATTTCAATATTCAATTCCAATAATTCATTTTCACCCAATTTAAATCAAGAGACTGACATTGATAGAAATTTACAAAATGACAGAGCAACAAGATATTTTACAAATCATGAATAGAAGGAAACTAGATGATATTATATAAAGTGCAATAAACATATTCATTGATGTCATATAAAAGGAGGGATCTCTACATGATGGATCCTCTCCTATGAATGTATGAGCTAAAATGAGATTGAAAAAAATCACCTCCATTAAAACATATGCTCGGATGAGTTTTTAAGATCAACTAGACTTCATTATAATAAATCCATAGATTGGTGCAATTGATTGAAAAATTCAATCTCCACATCCACCGCACGTTGTAGCTCTTCTTTTTTGGAAACAACGTCAAGCCTAGATTTTTTGGCCATGTTAAGTATTCCTTACTGATCAAACATAGTAACTTCTAATATATGTCAAAAAAATGAAATTGGGATAGTTCTGTCTGGTGGTGATTGATTTTAGACTAGAGATGACCAATTTGAATCTTTCTAGAATTAATTTCATCCTGGTGAGAAGCATCCTCCATCACACATTGGGTAGCTTCATTCATAGCTTCACTCCATTTCTTCTTTACTAAGGAAGAAGCCTCAGTAGCTTCTACCCTCAATTCAAGGCCCCTCTTCTTTTATCGCACAAATATTTCCTCCTTTACTCGAGAATGAAGGGAAGAATTTTCATAACATTTATAGCCAAGGGTGAGAAACATGAATTAAATATGACCCAATCTATCTTTCAACTTGTAAAATGAAGTTTCTGACACTAAAATCTAGATATCCATCCCTATAAATCATCACATTGGATGATAAAGTGATGCATTCCCAAGATGTTGGTGTAGGTTTACCTTTGGAATACTAACATATTCCGAAACAAGGTCACTCAGAGATAGGGTTGTTCCCACGGTATTTGATGATGAGGGGAGAGAACTAGCCTCTGCATTGGTAGACTCATTTGGAGGAACTCCCAGAGGGGAAGACACCAAAGCGTATGTGATTCGTGGTGATGATTCTAGTAAGGGGTGTAGGAGTATGTAAATTATAGGATAATTCACGAAACATTTCCAAATAATAGTAGATGTGGCTATGGTTATAATCATACATTTTTTAGTCACATCACTGGTAGAATCCACCACCTCAACCCCAATCATAGGAGAAGATAAAACGCCTTCTTATTATAAATGAATGTGTGGTACCTCCATCACTTTTTCTATATAAGTAATATGCTCTCTATTATCAAGGACTACGAGAATATAAAATGATATTAGGAGGTATGATAAAAATAAATGAAGGGTTCAACCATGAAGAAGAATTTTCATTCTTCAAAACTCACATCCACACTAGCTAATACATTGGAATAATAGCCACCTTTGTCAGCACCCTCCAAAAATGCATCCATCCTTGCCAGATCAGATGGTACACTCACTAAATCATCTGCAGTAGTCAACTAATACAATTGAATGGACCCCTCAAACATATTTTTTTCTTAGTGGATTATGTACAGTAGTGATATATTGACTGGGCCCACCAAATTCTCACCCTCATCCTTGGAAATAGACGCATTCATCTCTAAATGAGCTCAGTGGGGACTTGCACATTTTTAGCAAATCATGAATGCACTACCAGAATGATCCAAGGTAAAGGGGGGATCACACACCCTACTTACTTGGGGATATCCGAGGATAAAGATCTAACAATAAATATTTCTTCTAATGTTTCTTCTTAATTTATAAATAAGGTCCTCCCAAAGGTTTCAAAGTTGGAGCAATTACCTCATAAGTTGAAATCACTACCCTAATGTAAGCCTATTAATCCGAGGACCCATCATCGCCTTCTCCATAGTCATTACCAAATTCTTCCCCCATGACTATACCATGGAGAGTATATTCAAGAGACGTTAGGGATGGATGGTATTCAATAACCTACCTTTCATCCATACATATAAAAACATATCAATACAATTGAAAAAGAACTACAATATCTCAAGATCTGCACTAGGACCAGACTTACCACTTCCTCAGTAATAGGGTAACCCGGTTTGTCTACAAAAATATGAAGTGTGCCTAGGAGAAACATTTGGTGGACTAGTGAAGAATAAAGTATCCAACCCTAAGGACTCACAAAAACCACATTGATATCTCAGATGAAGGCTCTCACATTCTTAGAATGCTCTTAAAAGGTAATGCCACAAGGCATAATGATATTGGAAAAACCCTCCAAAAGGACCTCTGAGAAATCCAGCATGCCCAGATGATAACTTCAGAATGATTTTCCATCCGGACTACCCATTGATGAGACATGATAGATAACATCAAGTATCACTCATACTTTGATTCAATGATAGTAGATTCCATTACGGGACATGGTTAACATTTGATTTCCTTATGAGGTGATACTAGAGCTTCTGACCTTTTTGAAGATAACTACTTTCCTTGACTAGGATTTTATTTAACAACCTGGGGTCAGAAATTCTCACATACCAAATTAGATAATTTTCCAATCAGATATGAGTGAATATAAATGTCTGCATAACCATGGGATAAGTTGACTAATGCTTCATGAGGAGGACAATGTATTTCTGCACCACTTTCCTCTCTGGTAAACATCATCCAAAATTGGTGAGCTACCATCAAGTTGTCCTCAACTATAACATAGATAGAGATAGGTCAACTTGATTGGAATCACAAAAATTGGCAGCTAAACTAGCATGGTGTGTACCAATCATAAATGGGGTCCCCATCAATATGGATAGAAATAACCCCTCATGAAGTGACATCATATAAGCATGTTATTCAAGAAAAACCTTACCATTATTAGAAAAACTGCCTATCAGCACAGGTCCATATGTCTATAAGGATAAACGTTCATGGAATTTCATAAAATCCATATATTATCAATCTTTCAATATGATGGGTCTTACTCTGTAATACATTATAGGCACAGTACAAAGACAAAAATAGGGTTTCCTGAATGTTTAAGTACTCATAACCTGCTAGATGATCCCCCATGAAACCCCATAGTACTTGGAAGGGGCCTAAAATTCGATAAGGCTATTCACCATTATAAAAATGGTGCAGAAGGTGGTAGAGTTTTTCTAAAACAAGGATCTCCAGTTCGACATGCTCCTCCCTTGACATCATAGTTTCCATCATAAAAGTGGAGAATCTAACTCCCCATTCACTTTATTTAGAATTAAATACCCACTTAGGATCATGGAGAGGAAACCATCTAGTTGGACCAAATAGTAATTTCTTGGAATAACCTCCCATCCCCAATCACTAAATTTACTTCCTTTAATTGTGGTCCAATAAGCTATGGTAATCCTTCATTAGCCACGACTTCAGCTTCCAGGCCTCTAGATTAGAGCTAGTTTGATGACTGAAGTAATCTTCCTATGTTCTAAAAGGGATATACTCCCTAATAAGAACCCCCTTTTGATGGGTCTTCTCATCCATCTTAATCAGCTGTAGGGTGAAAGGAGGTGTCCTCATCATATCACCCCAAATAGATTAAGGAAGAAATAATTCATCATACATAATACCATGTATAGGTACCCCAAAAATCCATTCTATGTCATGAAGACTGATGCCAACATATCCATGGGTAATATGGAAAGTGTTCATATCTGGGCTTCAACGAGCAAGAAACTCCACCATCAAACCCTTGTTGCAATAGGTTTATCTCTGAGATATCTATACAGTTTCGTACATTATGATTTTCTTCATCTCCATGGGAAATTCAAAAATAATATGTCAAACCCAGAAGGGACATCCCCAGTCTAGTCCAAAGATTCCCCCTGATCATATTTCTTAGCTAGATATCCATCCAAATGTTTGATCAGAGGAATACCGACATATTATTGAACGATACATATGGACGAACTTATCATATGTATGATTAGTCCCATAAAATTCTATCGGGATAAATGTAAGTAGATGACCATCCTCTTGGTCCCATTAAGAGATAAAGTCCCCCCTGGAGAAATGTTTTCTAAAAAATTATTCCAGGCCCTCTGAATCTTAGAATAGGGTATGAATGATGAATTTGGGGGAGGAATGGAAGCGTCACTGGTGAGACTAAACCTGTAAAGGGGAAATAATTACTAAAGGGGATATTTTGATAATTTTGATCCCATCCACTTTAAAAGACTCTATTGAAACAACCCAAACAAATGACGACAAGAGGAACCATGATATCCACTATAGAATCGTGGTGGGAAATTTCTACTCTTTCCCCCATCTTTGAAGCCTTGTGAGTGGGTTGATGAGAACTAGAAGCCATCTGAAAATAAGAGAGTGGAACCTGTCAAACAAAGATAACATAGATTTTTTTCAAACATAAAGGCATGAAAGTTCTGGTGACATCATGCATGTCGCATGACTCACCAAGAGATTTGTGAACCACATAGGAAGTTCACAAATAACTTAACCTCTAGAGAACTCAAAAGTCACATAAACCCCATAGGGAATTACATGAGCCACATGGCCTCCATAAAGATTATAGATCTCATGACTTGAATGTGGTCATGTTTGTCACCAACGATCGAATGACCGAGACAGTGGATCTTGTGAAGTCCTCTAGAAAAGAAGAACCCTCATTGCTAAAGTCTAGGAAATTTCCAAAGTATGATTGATGGTTAGATTAGAAAAAAACATAATCAAGAGGCAATCTCTCAAAAGATCTCTAACCAAACAGACTCATGGCATAGACTCATGAGTGGGGCTATCTATCAGGGTTTGTTACATGGTCTCACGATGGAGGTACTTGGAGTATGTGAAAACACGAGTTCTTTAGAGAAGGGGTGTCTAGTGTAATGAGTTACTCTCCACCTGTTATATATAGGAAATTTTGGGTAATACTAAATGTTTCCTAGAAAATCATACATCACCAAAGGAACTAGTTCGCAACACCTCTAAAGACTCATGTAGTCATTAGTTTTCCTTAGAACCGAGTCCTTTTCCACATAGAAATTTCTCCTGACGAGGGTAATTTGTTGACACCCACAAAATATGCATAAAAGAAATAAAAAAGGAAGAAATAATTGAATAGGGGTATTAACTTTCCCACAAAGGAGTTGAGTCTTGAAGATCCCACAAACCTATAAGGGAATATCTATCGCGTGGCCATTTCAAGGTCACATGAAGACTTCTCGCAACAACGCATAACCTACAATCAATCCCATAGATCCCCCATTCAATGAACCTTAAGAATCTCACAATGGATCTCTAGATAGCCAATGGCCACAAGGTGACAACTGAACAAATTCCCCTAGATCACATGGTTTTTCATTGGAATGTTCCAGACAAACCATCTAAAATTCCTCCGAAAATTAGGAGGAATAATTTCCAAAGCGATAAACACCTAGTGTTCATAAAGATCATGCACAATATCATTGTTAAAAAAGATAAATTTATTTAATGATATCAAACCAAAATCACAAGACCCCTAAACCTTTGTAAAATAAAATAAATGGGATACCAAAGAAAAGGTGAGAGGTACTTGTGGTCATTGAAGGATATGTGACGCACCCCCGGTGATCCACAAGGCACTGTGAGTCCATAAAGACATGTCTTCCTCAACATGAGAAATCTATTTGGCATGTCAACCACAACACATGAATGTAATTGGGTGTGTAAAGGAAACTATGAACTTATACCTTGGTTCTCTAAATAAAAACATATGTATTTTTTCATGACATGCTCGTGAACCCCCCATATGGCCCATATTGGTCATGTGACACATCACAAAAAATAGAGTAATTGTCATTGAAATTTCTTATTTAATATCACATAACTCCCAAACTCTATCACATAAAAAAGGAAAATAAAATAGGTAAGAGGAGTAAGATAATCATGGTCTCTAAAAGACATGAAACATGCTTGGGAAGCTCATAGTGCGGTCCTAGAAGACCCCCAGACTAATCAACGTTGTATCTCTGAAATACCCAAACAAGTTAGTTATCAATAATCTCAATAAACACATTTTAATATGAATCTTTTTTATTATGAAGGACCCTAGGAATGTCTACAGGATAATATTAAAAGTCCTTCAATATGACCACATGATAAAATTATTATTCATTAATCAACCATAATCCGATAAAGGAGCCGTCGACAAAAGAGACTCGCGACCACTGAAAATCAGGCGACACACTCAGAACGACCCTTGAAAAAGAATCGAAAAACCATGTGGTTCCAAACCATTTCACTGACTCCAGCCTAGATCCATGCTTGATACACCACACAAAGCACCAAAAAATCAGGGTTGCAAGGCCTAGGAGTTCCCCACCCCTGCATAAAATATGGACCAACTAATACGTAAAGGATAATATTGATCACAAAAGTACCAAACATCAAAGCAACCTTCTCAGAGAAACTAAAAATGTGACTTGTAATGACCCAAACTTTAATTAAGGAAAATTCCCCTTGATCTAATTAATTGTCTTATTATATTTATATAAAATGTGAACTTAATTGGTTTTATGTTTCTGGATTTTAAAATACCTTTATGAATTATGAACATTGCTAATATAGACATTGAACAGTGATCACATTATTAATATAAATATAGGGCTTTAACAAATCCAATTTACTCAGAAAAAGGAAGTGATGACCTCATCCAGTATACTTTACCTGTACGAAGCCCATTTATTGGAGCTCGAAAAGGAGGTGGTGTCATTGGGATTCACTCTTGACCAAACCCAATCTGAGCTTGAACACGTTAGGCTTGTGTGAAACCAACTACATGAGAAGTATAAGTTAATAGAGATTACCACCCGAGCAATGTTATCTGAGCCACCCCAAGAGTCTGTCACCATCACACACCATACCCTTAGGTCTTATGCAGGTGTTATAAGGGGTTATGTAACAAGACCCAAACACTATGACTATGTACATTATTTTTGTATAAATAATGTTCATTAATTTTATTATTGTTACTTTGTAAATAGTTTTTAAAGCACAAATAGTATTTTTAGTTAATATTCTACTAAGAAATATATTTTGCTGAATTAATGGATTTTTTAATTAAATAGTATTTTAATAAAATATTATTATTAAATTAATTTTTATTAAATATAAATGATCATATAATTTTATGAATACAATTGTAATTTTTTTAAGGTTTGAAAACTGTTTTGGTCAAAACCCTTGAATTTTCTGTAAATGTTAGTTTATATTTTAAAAGTAAAAATTCACATTTTTATAAAATTATTTATATAAAATTAATATTATTTTTGGAATCAGGATGTATTAATTATCCAACGGTGAATTTTTCATAATTTTCTGAGACAGTCGAATTTTTGGGTAAAAATTAAATACCATTTAAATATATAATGTGTTTTATGACATCATAATGACCCAATAGTGATGTAATAAAATACTATAAACATTATGTTAGTCAAATATATGTTTTAACATTAAAAAAATGTGACTTTATACTTGTTTTATTTCTTTTACGAAGCTTTTGTGGACCCTCGAAGACTTATAAAACATTTTGTCTTTTTAAATTGTTTTCCTTGAGAGTGTGACTCACCTCCACATAATCAAACCTATTTTTTTTAGAATTTATGAAATTATCCTTATAAAATATTGTTTTACACTTCCCTTTAGAAAAAAATGGGCAAAAAACATAGGCTGGTTTGTGATTTTTATTAGTTTAATGTGAGGTGTCCCAAACCTGAATCATAAAGAATTCCATCTCCTTTCCTATATAAACCCACCCAAGATCCCACTTACTATTCACTCAAAGCTTTTGGAGTTCAACCAAACCCTGAGATACTCTCTATATAATCCTCCAAAGGTTCCCTAAGCTCCCAAGAATCCTATCTCAAGCATCTCCCAATCCTTTACGATCACACTTCCAAGAAAGGGATTTCTTCCTTTCTCATTTTTGTCCAATTTTCTTGAAGTTGTTATGCACTTTTGTTTTAAATTAAAAATGATGGGGTATGATTTTAAACCTTACCCATACTTCCCTATTTATGTTTTTATAATTTGATAACTCTTTCTCTCTCATAAATTCCTCCCATGTACACCCGTTACCATGCTAAAATTCCATGAGGGATTTCTCTCTCCTCTTTTACATCCAAGAAATTCTATGGTATTATGCATCTAAATTCCATTAAGTTTTATGGAAAATGTATCTATATGGACCCATTACTGTCTATTTCATTTACATGTGACGATACACCAATTTCTCTCTCATCAGCGATTTTCATGAATCCTTATGTAACACTAATATGCTGCTGAAATTGAACCGCGTTTTTCCAAGATGAGATCATTGTGTAGTGAATACCATACCCATGTATCTATCAAGGGTATTCACCTTTATGAATAGATTCATATTGAATGGTACCTTCATGTATTTATTCCACATTACTTAATTATGGAATAACTTATGATTTTGATTGATTCCATGTTATATGATCCATGTGGCACACTAATGCATGAAATAAAATGTTTAAGAAGAATGTGCCCTGATAGTGCTCCAATGAATTGGGTAAAGTATAGTATCATGATACGTCATGTGCAATGTGTTGGAGTTTGTGTTCAAGAACCAACTACTTTGTACTTTATTCATTAAATAAAATCCTTATCACATGTTGATTGTTCTTCTGCGTGACATGTAATGTGATAATGTCCTAAGGACAGCTATTGCATTAAAGGGTCGTAGCGGATCCCTGCTACGATGAGAACCCGAAAGTGCCATAACACTGTTCTTGAATGTATGTTCTATGGCTGGATGAAATTATTTGAGGGACACAAATAATACAGGTCATTAGGGGTGAGGACTCATAAAACTTTGAGGCACCTTCTCATGGTGTGCGCCCTTGGTAATATCCAGGAGGATATTATGAGAACGAGACCCGCCAGTAGGAAATCCACATTTCATAGTGTCATTGGATGTTCCTATCTACGGACGTGTGTAATGGTCCTTAGACATTATGATTATTATTAATGGGTATTACAACTCACGCACTTAGATGTATTGACGAAAACTGTGACGAAACACTGTTCGCAGCGAGGTAGGATATGTTGGGTGCATCACGAGTAATACCACATTAATAGATAATGAGAGAAAGGATTTGTCCCTTCTGTTCCATAACAGAAGTTGATATCTCAGGCCCATTGATGGAATTGATATAGCCTAAATAAATCCATGGCAATGTTAAGGTATGGGCAAGTTCAATTTTGGGAAGTCAAAGAAAGAATAATCAAGCACATGGGTTGATGGCACTAACATGCAACCTGCTTGATTGGAGATATCGAGACAAAGGGTTTATATTACACGGTAAGCATTCGTAGGAGGTGACACGTCATTGCGGCGTTAAATTCTTTCTCTATGGGTGCCTTGGCGTGTTGATAGACGCTAACCTTGGACTTTAGGTAGGCTCAGCCTAATGCCACTGAGAAAGAGGCCTAGAGGGTCACACACTAAGTGTGTCCATGTATCTCAGTTAAATATTAATTTAACAAGTTGTATAAAGATTATTCCCGATTATGGTTTAATAATTATTCAAGGATGTCTGATCGCATTTATTTTGACACTAGTTATTCGAGAGAATATATTGTGGGAAAAATAATATATATTTATTAGCGAGTAATACAGTTACATTTATTTAATAAATAAATATCCATTACTCAGGGTCTAATAAATATGGTGGAGGAAAATTAATAAAACTGAAAAAATAAAAGTACACGCCGTGTAGTTTATTTTTTCGGGATTCGTGAGAAAATAATGTTTATTTAATTAAATGATATTAAATGTAATACATTGGATGCATTTCAAGTAATGATGACGGTCAACTGTCATTATTAAGACATGGGGTATTTCTAGGAATTAAATGAAATGATTAAATGCTTATGAGCAATTAATTTATTTTATTATTCTAGGTATTATAAATCCTAATTACATTATTCTCAAAGGGTTAGCCATTTTGGTTGTGCACAACGGATTGGAAATACTCTCAAGCCAAGAGAGAATTCCCTTTCCACCAAGAACCATTTCATGTTACGAAAGCATGATCCTCCACCGGATCAAGGCGATCGAAGACGGACATCACAAGAAAAGGATCTTCCGTGCTAGCACACAGAGTTCCCTTCGACAACATCCAGAGATATGTGGCACACATGTGGATCACCGCTAGAGGAATCCTACACTTGGATTCCCCGACGCAACGACAGATCACATGATCGTGACCGAAGACACCAACGAAGAAATAATTCCATCGAGGTAATTCTTATTAATTAATTAAATTAATTATAACCAACAGATGAAGATCCTATATCAAGGGTTTTGGGAATCTTTTTTTTCATTCTTCGTTCTATTCCTAAGATCCGACATTTTATATCATGATGGATCTCGGATTGAACGTCGTTTAACGCTAAAATTAAAGTTGGGAAAACCCACCAACGCACTTCCGCTACGCCCAGAACCTTGAAGTGGTATCAGAGTGGTCATATCGTTGATTATAATTATTTAGTTTTTCGTTGGTGATTTACGAATTTAATAATTTAGTTATTTTAATTCATGTTTAATCGTTATGAAAATCTGAATATCGAGATCCGTTCCACCTCCCTCATTTCTCGTTCACCTCACAGAAACAAATTTTTCTTTTAATTTTGATTAAAATAAAATAGAGGAACTCATCCGGAGGAGCCAAACGTTTCTGTCCGTACAACACCAGAATACACGGCGTGTATTCGGAAGTACACGCCGTGTAGTCTAGGTTCAATGCATTGACCGATCCACCAAATCGGGCCATGTATTGTGGTCATTTATGACACCATGTGTTGACCAGAAACAGGTGGCACACAGTTTCTGGATTACATGTCGTGTGGTCCAACTGAACACGGTGTGTAGTCCCTTCGGGTTTGGGTTGGGCCGTGTACCTAGTACACAGCTTGACCGACTGGAAACCGTGTAATGCAGAAACTACACTGCGTGTGTCCAAAATAACATGCCGTGTACTCTGAAAACTTCCGAAGTACATTTACACGCCATGTCCCCGAGCGTGTACTTCGGATGGACGGTGAAGAAAAGTACACGCCATGTAGTCGGAACTACATGCTGTGTACTCACCCAAATTACGCAGATTTATTAAAATTTAATTATTATATCATACAAAACCTTGAGACTTGTACCATAGTGCAGGCGTAAAGCTGAGGCACCACACGTGATAGGTGTTTTATATATGTGTGTTTAATTTAACATCTGCGTAATGAAAGGTAACTCACCGGGTTGCCTCCAAGGTACAAGTTACGTACAAGGATAATTTTAAATGAATTTATTTTTTTAAAATTATGATGGATGAGAATCTCAAGGAAGTTCAGGAAAGAGATTAAGATAAAAGGATTGATTAATTAAAGATAATTAATTAATTCGAGTGTGATTTATATTAAACAAGAACTATTAAAGAATTGAATGCTAGTTTTATTTATGCGTAAATATCGTTGCGTGTTTGGATGATCATGAGCTAGACCGAGACCTTTGTATGTGAATGGTTTCTTTTTAATTTATTTATTTAAATTAAATTTATTTTCCTGCGAGTCATCTCCCCATTAATTTGTAGGGCCTGCGTGCCCAAGGATTCTTTTATGTAAAACCCCCCTTTTTACCCCTCACTTGCATGAGAGATAAATGCATATGTAATGGATAGAGCTCCCAAGATAGTGGTGGCATCTCAAGTCAGGAGCCGAGGTGAAACCAATCCAAGGAGATACAAATGTGGACATGTGGAAAGCTGTAAACACGAACACGCAAGGTTCAAGGTGTTTCTCCCCTAGGTCTTGGGTTAGTTTATCAACCGCTAGATAAACTAACCAATAGAACAAGCTCATGATCATACCATTTATTTTACTTCTTTCAGTTTTATGGTTTATATATTGTGGGTGTGTTGTCACGATCACACAATTAATGAATATAACAAGCATGCAAGATGGAACTAAATTAAAAACTGGTTTATACGAAAATATTATCTTAGACCTGGTTAATCACTTAAGTATATCCCACTTAATATTAACAAGCATGTAATCAAAGATAATAAAATGGAAATTTACATATAAGGATAAAATCCCTCAAAAGAAATATTAAGTCGTTATAGCCTTCCATAATCTTGGTTAGAATCGAACCATAGTTCAAAGTGCTTGACCAACCCTAGTTGGGGTGCTTTCAATTATCGGGGAATTCTAATTCAATGTTTTGGGTTGACTTGACTTGGTTCGCATCAAGGGTTGACTACCACAGTAGGACTTGGTGTGACCAAGAGGCAAAGGTTGAGGAAATCCAAAAAGGATTTCAGGATTGGGGAGTCCACTCAGCGGATCAAGGAGCTGGGAGTTAATGCATTTTCCATTTGGAATGACTACCTAAAACCCTTTAAGTTTCTTGACCAACCCTAGTTGGGGTAATGCAAAGGGAAATCTGGATCCTTGCCACTAGAATATTCACGCAACAGAATATTCCGAAGTCAATGGTGAGGGCTATTGGATTTCAATAAAATAGTGGGAGATTAATAAGTATTAATTTATGTATTTGTCTCAATTTTTGTAATAAAGTACTAAACCTTTGCTCATATTAATTTGTAGAAACAAAAAGAAAATGAATTCAAACATATCATTGTGAACCATACTCGAGAAGGAAAACCTTCTCACCAGCACCAATTTCCAAGAGTGGTAGAGGCATTTACGTGTCGTCCTTTTCCATGAACAGAAATTGTATCTGATGGAAGAGCCTATTCTAGTTGCGCCTGGGAAAGAGGCTAGTGATGAGGAATTATCTCTCTACATGAAACACATGGATGATGCCACAGATTTCCAGTGTTTCATGCTATCGGCCATGTCTAATAAGCTCTTGAAGAAACATGAAAACATGGACACGTATAGCATGATGTCTCACCTTAAGGATCTCTACCAAGAGAAGGCGAGACAGGAGAGGTATGATATCTCCAATGATTTTTTCACCACGAATCTTGGAGAGTATGTGCCATCTGGGCCTCATGTATTCAAGCTTATTGGCTACATTGAACGCCTAGACATCTTAGGGATTAAATTCCTAGATGAGTTGCGTACAGATCTCATCATATCATCACTACCCAAGACCTTCTCTAGCTTCATTGTCAACTATAATATGAGCGACAATGAGAAGAGTCTATCATAGATTCTGACCTTGATTCGCCAGGTAGATAAGGACATGGGGCATGACAAACCCTCGGTCCTTTTGGTGAACAAGAAAAGGAAGGACAAGGCAAAGGGGCCAACGACTTATAAACAGTCTGAAGCCCTCGAGCACCATCCCTCCAAGAAGGGGAAGATCCAAAGGCAGGGCAAGGAACCAGAGGCAGTGTGTTTTCCATGTGGCAAGCAGGGCTACTGGAAGAGGAATTGGACCCAGAAGCATGGGGATGCTAAAGGTGCGTTCGTTATTGAGTGAAATCTTTCTATTTATACGCATTGGGTATTAGATACATCTTGTGGGGCTCACATCTGTATTAAAATGCAGGAACCAAGTAGATTTAGAAAGATCGCCAGAGGAGAGGTGGATCTTCGAGATACCAATTGCGCAAGGTTGGCTGTGTTGGCTGTTGGCGACTACCACCTCTCATTGCCGACTGGGATGATTTTGGTTTTACATAATTGTTATTTTGTGCCTAATGTTACCAAGAACATAATTTCTGTATCTTGTTTGGATATGGATGGATTTGTTTTCAAGTTCGGAAATAAGGGTTGTCTCTTTTATAAGAACAACGTATGTTATGGTATGTCACATTTGAATAATGGTTTGTATGTATTAAATTACGAAAACCAAGTGTTGCCAATCGATAACGAAAAAAACTCACATGACTCATACATCACCCAGTTGTGGCATCACCGACTTGGTCATGTAAACGAGAAGCACTTGACAAATCTCTGTCAAGATGGCTATTTAGACTCTACTAATCTAAAACCACTTGATAAATGTCACTCTTGTTTACAAGGAAAAATGACCAATCCGCCTTTTGGTGGACAAGGTGAAAGGGCCACAGAGCTTCTAGGATTGGTACACACGGATGTGTGTGGACCATTTCAAGTAGAAGCTAGAGGTGGATATTCTTACTTCATTACTTTTACTGATGATTTGAGTAGATATGGGTATGTCTACTTAATGAGGTATAAGTCAGAGTCCTTAGAGAAATTTATGGAATTCAATAATGAAGTATAGAATCAGCTTGGTAAGAAGATAAAGAAGCTTTGATCGGATCGAGGTGGAGAATATATGAACCAAGAGTTCATCGATATTCTACGGGAGTCTGGGATTCTATATCAGCTCACTCCTCCTTATACACCACAGTGGAATGGTGTTAGTGAAAGGAGGAACCACACCTTGTTTGACATGGTGAGTTTGATGATGAGTCATGCAGATCTTCCATTATCCATTTGGGGATATTCATTACAAACTGCATCATACACATTAAACTGAGTACCAACTAAGGCGGAAAATGGAATTACATCCGAGTTATGGAATGGAAGGAAACCCACTTTGTCACACACACATGTATGGGGATGCGAGGAATTTGTTAAGGCCTTTTCAGGCAACAAACTAGCACCCTGGGGCATGAAGTGTATCTTTATAGGATATCCCAAGGAAATGAAAGGATATTACCTATATAACCCTCAAGAAAAGAAAGTGACTATTGCTAGACAAGCCGTCTTTCTTGAGAGGGAGCACATCCTCAGGAAGGATAGTGGGAGAAATATTGACTTTGATGAAGTTGATGCTCAAGATACACAAGAGTTGGTACAGGAAAAAGTTCCACAGGTCCCCGTGGAAGAGTTTCCAGAAACACCAGTACTGCGTAGGAGCTTATGAGAGGTAAGGGAACCAAAGAGATTTGGTTTCCTAGTCACCAAGGATGGTGAATCATTATTGGTGGACAATGATGAACCTATCTCCTACAAGGAAGTAGTATAAAGCTCAGAAGCTGCAAGATGGATAGAAGCTATGAATTCTGAGATGGATTCCATGTATTAGAACCAAGTTTGGGTTCTGGTCAATGAGCCAGTTGATGTAAAGCCTGTTGGATGCAAATGGGTATTCAAAAGAAAGCTGGACATGGAAGGTCAAGTTAGAACCTATAAAGCAAGGCTAGTGGCTAAAGGATTCAGACAGCGTCAAGGAATTGACTATGATGAAACCTTCTCGCCAGTTGCCATGTTTAAATCCATAAGAATCTTACTTTCCATAGTAGCTTTCCATGACTATGAGATTTGACAGATGGATGTCAAAACAACATTCCTTAACGGGAACCTTCAGGAATATGTCTATATGACACAACCAGAAGGGTTTGTGACACCAGGTGAAGACAAACAGGTTTGCAAGTTGCAGAAATACATTTATGGATTGATGTAAGCATCCAGGTCATGGAACATTCGATTTAATGAAGACATAAAGGAATTTGGTTTCATTAAGAATGAATGTGAGCCATGTGTTTATAAGCGGTTTAATGAGAATGAGGTCATCATACTAGTGGTATATGTTGATGACATATTGATTATTGGAAACGACGTACCAACCTTACAGTCAGTTAAGGGCTGGTTGAACAAGTGTTTCTCCATGAAGGACTTAGGAGAAGCAGCCTACATTCTAGGGATCAAGATCATTCGTGATAGATCTAAGAGGCTGCTTGGACTAAGTTAGGGTACATACATTGACCAGATACTAAAGAGATTTAGTATGGAAAAATCCAAGAGGGGATTGGTTACAGTGTCACATGGCTTACATCTTTCTAAGAAAATGTGTCCCTAGATACAATAGTCAAAAGATAGGATGAGAAAGATCCCATACGCTTCGGCTATAGGATCCATCATGTATGCCATGTTATGTACCAGGATTGATGTTGCCTATGCACTGAGCATGGTAGGCAGATATCAAGCAGATCCAGGAGAACAGCATTGGAATGCTATTAAGACTATCCTTAAGTATCTGAGAAGAAATAAGGATCTGTTCCTGTTGTATAGAGGAGACGAGGAGCTTGTCATCAGAGGGTATGCTGATTCTAGCTTTAAGACAGATCATAATGATCTAAAGTCACAATCTGGATATGTTTTCTGTCTCAATGGAGGAGTAGTGAGCTGGAAGAGTTCAAAGCAGCTAGTTGTCGCCGATTCTACAGCGGAGTCCGAGTATATAGCGGCTTCTAATGCGGCCAAAGAAGCCGTATGGATTCAAAACTTTGTCCAGGAGCTTGATGTGGTGCCTAGCAGTAAAGATCCCATTACATTTTATTGTGATAATACTACAGCGGTGGATTTTTCAAAAGAACCAAGGTCACATCAACAAACAAAGCACATACTCCAGAAGTATCACCTCTTGAGGGATTTCTATCAGAGGGGTGAAGTTGCAGTGAGCAGAGTGTCCACGGAAGAGAATGTGGCGGACCCTATGAATAAAGGCCTATCTCAGCAGAAGCATGAATATCATGTGAGAGCTAGCGGGTTAAAGGTTGTTAGCAGTTGGATCTAGTCCAAGTGGGAGTCTGTTGGAGTTAGTGGTCTAGAACCAACTACTTTGTACTTTGTTCATTAAATAAAAGCCTTATCACATCTTTATTGTTCTTTTGCGTGACATGTCATGTGATAATGTCCTAAGGAAAGCTATTGCATTAAAGGGTCGTAGCGGATCCCTGCTATGATGAGAACCCAGAAGTGCCATAACACTGTTCTTGAATGTATGTTCTATGGTCGGATGATATTATTTTAGGGAAAAAAATAATACATGTCATTAGGGGTGAGGACTCATAAAACATTGAGGCACCTTCTCATGGTGTGAGCCATTGGTAATATCAAGGAGGATATTATGAGAATGAGACCCGCCAGTAGGAAATACACATTTCATAGTGTCATTGGATGTTCCTATCTACGGATGTGTGTATTGGTCCTTAGACTTTAAGATTATTATTAATGGGTATTAAAACTCACGCACTTAGATGTATTGATGAAAACTGTGACGACACATTGTTCACAGCGAGGTAGGATACATTGGGTATTTCACGAGTAATACCGCATTAATAGATAATGTGAGAAAGGATTTGTCCCATCCGTTCCATAACAAAAGTAGATATCTCAGGCCCTTTGATGGAATTGATATAGCCTAAATAAATCCATGGCCATGGTAAGGTATGGGCATGTTCAATTCCAGGATGTCAAAGAAAGAATAATCAAGCACATGGGTTGATGGCACTAGCATGCAACCCGCTTGATTGGAGATATCGAGACAAAGGGATTATATTACACGGTAATCATTCGTAGGAGGTAACACGCCATTGCGGCGTTAACTTCTTTCTCTATGGGTGCCCTGGCGTGTTTCTAGATGCTAACCTTGGACTTTAGGTAGGCTCAGCCTAATGCCACTGAGAAAGAGGTCTAGAGGGTCACACACTAAGTGTGTCCATGTATCTCAGTTAAATATTAATTTAACAAGTTGAATAAAGATTATTCCCAATTGTGGTTTAATAATTATTCAAGGATGTCTGATCGCATTTATTTCGACACTAGTTATTCGAGAGAATATATTGTGGGTGAAATAATATATATTTATTAGCAAGTAATGCAGTTACATTTATTTAAGAAATAAATAGCCATTACTCAAGGTCTAATAAATATGGTGGAGGAAAATAAATAAAACTGAAAAAATAAAAGTACATGCCGTGTATATTTATATATACACGCCGTGTAGTTTATTTTTTCAGGATTCATGAGAAAATATTGTTTATTTAATTAAATGATATTAAATGCAATACATTGGACGCATGTTAAGTAATAATGATGGTCAACTATCATTATTAAGACATGGAGTATTGCTAAGAATTAAATGAAATGATTAAATGCTTATAAGAAATTAATTTATTTTATTATTCTTGGTATTATAAATCCTAATTACATTATTCTCAAAGGGTTAGCCATTTTGGTTGTGCACAACACTTTCATGACAAGAGAGAATTCCCTTTCCACCAAGAACGCTTTCAAGTTACGAAAGAAAGATCCTCCACCGGATCAAGGCGATCGAAGATGGACATCACAAGCGAAGGATCTTCCGTGCTAGCACCCGGAGTTCCCTTCGGCGATGTCCAGAGATACATGGCACATGTGTGGATCACCGCTAGAGGAATCCTACACTTGGATTCTCCGACGCAATGATGGATCACAAGATCGTGACCGGAGACACCAATGAAGAAATAATTCCATCGAGGTAATTATTATGAATTAATTAAATTAATTATAACCAACATATGAAGATCCTATCTCAAGGGTTCCGGGACTCTTCTTTTTTTTTCGTTCTTCGTTCTCTTCCGAAGATCAAGCATTTTATATCATGACGGATCTTGGATTGAACGTCGTTTAACGCTAAAATTAAAGTTGGGCAAGCCCATTAACGCGCTTCCGCTGTGCCCGAAACCTTCACAATGGATGTTTACTCGTGCTAATTAAAGTAAAATGAGGTTTTACTCATGATTCATGTGCAATGATGGTTTACGAATGCTCTATGTCCAATGAGCATCTGCTCATGATAATTCCATGTTAAGTGTTGTTTCCACATTTCCTTGTTATTATTATAATGATTTATCATGCCTTTATGTTCATATTTTCTTGTGCTCCATTGATATGCCTATTGTCCAACATTTATTGTATTCCTCATTTTATTCCATGTTTATTCTCTTACTGGGCTTTATCACTCACCCTTTTCTTATGGATGTCCTCAGGTTATCCCATGAAATGCTAAGTATGAGGGAATGCAATAGTCATGTAAAGTAATTTTTCAATAAAGATGTTGCGTGT
This sequence comes from Viscum album, assembly GCA_963277665.1. Taxonomy (NCBI): domain Eukaryota; kingdom Viridiplantae; phylum Streptophyta; class Magnoliopsida; order Santalales; family Viscaceae; genus Viscum; species Viscum album. Next base: position 760,271,620 of record OY728130.1, on the reverse strand, counting down.
TTTATGTTCTATGATGTTATGTAATTTTTCTAAGCCTCAACAACACTAGACCTCTTGATCTTATATTTTGTATCAAGTGAATATTTTATGTAATAAATTAGGTTTAACTGTGTAATAAAAAGCAGGGTTGTTATAGTTGGTATTAGAGGATATGTTTAGTTATTTTTGGGACTAGGATTAGAAAACCCTAGTGAAGACTCAGATATAAGAATAAGTATAATAAAAACATCCCTAAGTATTGGTGAGTATTGAGTATGTTGTTTTTCAAGCAAATACATCCCTGTCTGGATACAAGCAGGTGGAGTCAGATCTAGTACAGATGTTTCCTAGAGGTAAAACCCGAAAACGCTACTTTGAGCTAGACTCAAACAGGAACTAGTGCACAACAATGGGCATTGCTGCACTCTTGGTTACGAAACTCCCAGGGGATATGCTTTGGTAAATTCACAAGATTAGTATGAACCCGTATTAAGAGAATTAAAAAAATTCCCCTAAGAATATATGTTATAAAGTAGATCATGGATAACATATATTGAAGCCTATGGATTCATAAGTTATGGAAATAAAAGTAATTTATAAGTAATCAGTTTTTTAATTGGGTTACCCTTTATGTGTTACCCATAACATTCCTTTTATTCCAGCCAATGGCCTGTAATAGGAGGACTCGGGCTAACAACCGATGTGAAGATCAATGTGATGACTGTGCGAATGAGATGACCAATCCGATATGAGTGGGAATCGAAAACATTGTCATGCTTCTCTCTTAGTTAGCTCAAGATTTGTATAGAAACCTGGGTCAAGAGGAATGTTAACTCCCCCCCCCCTAAGAAAGAACAAGTCACTATCAAGAGCTTCATGAGACAAAGGCCTCATACTTTTAATGTATTGTCTAACCCCTTAATCACCAAACAATGGATCAACTCCATTGAAAAGATCTTCTCCATCCTTCAATGTTCCAAACAAGAGAAGGTTATTCTGGTTACTTATCACATGGAAGGTGAATCCAATAAATAGTGAATGTTGATCAAAAATATGAAGCCTGAGGAAGAGATCGGGGCATTGTAATGGAAGGATTTTCATAATATTTTTTTGATAAATATTTTCCACGCACCCTCCGATGTAAGATGGAAAGGGAATTCCTTTCCCTAATGAAGAAAGAAGACAAGTCTGTCGAAGCGTACGAGGAAAAATTCACAAGGCTTGCAAGATAGGCTTCTGGCTTTGTCGTTACCCCTAAATGCAAGGTTGGCCGCTTCTTTGGTGGGATGAAACCTAGCCTACGGAAATCGCTGGAGATCCATGACTTCGACAGCTATGAGGAAATTGTCCGATGTGCCCTCAAGGTTGAAATGGAGATCAGATAATCTCAGGGGTATCATGGGGATATGAAGAGTAAGGTGGAATTCAATGCTGGTGGTCCGATGGATAAATCCAATGGTGATAAGAATATCCAGCACCGCACTTTCCAAAGGTGCAGAAAGAAGCACCCCAGAAATTGCCTGAAGGGGAAGAGGAAATGCTTTAGGTGTGGAAGAGAAGGGAACATAGTAGTTAACATCCAACAAGAAAAACTCGCGACTACAACAGAAGAGAAGAATGCTCTGTTCTAACCTCAATGGTTTGTTCATTTCTACAACTACAAAGAACTAGGGTATCTTGCAGATCAGTGCCCTAAGCCAAGGGTTTTCAGAGGAAACCAACAACCTCCAAGGTAGCATGGGAGAGCTTTTTCTATCACTACTACCTAAGTGAACCCCGACAACGAAGTGGTGATAGGTACACTAGTTATTAATGCATGAATAGAAAACATACCTTTTGATTCAGGTTCAAAACATTATTTTATGTCCCAAAAGTTTAGTAGATCAATCCTAGCACCACCGAAAATCGTGGAAGTGAAGATGTCGGTGAGTATGGAAAATGGGGCAATCATTGTATCCCAGGAATATAAATCCTCCCCTGTCATAATTTGGGGATTGAATTTCCCAGAAAATCTCATCATACTCCCTCTAGTGGAATTTGATGCAATTTTTGGAATAGACTAGCTTTCCATATATAGAGCCAACATAAATTTCTATGAGAGGGATATCACTCTCCATGGGGAGAATCGACCCCCGATTCAATACAAGTGCAAGGAGGAAGATGAATCTTCTTTAGATCCATCATCTCAAGTGTGGATATTACTACCGTATGAGCATGCATATCTGACTCAGATGATTGAGTCTATGGAGGGATCCATCCGGGAAGACATGCCTATTGTGAGGGAATTTTCTGAAGTGTTTCCTGAGGAATTACCTGGTCTTCCTCATAGAAGATATATTGAATTCTCAATTGATCATATACCTGGGGAATTGCCAATATCCAAGACTCTATATAGAATGGATGATGTGGAGCTTGAGGAGATGAATAAACAACTATAGAAGAATCTAGATAAAGGGTTTATATGCCCATGTTCTTCACCATGGGGTGCACCAGTCTTCTTAATCAAGAAGAAGGATGGGTTAATGCGCCTTTGCATTGATTATCGCGAGCCTAACAAAATCACGATAAAGAACAAGTATCCTCTCCCACGAATTGATTACTTGTTCGATCAGCTGTGTGGAGCACAATAATTCTCCAAGGTGGATTTGTGGTCGGGATATTATCAAGTAAGGGTGAAGAAGGAAGATATCCCCAAGACTGATTTTCCTACAAGATACAGGCACTATGAATTCATATTAATGCCTTTAGGACTCACTAATACTCTAGTAGTCTTCATGGACTTGATGAATAGAGTCTTTAGGGATTACCTCAAAAAATTTGTGGTAGTCTTTATAGATGATATTATGAAATTCTTAAAAACCAAGGAGGATCATGAGGAGCATCTTAGAACTGTACTAGAGATCTTGTGGAAGGAGAATCTCTATGCAAAGTACAACAAGTGTGAGTTCTGGTTAAATGAGGTCTCATTCTTGGGCCATATCATCACAAGCAATGGGATATCTGTGGATCCCTCCAAAATAGATGAAATTGAGGGATGACTGAGGACATCATCGGTAGAGGATATCCATAGCTTCTTGGGGTTAGATGGATATTATAGAAAATTTGTGAGAAATGTATCACGATTTTCCAACCCTCTTACCAAGCTATCTCGGAAGGGAGTAAAGTTTTCTTGGAGTGATGAATGTGAAGAAAGCTTGAAGGAGTTAGAAATGAGTCTTATCACTATGCCTGTGCTCACTTTACCCACAAGTGGAGAACTTTTCGTGGTATTCAGTGATGCTTCGAACAAGGGCCTAGGCTGTGTGTTGATGCAAAATGACAAAGTCATTTCTTATGATTCAAGGAAATTGAAAGTTCATGATAAGAATTATCCAACACATTATTTGGAGTTGGCTATGGTGATATTTTCTTTAAAAATTTAGCAACATTATCTATTTGGGGAGAAGTGTGAAATATATACGGACCACAAAAGCCTCAAGTATATATTCACAAAGAAAGAGTTGAACATGCGCCAATGAATATGGTTAGAGTTAATCAAAGGCTATGAATGATCAATCCATTACCACCCTAGGAAAGCCAAAAAGGTGGTTGATGCTCTAAGTATAAAGGACCTAGAAATTTTATCATTGATGATAATTGAGAAGGACCCAATCTTCTTAGATTTGATGAAGATGGACATGAGAATCATAATGAAGGGAACATCATCAATATTTTCACATATGATTGCTCAACCGTCTCTTTTGAAAAGGATAAAGGATGCTCAAAAGGATGATGTGTGAATTCAGAAGAGAGTGGAAGCTATGGGAAAAGTGAAATCCTTGAAGTTCAATGTTAATGAAGAAAGAATTGTGAGATTTGGGTAAAGACTATGCGTTACATCAAGTTTGGAGCTGAAGAATGAACTTTTGGATGATGCACATAGTTCAAATTTCTCTATTCACCTAGGAAACACAAAGATGTATCAAGATCTACGAAAGTATTATTGGTGTGATAATATGAATAAGGTGATCACTGAGTATACATCAAAGTGCCTGGTGTGTCAGAAAGTGAAGGAAGAGAGGTAGAAGTATAAGGGGATGATGAAACCATTGCCCATACCAGTATAAAAATTGGAGAAAATCACCATAGGATTTTTCATTAGGCATCTGAAGACATCCAAAGCCAACAATGCAATCTGGGTTGTTGTGGATCGTCTTACAAAGGCTGCACACTTCATTGCAATTCGGGTGGATTTCTGATTGGATCAACTAGCACGAATATATAAAAGGGAAGTGGTTAATATGAATGGAGTACCAATATCTATTATATCTAATCAAGATCCAAGATTCACCTCTAAGGTTTGGAAAATTCTTCAACATGCTCTAGATACTGAACTGAACTTCAGTACAGCTTATCATCCTCAAACTGGTGGCCAATCTGATCAAACTATTCAGACACTAAAGGATATGTTAAGATCATGTTCTATGGACTTCAAATGAGGGTGGGACCAACATCTTCCACTGGTTTAATTATCTTACAATAATAGTTTCCACTCGAGCATCCGAATGGCACCATATGAAGACCTATATGGGAAGAGGTTAAGTACACTGGCATGTTGGGATGAAATTAGTGAGTGTAAGCTCCTAGGACCAGAAATGGTCAAAGAAATGGTGGAGAAGGTGAACTCCATTCAAAAACATATAAAGGTAGCACAGAGTTGACAGAAGAGTTATGCAGATAACCGTCGATGAGACCTTGAGTTCAAAGTTGGAGACATGGTATTTCTACGTATATCTCCATGGAAGAAGGTCATGAGGTTTAGAAAGAAAGGCAAGTTAAGTCCTAGGTACATCGGCCCCTTCGATATTCTTGATCGTGTTGGGGTTGTGGCCTATCGACTAGTAATTACACATATCATGGAAAAAGTACATGATGTCTTTCATGTATCCCTCATAAGGAAGTACATACCAGACCCTTCACATGTACTCTCTTCATTGGTAGTATAGTTAGAGGACGATCTTTCTTACGAGGAGAAACCAGTGAAGATCTTAGATTATAGAGAAAAAGTTCTATGAAATAAGAAAATTCCCATCATCAAGGTGTTGTAGAAAAACCACAAGTTTGAAGATGTGATGTGGGAATTAGAGGAAGCGATGAAGCAGAGTTACCGGCATATTTTATAGAGTAGGAAAAAGAAATTTTTAGGGTGAAATTTCTTAATAGGGGAAGATTGTAACAACCCAAACGTTCATTAATGAAAATCCCTATTGATCTAATTAAATGTCTTATTATGGTTATATAAAATGTGAACTTCATTGGTTTTATGTTTATTTATTTTAAAATACCATTTTTTATTGTGACCGTTGCTAATATAGATGTTGAATAGTGATCACATGATTAGTTTAAATATAGGGCTTTAACAAATCTAATTTACTCAGACAAAGGAAGAGATGGCCTCATCCAGTAGACTTTCCCCATACGAATACCATTTTTTAGAGCTCGTAAAGGAGGTGGAATCACTGGGATTCTCTTTTGATGAAGCCCAATCCAAGTATGAAGACGTTAAGCTTGAGCAGAACCAACTACTAGAGAAGTGGAAGTTAATAGAGATTACCACCCGAGCGATGTTATCCGGGAAACCCCAAGAGTCTTTCACCATCACACACCTTAACCTTTAGTCTTATGTGAGTGTTATAAGGGGTTATGTAAGATGACCCTAGCACTATGACTATGTACATTATTTTTTTATAAAGAATGTGCATTCATTTTATTATTGTTACTTTGTAAATAGTTTTTAAATCCCAAATAGTATTTTTAGTTAATATTCAACTAAGAAATCTATTTTGATGAATTAATGGATTTTTGAATTAAATAATATTTTAATAAAATATTATTATTAAATTAATTTTTATTAAATACAAATTATCATATAATTTTTTTAATGCAATTGTAATTTTTATTAAAGTTTGAAAACTGTTTAATCAAAACCCATGAATTTTTGGTAAATGTTGGTTTTTATTTTAAAAGTAAAAATTAAAATATTTATAAAATTAATTAGATGAAATTAATATTATTTTTGTAATAAAGACATCGAAATTATCCAACGGTGAATTTTTCATAATTTTCTGAGACAACAGAATTTTTGGGTAACAATTAAATACCATTAAAATTTATAATGTGTTTTATAACATCATAATAAACCAATAGCGATGTAATAAAATACTATAAACATTATGTTCGGACAATATATGTTTTAGCATTAAAATAATTTGATTTTAGATTTGTTGTATTAATTTTACAAAGCTTTTGTGGACCCTCCAAAACATATAAAACATTTTTTATTTTTAAATTGTTTTCCTTGAGAGTTTGACTCACCTCCACATAAGCAACCCTATTATTTTAAAAAGATAAGAAATTAGCCTTATAAAATATCGTTTTCCACTCCCCTTTGGAAAAAAATGTGCAGAAACCATTGGAAGGTTTGTGGTATTGATTAGTTTAATATGAGTTGTCCCAAACCTAAATAATAAAGAATTCCCTCCCCTTTCCTATATCAACCCACCCAAGACCCCACTTCCTCTTCACTCAAAGCCTTTGGAGTTCAACCAACCCATGCCCTCCTCTCTCTAGAATCCTCCCAAGGTTCCCCAATCTCCCAAGAAGCCTCTCTCAAGCCTCTTCAAAGCCTTTGGGATCACACTTCCAAGTAAGGGATTTATTCCTTTCTCATTTTTGTCCAATTTTCTTTAAGTTGTTTTGCCATTTTGTTTTTAATTAAAAATTATGGGGTATGATTTCAAACCATCCCCATACTTCCCTATTTATGTTTGGATAATGGGAGACCCCTTTATCTCTCATTAATTCCTCCCATGTACACCCGTTACCATGCTGAAATTTCGTGAGGGATTTCTCTCTTCTCTTTTACATCCAAGTAATTCTCTTGTATTATGCATCTATATTCCATTATTTTTTTGGAACATGTATCTATATGACCCCCTTATGGTACATTTCATGTACATATTATGAGACACCCATTTCTCTCTCATCAACTATTTTCAGGAATTCTTATGTCACACTGTTATGCTACCGAAATTGCACCGCATTTTTTCATGCGAAGATCATTGTGTAGTGAATACCATACCCATGTCTCTATCAAGAGTATTAAAATTTATGCACATATACATATTGAATGGTAATTTTTTGTATTTATTCCTCATTACTTAATTGTGCAATAGATTTTGATTTTCATTGATTCCATATTATTTGATCCATGTGGCACACTTATGCATGAAATGAAATGTTTAAGAAGGGTGCGTCCTGATAACACTCCAATGCATTGGGTAAAGTATAGTTTCATGATACGTCATGTGAAATGAGTGTTGACTCATTCTAATTCAATTGAAATGAGTTTTTACTCATGATTCATGTTCAATGAGGGTTTACTCATGCTCTATGTGCAATGAGCCTTGGCTCATGCTAAATCCATGTTAAGTGTTGTTTCCACATTTCTATGTTATGATTATCATGCTTTATCATGCCTTTATGTTCATGTTTCTCTTGTGATCCATTGATATTCCTATTGTATAACATGTATTTTATTCCTCATGTTATTCCATGTTTATTCCCTTACTGGGCTTTATAGATCACCCTTTTCTTATGCATGTCCTCAGGTTATCCCATGCAATGCTAAGTACGAGAGAATGTAGTGGTCTTGTAAAAGAATTTTTCAATAAAGATATTGTGTGTTTTATGTTCTAAGATATTATGTAATATTCCTAATACCAAAATACACTAGAAATCTATATTTTATATTTATTTTCAAGTGGTGATTTTATGTAATAAACCAGGTTTAAGTGTGCAATAAAAAGCAGGGTAGTTATACGACTAGATATTCATTTGTTAGGTAATATACAAGTGACCCGCCGGGGCGATCATGTACCATACATAAGGTACTTTTCATGATAGTTCATAGATCAAGTGAAGGTCTATTGGAAAGGCATGTAAATAACATACCACATGTCTACTAGATCATTCGATAATTGAAATAAATTGATACTGAACATGCCTACAGAATTTTGCAATATGAAGGATAAAACCAAGATCAGAAGTGGAAGAATTAAATGAAGGGAATGTTCTCTGGCCCTCAAGAGATTTACATGAGTCATACAACGACATGTGATAGTATTGGGTCTTGTCACTTAGATCTCGTGACATTCCTTTAGCATGATTTTCGGGACATTTGAAGTCCTCTGGACGTGTCAAAGAAAGTCACATGATCCCCCTGGGCACAACACCTTGGTCACATGAAACCCTCTAGGTCAATCACATGATCCCTGCAATGACCTTATGATACATCGCTTGACTCATATAAAAACATTAAATCAAATCAATAATGTATCTCCGTTTCATCTGGGTATGACAAACAAGCTCACACGAAGCCATATAGGTAATCCATATGAGACCCATGCCGCCCCCAGAAATGATTGTCAGGTCTCACGATGACCTCTAGGGATGTTAGTCAAGACATGTGACATCCTTCATACCATATCGCATTAAATCCTGAGACAACCCCATATGTGTCAAGAATGGTCATGCGATTATTTTCAGGAATATCCAACCAGGTTATATGATGGATTCTAGGAAAAGCCGACCAGGTCATGCGATGTCCCCGTGAAAAGGCAACTGGGTTAGACCACACCCTATAAATAAGAAGGCCAAGCCACAAGGTCACCCTAGGATTTGAAGATTCTATCCATCCTTAGTGTCTAAGACCCAATATAAAGGGAACTATGATGGCTCTGATTTTTTCCATAATCAGGATACATAGGCCACCTCTTCAAGGTTTGAGTACCATACTAATTATCCAAGGTGATCCCAATACCTTATCCAAAGCAATGAAATTGATCACTTGATTTCCCTTGTTTCTCACAATGGGCATAGCCCATATGAGCTTAGGGAGTTGCACTAATTATGGAATCTTCACTATACACCCCATGGTTACAAGGGAAAACTATGTGCATAAGCCCAACTACCACCATCACACGGTATATTCCCGGTCAAAAGGGAATCCGTCTTGGTATGAACCCCTATAATTCTTAAAACCTTGAGGAAAATCATATTGAGTCAGAGTGTGATCATCAACCTTATCCCATTAATAGGTTAGGGGATAAATGAACTAAGATATCTCTAATTACTTCCATAACTAGGATATGTAAGATGCCTTTTCGATGCCTGAGATTTTTAACAAACATCACAAGGACTGTAACGGCATACAAGTCCCAAATACATATGCCATGATATTGATAATCTATTCTCCCTTGTTTCTCACATTAAGAATAGATCAGGTGGGCTTAGGGGGATGCAATGAACATCCCATTAGACACCATGAATCTACACTCACTAGGGAAATCTGAGTATATAAGTAGAAATGAGTGGTATGGTATTAACACCCCTCGTATAAGGGTATATACCTTGGGGATTGTCCTAAGGGTGTGATTGAACTATGATGACTCTGATTCCCACCATAACCAGGATATATAGGATGTCTCTTCGAGACATGAGCTCAAACATCTAGTGTCTCAGTACCTGCACATATGTCTTCTCCACATGACTTTAAACTATATATGATTAATGAACTATGTTGGATTTGATTCCTAAAATATCATGGATACGTAGGATGCCTCATAATGGCTCAATCCCCTCCTTGGAATTTAAAATTCCTCCTCGCATGAAAAAACATTCCGATGAATTTGGTCATATGACTTCAACACATAAACTGATTACTCACTATTAAAGGGATGAATGAAGAACCTTAGACACATACAGAAGGATTCAAAAATGATACCACACTCCCCTAAGTTCATCAATGAGGTTCCCTTTATTTGTTTAATGAAAAAACTAACCAATGAATTGTTTTGTCAAGGTAACTGGTCCTGTATCAAGATTAGGAAGAGATACATAAATAAATCATAAATCAATAAGAGATTATTGGAGTAGAAAATAGTTCCCCCAAAAGGGTTTGATGAGCCCAACCTCCCATCCACTTGACTAATGTGAGTCCCTAGAGTCGTTGGGCATGAAAATCCAAATGACCATCGACCTTTGGAAAATAGGTTTATACCCAGCTATAGATAAGGGAACCATTGGGAGTTTTTGGGAAAAGTGGTAATGGTGGCCTAATTAGAGGAACCCATTCCACACCTCAAAAACCTAATGAAACAGGAGGTGTGAAGAGATTAGGAGAGGAGGATGACTTTTATACGGGAGGTCAATGGAAAACTTGTAAATATTTAAAATAGAAGATTCCACTCAAGTTTTTTCTATATAATGTGCATCCAATAATGTAAAAAAATAGATCCTAGAAGGGATATGGTAAAAATATGTCCATAAAATGGGTGATTGACAATTTTATAGGTCCTTTTGACCCTTAAGTTTAATGTTTTTCACTTAGTAAAGTCATTTTTATGTTAATCACTCATATTGATTTTAATTATTTTCATTAATAACTTTGGTAAAAATTTAAGTTTATCTTATTTGAAATTATAAATTATTATGATTCCAAATATTTAATCAATTTTTCCAAATTAAATTCATATAATTAGAAAATTATAAGTTCTTATTAATCCCACAGTCAAGGCGAGACAATAATTTTTGAAGAAGAGTATTTTTTATGAAAATATGATTATATATTCACTCTATGAATAAAAATAATTATTTTATGAAATTAAAATAATATTTAATCACATATATTATATAAATTTAATTTAAAACATTACCCATTAGGTATTATTTTAATTAATTAAAAACCAATAACATTATTCATTTTAAAATATTTTTTAGAAAAACCCGTCTTTAAACCGCAAAAAAAATTATATTAAAAACCAATATAAAGTTGATTTAAAAGTAATTAAGTGGAATAAGTAAAAATAAATAATACTTAAGTTACATGAATTAATATTAATAAAATATTGATACTTCTCAATTATTTAATTTATCAAAATAAATTACTTTTTTCAAAACTAGGCATTTTCACTATTCACTAAAAAAATCAACATTTCATAAAAAATAAAAAAATACCCAAAGTTAATTTTGATATTAAGCCTCCAAAAATGAATTTTCTTTTTACAAATAGATTTTATAAAATTAGTAAAAATTATTTTTAAAATATGTGATCCATGAAAAGGTTGAAACCCGTTTTTTTGGAAAATATATAGTTTTAGAGAATTATTGGATTTATCATGTCTTGAAAACACACTTTATGAATAATAAAAATTATATTGAATATATTATATATTAGTTTTATTAATATTATACAAAAAGAGTGATTTTTTTTATTTATTGGCATAAAATGCACTTATGTGCGTTAAAATAGTTTCTTTTCTGAAAAATTCTTTCTTTTATTTTTCAGAACGGTTTTATTTTAATTTCAAATTAATTGGCCACCAAAGAATTCATTATATACACATGTTTAAACCATATGTTTCTAGTTTAGTTAACCCTATTCAAATGATCTATTCAAATGGATAAGTTATAAGGGTAATATATTTAATGAGTCATTTAACTTTAGTGTTGCATGTTGATTTTTCTATCAAACATAAATTTTTTGGGGTTTCTTGTATCGAAATATAAACCAAGTGTTGTGTGTAACCAAAGATAAAATCAGTGTTAAATGTACTTTAAGTTATAAAATATAATTTTCTTCCTTTGAAATATCACGGTGTTCCATATACCATGATATTTTATTGAATAACATTGATGAAACTAACTAGAAATCCATAAAAGACAAGGGAGTGAGGGTATCTCAAGTATAGAGAAGTATTGGAGTCAAGCGGGAGAGAAATGAGGGGTGAGGGAGAAAAAATTGGAAATGGTTAAAATTGTGAATTTTATTTTTTTTATTTTCTAGTAAAACCAAATGGTTTATCTATATATTTTTTAAAACTATGTCCCAACCATACTAGTAGAAATTTTATTACTTGGGAACCTTCACAGATTAGATGAATGTCTAGGGAAACCATGTGAAAAATATGAAAATCACCTTTATCACACAACCTGCAGGTTTCACATAGTTTTTGATATGGTTATTAATAACTATGAGAAACCATGTGTTTATGTTTTCTTCCCATTTTCTAGAAACATTGAAATAGAAACATCTATAATTAAAATTTATAAAAAAATAAATCAATTAGTACCTAAAAATGAAATTTTCAGTGTGAACATATAGGAGATTATTCTAAATCATATGAGTAGGATGAGACATTGATATTTTTTTTAGAAATAATATATATTCCAGTAAAAATAAATGGAGTTAATTATAAATTAGGAAAAAGTTAAGTCATCATGAAATCAATTATATGATGAAGTCAATTTTATTACTCATATTGAGTGAGGTTTTGATAGTTAAATATGTAATTTTAGAAATAAAAATGTGGAATAGGAATAATTTTTGAAATATGGTCTAAAATATTTTATTCTACATATTATATATCTCAATAAATATAATATAACTATATTTTTTGAGAAAAACAAAGAGGATAAATAAATATAAGAGTAGATTAAGAAAGAATTTGAATATATTAATGAGATCACGTTAAAAAAATTAATGATGGTTGAGAAATAGATGATGTTCCTGGATCATGAAGGGAATTTGAATAAATATTAATTGGTGTTGTGTAACACACAATATATTTTTCATTGTTCTCAAAATGAGTTAAAAATTATCACATAAGATATATAAAATGAAACTGAGGTTAAATGTGAGTATTTTAATGCTTCTAAAAATATGGGTTCCATAAGTAATATTAAATATATACCTAATCTATATCAAAATAAGTTTCATATTTTTAATAGTAATGGTAACAAAAATCATGTGCAAAACTATTTTTACAACTAATTATAAATTAGACACACTCTTAAAAATCAATTTAATAGAGTAATATGTCAAGGAAACCAATTCTACCATTGAAACTTTTTTACTCTGTTTAATGAAGGATAACATCAATAGTTTTCTAGATTAATATATAACAATAGCGCTAGTTAATATTTTATAATATTTTACTAATTTAGTGGATGTTTTGAAACAATTCCCACTCTGGATGGTATAATATATTGTTTATAGGGAAGAGGCGTGAACCAAGGGGGGCTATAGTGAGAATATTAGAACTGATTTTTAAAATAAATTTGATGTGATGAAAACTTCCTCAAATATATCAACTTAAAGCAGATTAGGATCTATAGATAAATTATATTCTTTATTTGGAAAAATCAGTCAATTGTTTTTGATATGTATGACTATGATACTAGGATATGTTAACTATGTTCAGAAATAGAAGGATGTTTAAGAAAACAAGAGGCAAGTTATACTATATTGAACATAGAAAGTAGTCATGTGTAAAATATAAATATAGTGAGAGTGTCAATAATGAATGTAAGGAAATTGGTATAGATCAGTTAAATTAGAGAAGAAAAAATGAACAAATTAATTCAAATTAAAATGAAAAAGGTAGATTCATATTTAGATATGTAACATCATGATATGTTTTACATAAGTGATATTATAAAAGGTCATGGAAAACAAAGTGATATTTATTAATAAACTAGGCATGCGACACAATATTGTGTTAAATTTTTATTAGTATATGAATAATTTATGAGAAAATGATTTCAATAATTAGGAATTTTTGGTCTCCTTGAGGTCTAATGTGAATAAAACCTCTTCAAAAAAGGACACAATTCAAGGGGATAAGATCCTAACACATTTTATTAAGGCACATAAAAGAAAAATATACTTTAATAAACCATCCTATTAGTACATTGGAATAAATTTGAAGTATTGGTCTAGAGAATAAATCCATCCATGGTTTTACAACCGAGAAATACAATCATTCCCTTCTTAATATGAAAAAAATGTTTTTTACTTATGCTAACATTTAGCGAATTGAAGTATACGAATAAAAATTTCCACATTTGATTAGAAAATATTCTTTTCAACATAGATTACTCTAATTAAAATAAATAGGTAGAGTTTATTTTATCCCTTGGGGGGTATAAAAAATGAGATGTGGTTGCATTAAATGAATATTGAATTTATAGGTAGCTATATAAAACCATAAAATGAATTTTCCAATCACACTTACAACACTTATTTTTTATATAATAATACTTATATATAAAGAGTATTTATTGATGAAATTATGAGAAAACCGAGGAATTAATATTTCTTTCACTTTAGTTTTTTATGGATTACAAGAGTTTGGTGAAAGTTGTATTTATTTAAAAAAGATATTTTGAGTATCCACAAAATAAAAAAATGATTAGTTATCAAATATATATAATTTTTTTGATATAATTTACAAACATGTTTGAATATCTCTTGTTTTGTATACTGGGTTAGCCCACATGTACAAAGAGTTCACTAACTAAATGCCATTTTCTATGAAAATCACATGGTTCCATCCTTTTATCAAAATTGGATATGAAGGTGACTATAGATTAATTGGGGATAAGAAGATGTCTTGTGAATACATATTACACATGAGGACCCCAATATCATCTTATTATTTTGTTACAATAATTATGGGATGTGAAGTACACATATTGACATCAGTAGTATATGGTGGTATTAATTGAAAATAAAAATTGGGAGATTACAGTACCCATTGGATGTATTTTGTTTATTTTTAATAAACATAGATACCTTTAGGATTTAAGATTATGGTTGCATGAGTTAAGATGTTATGCAGTGTTTATATTAGATATTATTTTATTGAATAGAAAAAATATTTGAGGTTTCAACATTGGGTTATTTTCTATAATGATTCAAGAAAAATAATTATTTATTTTTGGTGATTTTTGAGATATTCAAATTGACCATGACATGTTTTCTTGATGAAAGTGTCAAATACAACATTTTTTCACGTTTGATGTATCTACAAAGTGGGGATGCTTCCATTAGATAAAATGATATATAAGATAATTATTTGGGATGATATGAAATATCCCATCCAAAGAGTGATGTATATGGATGTTATTATATTATATAATAGAATATCATTAGTATTTTTAGAGGTGTAAATGGGTGATTTAAAAGGAATCAGAAAATTTTGAAGAGGTTATAACCTAATTTTAATACTTTCTAAATGTTATAATAAGTTTTTTTTATAAATTTTGGTAATTATACTATGTATATAACTTCAAATAAGAGTTCATGTAAATATGTCAAACTGACGTAAGACACTAATTCCACACATGAACTTAAGTATAGTTCATGTATGATGTTTGAAAGAACATTATGATAATCACCACGTGAGGTGATTTTTAAAATACATGGATATGATTTTTATGAGTTTTTTTCAATCACATAAGATATTAAAAGTGATTGTATGAATTTTTTTGGGGATACAGTATAAATTTTGGAGGTTTTAAGACTCAATCATGTCATATGACTATGTATTTTTATATGAATGATAAAGTCATATAAAAATATATAATATCTAATACTTCCCTAATTATTCAATTTTTATGAAAATAAAATTTTTTGACGGACAAGTGTTTTTTAAACATTCAATCATCACAAATAAGTTAAATAATTATTTTTCAAGCTAGGTTTAATAAAGTAATATCTAAAGAGGGATGTTGGAATTCTGAGATATGTTCCAAATTTCAAATGGATATATCACATAAATATTCCATGTATATGTGTATATCTCATGGAATAATAACACTATATATTTCATAGAGTATCAAATATATAAATATACTGAGTATTATAGAATACTTGACAGATATTTGGAAAATTAAAATTGAGAAGTCAAAAATGGAAATTTCATTATGATATTAATGAGATGAGTTTATGTTGACTAAGTATTTAAGAGTTTAAATATTTTGAATATGGAAATAATATTTATAATATATTAATGAAAAAATACATGAGAGGAAGAAGATTATATAATATAATCTCACAAGTTCTAAATGAGATAAAATAATGACAAACAAAATACATCACTATATCAAAGAAAGAAGAATTAGATTAAATATAGGATCCATTATAGATGTTGGATACTATCTATGATAGAGCTATTAATGTAATAAGGATAAATAGTTTTTATAAAAGACCATATGTTAAGAAATATGGAAAATGATATTCTGAGTATTGAAAACACATATAAACATGAAGGGTTACATGGTCAGACCTATTGATTAGGACTATTATTAGTATATGATCATCATCACATTATGCCGAAGAAGCCTATATTATAAGGTAATATTTCTTAGTTTTAGTAATAATTAAATGTGGATATCTATTTATTATCATTGGGATCTTGAATAAAGATCATAATGGGACTCTATTTTCATAGGATATGGAAGGTCCTTGGTTGTATCCAATTATACATATAGTGGAAGAATATGTGATTGGGGGACTAACCAATCACAGTAAGGAGTAGGATATTATAGGAAAACCCTCTATATCATGTGTTTTATGAATTTTATAAGTTCTTCTAGATATGTTGTGTGGATTTGAGAATATATTGGGTAGACTAGGGCCTTAATAAGTTAAAGAGGCCGAGTTCAATAAAATAATTCATAAAAAAAGATCAATAGTTAACCCTCACACATTCATAGTGGTCAATATATATTAGGTAATATAAACTTCACAATAATTTCATACTCTCATATAGATAAAAAATCGAATAAAAAAATTCCCAAGATAATGGAAGAACAAAAAAGAAATATTATAATACAAAAAATTGACTATTATATGGAATACATGGTGAAATAAATAAGTCATTAATAATTAAAAATATAATAAATTATGATAATATACCACCTATAAAATCACATTATATCCATCAATGATGTTCACACATATTCTCATCCTAAATTCGCACCATTTTCTCTCTTGAATACACTTTTAATAGATTGGGTAGAATTTTCATCATAATTAGTTTAAAAAAAGTATTTTAAATATATAAGTATAATCTATAGTGTTTTTTTATCCATGAAAACATGGTATATTTATAAAATTTCATATCTATAATCCACAGATTATATATATTATTTTTTATAAAATCCTTTTTTTGAAAAAAATAACTTAGATTTTATTGTGATCAGATGAATGTTTTTTCTTCTCAACATTATGGTGTATCATTTATAGAAATCTTGAACTATATTTATGGTAAATACCTTGATGAAAAATTTTGTTTGTTCTTCCTCATTATTTGTTTTCAAGAAACTTATATAATGTTATCCTCAACCATTTAGAGTATCATTACATGTTTTTGTCATTATTTCAAAAAGACATAATAGCAGTTCACTACAATAATTACAATGGTGTGGTATTAATTTAAATTTTAGATTATTCATGTTTTAAAACACTCCTTTAAATCATAACTCATTCCATTATCTGTTTAATCTCATAATAGTTTTTATTAAATTCCTAAAACTTCTTCTCCACATGATTGTAAAAATTTTTATCCTTTCATATTATCATTTGATTTATCAAAGTATTGCCTAATGATCTCCATGATGTGATTTATAGAAACTAAAAATTTTATTCATTTTATTCCATCATATTATTCCTTAATCAAATTAAATCATTTTAAGACCACAGTAACAATTAACACAAAAAATAATATATATTATAAATTAGGAATTTTACCTATGTTCTCAATTTTCCGGGATCAAAAATACTATTATATAAATTAATAATTAGGAAATAACCCTATATCATGATGTAATGATCAATAATACAATTATATAATATTTATTTCTAAATTTTATTTCAATTCCTCAATATCCCAATTTTAATTTTAATAATATCTATGAATATCATTGAAATCATTATAAGCACTTAAATATCCACATTTACAGTTTTTACAATGGGAAAATTACCAATATCATCCTTGAGATATTATAAAACATGCTATATATTTATGAATTCAAAATAATAATATCATCCTTTAACAATAATATTTTCTATTTTATTCAAATCAATAATTAAATATTTATCACCCTAATAAATTATTTTTCCCCACCATTGGAATGTTCTCCCACTTTTTTCCCCTATAAATCGTATCTCCCTCTTAATGAAAAATATCAATCCTTATATTGAATTATAATATTTTTTCTCATCAAACTACATCCAATGAGAATAATTTTAAATGAATATAAGGGAAAAAATTTATAAGATATGATCACAATTATTTTTTAGAGAAAACACTCTCAAAAAAACTTATAGATATTTCAATACCTCCTATTAAAATCATTTAAAAAAAGATATATTCAATTTTATTCACTTAATAATCATACTCTTAGTTTGGATTACAATATTACCAATTATCTATTAGGAAATGTTCTTTATATGAATAAATTTTAATATTTAATATTTTTTATTAGGTATCATTCAATTTAATATAATTTTGGTTGTATTATACAATAAAAAAATTTAAAATTAAAATTAAACCATCATTTCTTCAATTTGATTTTTAATAGAAATTAGTTTTAAAGAATCATGATCTATTGTTATATATTCAACAATTTTGATACACAAAATGACGCAATTTTGATTCATTAAGCACCTTTCAACTAAAATTATAATGAAAAATAATTATTGTCTATAACTATATAATCAATATCATATATCTTTTTCCCAATAATTTTCTAACAAAAATATATAAAAATTTATTTCACATTATAATATCTTAGACCACCCTCATGTTTTCTAATTTCATGTTATAGAATCTTTTTTTATTTCCAAATTATATTATATACTAAAATTTATATTAAAAATTTAACATTAATTCATGTCATAAACATCTTTTGGTCAATATATCATATTGTATAATAAAATTCCAATAAATCCATAAATAAATTTTGATCTATAACCATTCCATTATCATCTGTGAACAATCCATCTAAAATAATATATCCATAATAAATTCATTATAAATATCAGTATAAACTAAAAATAATGTTTTTATTATTCCTATAATATATCATTATCTTCATATACCACTTGAAATCTAGAAAATTTTTTCCTAACATTGATCATTGAAATATAAAACTATTTTTAATCTAATTTATAAATTTTCCATTTTCTTATTCGGAGCCCCTAAAAAATTATGTCATCAACATACACTACCATAATGAACACATCCATGTTATTTTAATTAACATATAATATTTTATCCACATTATCTAATTATACTCGTATTATCTTTAAGAAATTATCATACTTTTAAAACTATACACAAAGAGCCAAGTCAATCCCATTTAGTCCCATTTTCTGCTTGCATACTCAGCTAACATTAACATAAAAAATAAATTATATTATTCATTCTAGATATTATTATTCATTAGAATATATACTTAATAATGATATAAAAATATTCATTTGAAAATTACTTTAATTCCATTGATAATAATCATCCTGAAAAATATCAATAATTTCAATTCAAGAAATTTTGACAATCATATTTAAAGTATATATTAAATCAGTTTCTGAGTAACCATTATAAACCCAATTTTATTTTAAAATTTCACCATATTTATCATTTATTATATTGATGAAAACATATTTTTCTTTGTGCCCCATTATTCTCCTTAATAAATGAAAAGACCCATTCATTAAAACCTATTCACCATTAAAATGTATTTTTCTTTACGATTAAAACCTATTTTTCTATAAATTTATATTTTCTTTTTATTCATGGAAGAAACAAAATCATTGGGATATAAATAATATTTAAAACCCATTCACTAAATTTCAAATATTAATCATATATTAGTTGTATTTGAAATTGTTTTCATAGTATGAAATCATTTATTACTGTTCCCAATGATGTTATATGAGTAAATATTTTTTCTATACCCTCAAAACTTTATTTAACTTTTATTATTTTATATTTATACTGGAGACAAAAAAATTATCTTGTTTGGTATTTAATTTAACTCCATATGTAATTATTGTAGATTTTATTTATGAGATCCCTCATAAACATGTTCAATAAATTATTTAAAATATCAAAATATTTTTAGAGCAGTATCAACTCTATGAAAATAATAACAATTTTTCTAGGATCTTACCAATTTTTAAGAACACCTAAAAATATTCTTATTATTTTTCATAATAAATGTTCCATCATCAATTCATTAATGAAATTTTTATAATTTTCTCATTATAATTTATTAATCAAAGGAAACCAAAAATCATTAAATTATTTATAAATTTCATCATACCATACTCTAATTCGTAAAACATATTAATAAAATTGTGTTAAAGTAAATACCGATTTTTAATATACATTATCATTGATGTAGTTTTTATCCAATGATATTTTAATTTTTTTATTCCATTAATATGCTTCATCCCCTGTTGATTAAAAATTTATTCTTTCAGATGACAATAATATTTTTAGAGTATATAGATAAATATATTCATACATTATAAAGGTAAATTCCATATATTATTAAGACATACCAATTATATTTTTAAAACTATTAATGAACTAAAATATCTTTATATCATAACTTTATATTTCTTAATCAATATATGATAGTATTTAAATATTTAAAAATCTACTAAATAAATTTACATGAACATAATATAATTCATATGAGTGTAATAATTATTAAAATTTATGAATTACTTGTATCTGATGATTGGTTTCTTTGTTATAATCCCCCAAACATCAGAATAAGTACGTTTTGGTGAAATTATTTTATTAAAATAAACAATTATATGCCTTTTATAACACATTATTAATTTATGAAAAATCATAAATTTTTTTAATATATATATCTAGTTAATTAATATTTTTCATTTATGTTTGATAGAGTACTCATCTAATATTTATTTAGAATAAATGGAAAACTCTTCGATGCTATAAATCAGTTTCTCCATTCATTATCAAATAAAAATATTTGATCAAATATATGATTTTGGGTAATTTTACTTATATTCACTACACTCTCATCTAAATTAATCAATTTTTAAAAATAATAATGAAGAAATTATTATTTTAAAATATGATATAGTTTTAATTAGTGAAAAAATAAGAAACACTTAATATATTATTTCTCAATTAATCTACTTCTAACATTTCCCTATAATTTTTTTGGTAGCTTGAGTAAAATTTATTTTAAATTGAGAGGATAACTCAACCCATAAAGTTTCATGTTGTAAAATCTTAGACTCTCTTCTATATTTAATCACATTCCTAAAATCATTCCCAATAATAATACAACTTAACTTTGTAAAATGTGATTGAGTGACACTAAATCATTTAAATTTTAACTACACAAAAACATAAACCATACTTGGTTAAATATACAAGGAAATAAAACTTTTTTCATGAGTAATGATGTATATTCGACAGTTTATAGAAGTATAGGTATACACTATAAAACTTAATGTCACATAGATAGGTTTAGTGGGAAGGGTGATTAACTTAATTTTACCATAATTTTATAAATTAAATTCATTTATTTTGATGATATTTGAAGCCAAAATTCCATGTTTTTATTGAGTTACATCAATTTTCATGTTTTAAATATTGTTTTATAGAATAATTTACCACAATTACATTTTAAGTAGTTATTTAGAATATATTAGAAACATTGTTTGTAACATACATGTTTCAAACTTGGATACATTGGATTAGAAAATAGATCCTTTGTAACTTTTAATTTTATAAATAATCATTCATTACTAATCATTCAATATTTTTATTTATATATTAATTTATATTTACATTTTGGTTAGATCATTTAACTTGTATTTATCTGAAAATAAATCTGGGTGAGATTTCATGAATAACTCTATACGTGTCTAAGGATAATAGTATTATAGGGAACCATTGATATCATTTTTTATCACCGAATGCTACATTATATAAAGTCATAAAATTTGTCATAATATAAGAATGCATTGAAGACTAAATATATGATATAGATATTAACTAAATCAAATACAATATATTCTATATTTTGGCTATGTTTTACTATTTAATATGGAATATGTCTTAATTTTGGGAATATATGATGTTAAGGAATATAATATGATATGATCTTGGGTACTTTAAAGATTGATACAAGTGTTATATCACCATTAAGTATGATCATCATACTTTATCTTAAAAAATATCATAAATAATAAGATAGTAGATAATAATTTTATAAAATTAGTGTTGGTAGTAAAATAGTAGACATCAATGGTTGAATGCCTTCCACATAGAGGTTATCATTGGTAAAAAATGTTACATATGACTATATGTATGGTAGAATTTTTAATTAATTTAAATTGTTAATTAATATCAGAGGGGTTAGAAATGTTGTAACCATGTACCATATAATCTTATAATATGAAAATAATATCAAAATCATAGAGTCTATGGGAATGTCTCCAAAACCAATATGATGTAGTTTTAAACCATTGACATATATGTATAAATAGTTTATGATTAATCTATTGATTCTACGAATACTCTATCTCTTAATTATCCTTTTACACTCAAGATACAATGATATCATTGTCTGAAATAGAATGTGATCCCAATGATGGGTGTTTTCGGTGACCGCATGGATACAAAATGGATGAAGGGTCTAATTAGTTTCTTTATAGTAATCTTTATTAAAAATGTTATTAATAACAGTATATGCATCCAAAATTGTTGTAAGTTTCACTTGTTCTTTATTTTCTGTAATACATACTTTCAACTTCATATTTTTTTATCTTTTATTTAATGTTTATTTTTTTATATTAAATTTTTAAATTTTATTCGATAAAAAAACACATCATTCATAATATATTTTCCCTTGATTTTTGATTCATAAAATTATATTAATAATGAAAAATAAATGGTTATCATTTTTCAATCATTTTGGATATTAAAAAAATGATATATAATTTGTATTATAGAAGAAATTATTTTGTATAATATCTTGAGAATAGATATTATTATTCCATATAGTATTGGATATCAAGTTCAATCACATATTTTTATTACACTAGTTTCAACATATCATAATTTTTAATATACACCAGTCATAAGTTGAAGTATGGATTTTTTCATAGTCATAATATCAAATATTTTGATTGAAAATTAATATAGGGTATTTTAAATATTTCATGTTATAGAAAATAAATCTTATTGTTTGGGTGACTTTATGATTATCATTATTCAAGATAATAAATTTTTAGCCTATGATATGGGCATATCAAAAATTATTATTGATATAGCTATATTATCTATTATAAGCCACGACATTCCAAACTTAAGTCACATTGTGTTTTTAACTATATCATAGGTTATGATATATGTTATATCTTAAAATAAAATTTCAAGAAAAGTTTAATTTTTATAGTTTTCATTTTTGAAATAAATTAAATGAATAATATCTTATTTTGAAATTAGAGAAAATTTATTTTGTGATAGTTATTTAATTTATAAATGTGTTTACAATTTTTTAAATTTTAAATTTTTTATTTGTATTTATTAAACGTTTATGAAGCATTTATTAAGTAAATATCCATAATATAAAATTATAATACCAAATACATTTGATTTAATGTAGAATAAAATATAATATTGTTATAATGTGGTAAGATAGAAATTATAGGGGTTATTTCTAATAAGATTAAAATTTAAGGTAATATATAAAAGAGTTTATACATTACTATGAACTATTCATAAATGTTCATTTGAAATATTAATATTTTAATGCCTTCGTTTATAAAATTACTTAAAACATATCAAAAGGACATTTGATAAATATTTATAATCAATGAATAAATAATATAAACTATTTTTTATTTGTATTATCTAATTTTTTTAAGTAATATATATAGAATATAAATTTTTTATATTTTTAATAAAAAATATTTAATTAAATGCCATAAAAAATGTAATACAATAGAGTTAATATTAGGGAAAAATTTAAATTATTGTATTTATTAAATTATATAGTTTCCATAATGTATGGATAAATTAGAATGGGTTTATATTTTATTTTAATTAATTTTACATAATTTTTTATCTCATGCCTAAATTTAAGAAATTTTATTTTATTTAGAGAAATTACCTATTTTATTCCTGAATATAAATATTATATTTTGAATTGGGGAATGACTTTGTTTATAGTATTAAACTAATTCTTTGAAGTATCATATGTGAAATTAAATATTAATATTTTAGGTATGAAAATTTATTTATTTTTCTTCCACCTAGACATTATATTGTATTTTGTTATGATCATGAATTAAGGATTTAATTATTGTATATAAATTTTAGGTGTTAGAAATTGGATGGAAATAAAGTCTATTTTGAATAATTATGTTTTAATAGAGGGAAATTTGGTCAAACCACTCACTAACCATAGATTGTAGGCTCTATCATGAAATTTGTATGATAGATACCTATAACTCTAGGTAATGAACACTACCCCAATAGCCTAGATCCCGTACCGTACTTTATTATAATGACATAGATACAAGATTTAAATACCAATAGGTTGATCAGTAAAGTGGTTTTGGAAAACAAGATATATAAATTATACCTATTTTATAATGGGAAAAGAAAACAAATAATGAAAAAAATTAAAATCTCAATATCCTTAAAAATCATTCCAAGAATTCATCTTTATATCTTGGGGAAAAGGGAAAAAATAATGGTGAGATCAAATTACCAATAAGGGTTAATTAAAGCTGAAGAAATTATGAATAAATTAGAATATTCAATATCAAAAAATAAATAAATGAACCCCCATTTCATTTAAATAACTTGATTTTATTAATAGATAAAGAAAGATCAATATAGAATGGTAAATAACCAAATACACATGCCATTTAATCAATATCTGATAATAAAATGAATTTAGAGATAATTTCATAGAGAAAATATCATGGATAGTAAGAAACATATATTAAATAAAGGAAATGATTAATTATTTTAAATCACTTTTTCCATGTACATGATACCTTTACCATCAAGATCTACCATCAAGACAAGTAAAAACATTCTAGGTAAAAATCCTTTAGTTTTGGCCAACTAATTTGTCTCATGAGACTATTGATGCATCGAAGGGATTATATTAAATAATACCCAACCCATGTATTAAATTTCCAAATAATTCCTCATATATCAAATAATTTATTTAATTCATAAACAATATTCTTTATCATAAAATATCTATATCGAGTAAAGGATGTATATTTATCAATATTTCCCTAGTTAATCAAATATCATTCAAATTAAACACCATAAGAAGAAATGGTATAGGGTATAAGAAATAATCCTATAAATCATACAATAATATGGATACATGATATAAATGTAATGTCCAATAAAAAATTATTACAATTAAGTGATTGTTTCAATAGAAATATAACAATCACAAAAAAAAGTGAGATTGCACAATAACTTTTCCCATTTGGTAATTTTCAATTCAAATCCAACTGGATGAAATCATTCAAATTGAAACTTAATATACCATAAATAATAAATTATTAATGATATTATATTTAAAAGGGTTATTATTTACACCACATAAAAGTGAATTTGTGCATAATAACAAATAATTCTCAATGGAATGTAAATTGAGACGAAATCTCACACCCCACGCATCCATTAGGTTGAATGAGATTTAATCTCATGTATACTTGTTTTAAACAAGTCATTAAATTACACCACAACCATATTAATATTTATAATATCATATATGATCCTTTTATAACATCTTATCACCCATTCATTAATAATTATTCATTATTTTCCTTATTTTGGGTGTTAATTGCATTGTTTTCTATTACATGTTTATCATTAAAGATCTAATTTTGGTAAATATTATATAGTTAAATCATAATGAGAGAAATAATCATGAAATAATTATAATAATTATACATTAATTATACTTTAAAAACCAATCATAAATAATTCTTATAAAAAATGATGAATGTTTCAATCATGCAGATGGTAGAACATAAATAACTGTGAGTAATGTTTACATTGTTCACCGATCATTATGAAAAGTATGAATGTAATATTTAAATTTTCTATAAGGATAATAATATCATTAATTATATATTATATAATTATATATTTTATCCATGTGGTGTGGTAATGCAAAGGGAGGCCCATTGCTTTGTGCAGGTGGTAGTCCACACGTACACGAAAGATGTTATCATCTTTACATGAGTGAAAAGGAAAGAAATAGAATAAAATATATTATATTTAGAAAATAAAAAATATGTCATTAATATAAAAACTATTTAATTTATATCACATTTAATAATTAAATTTAATATTATCTCCTCCCATGTGAATCATTTAAGAATGATGAATCACATTGCTTCATGAGGTGACAATTTGCCGTATACAAGAGAAATGTTATCGTATCTCCAACGGAATGAATGGGAAAATATATAAGTTATATATTGATTATATGGGTATAAATATTTTATAAATATCATCTTTATACTTTATATCCTTCATCATACCCATCCTTGAGAGGTGGAAACGAAAACACGAATGACATCAGTTCACGAGGCAGTAGTCCACCGTACACACAAATTATGATTTAGTATCCCATTTTATGGGAGTGTGTATGGTTATAGGAAATTAAAATAACAATACAAAATATAATTATATTTATTAAAATTAGGTTATTATATCATAATTTTTTGAAAATAAATTAAGGAGGTTCAGAATGAATTAAAATAAAGGCATTCATTGAAGTATATTACCTCTTCTTCTGGTAACCTCCTTAAGATTATAATAAATCCATCTTCAGTTGAATTTATACCCAAGATATGGGTTCTATTATGAGGGTATAGAAGTTGGGAATTATGTTTTTTTGGATTAATCATAGTGGTTTGAATGTGTGAAGTGTATAGGAGAGGGGATGCCTTTTATAAGTGTGGTGAGGAGCACACTTGTATTTATTTAAAGAATGAATTCCACCCACGTTTTGATTATCTCAAAAGGACCCAATAATGATACATGATGATTAATAGAAGGTATAAGGTCTAAATATTTCTATCAAATATTTTTTTTACAAGTTTTTGGTCATTTTTAAACATTATTTTCTAATTTCAACCACTGAGTAAACTTGTATTTACCTTAATCAATGCGATTAATTTTAACTATTTTCTAAAATAATGTTGTTCAAACAAATTTTGGAAAAAATTATACATTATTTATCATTATTATTAAAAATATGAAATTCGTTTTCCCAAATTAATTCCAAATACGTGTAAAAAATAATTTAAAATTAATCATGTAGATGTGTCAAGAGAGAGGGTTTTTTAAAGTGAAAATGTTTAAACATTTACAATGCTTTTTTATCAAAATTAAATATAAAAATTATTCCAATGAAATAAATTTGATTTATATATTTATAATTTAACTAATTTTAATTTCAAAACTATTTAAAATATATTCTAACATTATAAATTATTTAAACAAAAATATAATTTTCAATTAGATTTCAGTTTTTTTACTATTCATAAAAACTGAAACTTCTCATAAAAATCCCAAAAATTATCCCTAAGATAATTTTTATATTATGATTTCAAAAAGTATGTTTATTTTTTAAAATAAATTTTATAAACATATTAATATTTAATTTTAAATTAAGTGTGAAAAGAGTGACTAAAAAATGATTTGTTTAAACCCGATGTGCATCGCATGTTATCATTGAAAATAATGTTGTTCTAAAAGAAATATATTTTAAAGTAATGGGGTGATACATTATTCCATAAAAAATATTTCATTCAATAAGTTTTTGGATATTTAATTTTAAACTAAGAGGGGTAGTTCTTCTTCATTATATCCTCTGGTTCCCATGTTACTTCCCCCATTTTGTGATTCCTCCAAAGAACCTTTACCAGAGGAGTCATTTGATTCCTTAATAATTTTTCTCTAGTATCAAGAATATGGATGGGTTATATATAGTATTATATATCAGATTCTAACTCTATTTCATTAGAGGTGAGAACATTCTTTGGGTATGGTATATACTTCCTTAGCAATTATATATGGAACTAATTGCGTACTTTTTGAGAGATTTGACAGCATTTCCAAATGATAAGCAAAAAATCAAATTATTTGAAGGATTTAAAAGGGTCTAATGTACTTACCGATCAAATTTACTTTCTTAAAAAGACTTATAATACCCTTCCATGAAGATAATTTCAAGAAAACATGATCTCCCACTTCGAATTCAAAATCATTCATCCAATTATCAGCATAACTATTTTTCCTACTTTGATTTACTTTAATGTGATCCTAGATATAATTTAAATTTTCTTTTTTTCTATTCAAAATGTTCTGGTCCTTTGAGTTTCCATCAACTAAATTATTCCAAAAAATTTGGATTATAAAATCTATTTCAAAATAATGCTTCATACAGTTCCATTTGAATACATGAATGTAAACTATTATTATAGGAAGAATCCACCTAAGGTAACATTAAAGACAAGTGAGAATGAACTAAACATGTTTTATATCATTTTAATAACTATTTTTAACTATCTATTTGTTTGAGAATGGTATGTAGTTCTCAAATAAATCTTATTATCATGATACTTCTGAAAATTCTTAAAGAATTTCGATGTAAAAACAGATCTTGATCAGAGACTATTAAAAGAGGTGAAACGTGAAGTCTTATAACTTCATTAATATATACTATTGTGAGGTTCTCAAGAGGTAAATATTCCTTAATTATGATTAAATATGCAGATTTTATTAGGTGATCAATGATAACCCATATTACATCATACTTTTTAGGATTCTTTTGTAGTCCTATGAAGAAATATATCATAATGACATCCCATTTCCACATAGGAATAAGAAGAGGTTACATGAATCCTCTCAAATTATACCTCATAGATTTATCTTATTGAAAAACCAAACATCTGGACACATAATCATCAATTTCCCACTTTAATTTATCCAACAAAAAATGTTCATTCAAATCCCTATACATTTTTTTTCTACCATAATGTATATAGAAATTTGAGCTATGTTCGTCATCCAAAAATTCACATTTTTAGCTCGGGTATGGATGGAAAACATAATATACTTCCAAATTTCCGGAAACCATATTAAAAAATTATGTATATTAATTTTCCATCACTCACAAATTTAATTTTCTTTTGGAATTTATCATCTTCAGATTGATAATTCATTATCTTCACTAATAAAGATGTGTTTTTTAATCATTTGAAAGTGATTGGTTTATACCATTAATTTGTAATTATAATATCCATATTTATTATATCCATGAAAATAGTATCCCTCTAAATCCTTATTTTTGGAAATAATTCTTTGATTTTACTACTCAATGCATCTGCTACAATATTTTATTTCCCTGGGTGGTAGTGTATTGATAAATCATAATCCTTGAGTAGTTAGAGCCATAAAATTTGTATCATATTAAGTTATTTATATGAAAACATTTATTTTAGGATTTTAGGATCCATTTATATTTCACATATTTCACCTTAGATATAATGTATCAATATCTTCAAAGCAAATATTATAGCTTCTATCTCATGATCATGGGTTTGACAGTTCTGTTAGTGAATCTTTGTTTTCCTTGATAAATATAAAATAACATTATCATTTTTCATTAGGATATAACCAAGTCTATCACTTTATTCATCAATATATATCACAAACCCATCACTTATAAATGTTAGGGTCAGAATCAATGTGTTGACCAATCTCCTCTTTAGTCAATCAAAACATTTTTCACATTCCATTATCTAAACAAATAGAACACCTTTTCATGTGGTCTTTGTTAATGGGATATACAATCTAAAAAAATTATGAAAAAACCACTGATAGAAACCTATTGAACCAATTAAACCTTTTAACTTAGTTATGTTCATTGGTTTAGTCTATTCTCTTAATTCCTTTTTATTTTCAGGATCAAATGAGATTCCATTTTTAGAGATAGTATGGCTGAACAAAGATACTTCCTAAAACCTGAAATCACACATACAAAATTTTTCTAATATAACGTCATTATAAGAGTGTCAAGAATTATCTTTAAGTGATTTTAATAGTCCTGATAGCTTTTATAATACACCATAATATTATCAATGAATACCACAAAAAAATCGTCATGATATTCCAGGAATACTTAGTTCATCTGATCTATAAAAACATAGGGTACATTAGTGAATCCAAATGGAATTACTATAAACTCATAATTTCTATATGTAATTTGAAAACATTTCCTTCAAATTTATTCATTTTTTAAATTGTAATTGTTGATACTCAAAATTAAGATCAATATTTTATAAATAGCAGCCTCGATGAAGTTGATCAAATAAGTCATTAATGCAAGGAAAAGGATACCTACTTTTTATTATAACATAATTGATTTCCTTATAATCAATACATAGCCTCATATATCCTTATTTATTCTTAATGAATATAATATGGGCTCCCCACTATGAAATAGTAGGGAGAATATTTCCCTTATCACCTAACAACTCTTTTTGTTTCACTAGCTCCACTAATTCTATAGTGGGAATTCTATAGGGATTATTTTATATTGGCCTTTCATCTTCGATTAAATTGATGGAATACTCAAATTCATTCTTTTAGGTATTTCTAGTTAATCTCTCAGAAAATACATAAATGTATTCTCGTATAATAGGCACAACCTCAATTTTATTATTTCCTTCTTCATACCTAATTCATTTGATCTTCTTCGGTAAAAATATCATTCATTAGAGCTAATTGGGGTGGATATAGATGAGACTCATATTATGAATACTCTTCCCTAAAGATAAGTAATTCTACATATTCATCAAAAATCACAATTCTATTATTCTTGAAATATTTTTTGTATCATATTTTTGAATCTAGTTCATACTAAGGATTATATCAAATTCAACCATGGGTATGATAATAAGGTTAGGAAATAAAGAACATTTATGTTTCATAATGGGGATTTTGGAACACATTTTTTTTTCAATGAGACATTCCTTAGGATATTTTAGTGAAAACTCCCTTATTAAATAGAAATGGAAATATATAATTTTCCTAGAAAATTGGGTATATATAAAATAATGTTATGATCCATAATCAAATAAATCATTTGATAAATTTAATGATAGGATTAATATACCTACAACTACATCATTGGGTACTTTAACCTCAACTGTAGTGATCACATGATCTTGTTTATATACCCTTATCCTATTCAGTGGTAGATTCCCTTGATGCATGTGAAACTAATTTCTATATTTCCCCATATCCTTATAGTTGAAACACTAAATAATAGTGTTTTATTTATTCCCCTTTCATTCCTCAACATGATGACCTATTTCTACACACATATAATAAAACCACATTACTTTCTCTCATTTCCCAGGGTGATTCTTTGTACATTTTTCACAAGGCTGAAAATGTTTCATTTTATTATTTATCATTGACACATTACTTTTTTCATGGTTCCCATATGTACTCTTCTTCTCTGGGTTTCCCCTGAATATGTAATATTTAAATAATTCATTCTCCTTTTTATGGAACATAAATCTTTTTCATCATATGATTAAAAAATTTTAGAGAACAATTAACTTTGGAGAATTGGCTTAAGTCCTTTAATGGAATGGTAAATCTTTCACTTCATGTTTTGTATGTAATACTTAGTATCCCTAGCCAAACTTGTATAGGTACATCCATAATCCGGGAAACAGTCTTTATCCTTTTGATTTAAACTAAGGAACATTATATTTATATAAATTTGTTTCTCTTAAGGGAAATATTTATCAAAGTGTTTTTCCTAAAAATATTTCCATTCTATGAGTTCTATTTCTTCATCCTCCTTAATATTCTAGATTAAATACCACCACTGATCAACATCACCTTTAAGAAAAAAAACCAAAAGTGTAACCATTTCCTTTTTATCGCATACCAAGTCCATAAATATATTATCTGTAGACCTAATCCATTTCTCAAATTAATAGAATTAGTAGTCTTGTTAAATGAAAAGGGATTCTATGGAATAAAGAGATCTGACATAGAAGAATCATGCTATGGAATAGGTTTCTCTATCTAGGTATGGTTATTTGTCATAACCTGATTAAGATTCCCTAATATAGCTAAAGTTTTCTCTGTTCTAATACCAGTTGTATTGGTTCCTTTAGCAAGGCAATATCTACATTATATATGAGTATTTATACTATTCTTCCTTCCAGGTACCATTTCTAAACAATTTCATATACTAGATTAAACCATAGAATTATGAATTTTGATTCATAATGTATAATTCCAAATATGATGTAACTCTTGATATAAATTAAGAATTTATGCATTGTTAATTTCAGAATCATAAAAATGGGTTTCTTTGGTGATGAATTTACTTTCAAATCCTTCCTAATGGTTTGCAAATTAAATATTAATTATCCTAAAAATATCCCATAAGAGTTTAAATCCATGTGCATAGTAAGTCCCATTGTTGGGTACTAGGTAATGTTCGAGTGAGGCTTGATATGGATTTTTCAGAGTTATTACTCCTAGCTACCTCTATACCGAAACCATGTCCACTTTATATATATATATATAGTTATTTATTATTAGGAAATACTACATAATCTCCATATTACCAAAACTATTGCTTTTTATTCTATACTTATCCTCAGATTCTATTAGAGGTTTTTGTTCCCTAATCTACCTCTTCTTAAATAAAGCTTCTATGGTTAATATTAAACATGATATGATACCAAATATAATGAATCTGATCCCCTTTTCCAAGATTCAGTTCCATACATTATTATATTAGCATATATACAATATTAAAATCCCAAAAGATCAATATATTTAATAGTTTTGGAAAACTAAATACATACATGATATCCATTTTAAATTTTAAATAGAAAATAAAGAATAATAAAATAAAAACCTTATAATACTTGAAACTCATTTCCCAAATTTATCTTTATATCCCTATTGGGAATATGGCATAGGAAAAATAGGGTTGATTTTGAGTGTTGGGTTGGAATCTTAGGGATACTTCCCATGTATCCCAGTTGAATGGGAATAAAATCCAACATAGTTCGGTAAGTCTTATAGGGATGTATGACCCTTTGAGAGAAATAGATAGGGGATTACTCCTAAATAGGATTCCCTTATGACAGGGTTCATGGGAAATGTCTTAAATCATGGAGATTTAGGGGGTATTAATTTAGGTCTTACTCTTAAGGAGGATGTGACAATTAAGGGAATTATGGCTGGATTCTGGAAGAGGACATCCAATGAGCTCAGGCGCGGGTGAAGGCTTCCTACGTATCCCAATTATGGTGGGAATCAAAGTTCTCATATTTCAAAAAATAAGTCTGATTGAGTGGATGTTGTGATTATCACAAATCTCTAAGCCCACGTGACTCATAATCGGTGTGAGAAATAAGATGATGTGAGAGATTTAACAAACCACACACTTTCTCTTCCACTGATGGAATTGGTCAGGCCTACGATAAATGAAGATGAAGTGATGGTGGGCAAAGGTGCAGAGCAATGAACCCTTCAATGTGTAATGAAAGTAAAGTTCATTGGGTCCAAACTGAAAAACTAGGGGCTTACCCTATGAGGGATGCCCGATTTTAGGATTGAATGAGTATTAATCCGAAGGAGGATACCCATTTGAGGTTTAGTTGGGGATTACTCCTATGGAGGATTACCATTTGAGGTTTGGTTGGGGATTACTACTAAATAAGATTCCCATTTAAGGTTTTGTTGGGGCTTACTCCTAAGGAGGATTCCCATTTGAGGTTTGGTTGGGGATTACAACTAATGAGGATGGACATTTGAGGTTTGGTTGGGGATTACATTTATGGAGGATGCCCATTTGAGGTTTGTTTGGGGAATACTCATAAAGAGGATGCCCATTTGGGAATTGGTTGGGGCTTACTCATATGGAGGATGTTCATTTTAGATTGGATGGGGATTACTCTTATGGAAAATTCGCATTTGAAAATTTGTTGGGGATTAATCATAAGGAGGATGAACATTTGAGATTGGTTGGGGCCTACTCCTAAGGAGGATTCCAATTTGAGATTTAACCTAGCATAAGAGTTAGGTGATGAGGATTGAGGAGTTTCTCGGGGAGTGTATCGACTCAAGGCACTTGAGGAATCCATTAGGAGAGTCCAAACTCATAACACGTGAAAAGAACCAAGAGGAGTAAGTCAGCTCAAGGCACTTCATTGAGTGTGATGGAGTGTCTCAAATCAAGGTATTATAAGGATGGAACTTGGGCCATATAAAGGGCGCAATGGAAAATGTCGTCAACCCAACCCTAAAATTTCATGGTGAAACTTTCTATTTTTCACAGGGGTCAGTGATATAAGTAAAGGGAACAGTACGAAGGGTCGGGACCAAAACCCGACACTGATCCCAAGAGGGGGTTCAGGGGTGAAGCCCCTACGGTATGGACTAATAGGGTCACATAGGTGTGCTGCCCAGTTGGGAAGTGCAGGAGGTCCACCAAGGTGCATAGTGTAGGTGCTCTATGCAGGTTCTCAGCACAAGCCCTTGTTGTAGGTCCTTGGTGTAACTCCATGTGTTCTAGACCCTGATAGGACTTTGAACCACATTACCCCCTTTAATTATCTCTTTTATCATGTTTTGGAGAATTACATGAGTGTTTTTGAGATCCTTTGAAAGGGGGTTATGCAATAGGAGATTCAGGAGTTCTTCCATTGTTTTTCCCCTCTAAAATGGGGAGCCCAAGGGTCCTATTTATAGGCAAAGAGGAGGGCTGGTCAAATAGAGTTTTTCGGCATTGGTCGGCTACATAGATCTTCAGCGTAGTTCTTCCATGTAGGTGTAAAAATATTATACTACCACGTAGGTCCTCCTTGTAGGTCATCCACACAGGTGATGGAAATTACTTTATAAAATTTATCCATGTTCTGAGTTACATGACTTTTGATCTATAAGTCCGTTTGGGCTTTGTGACCAGAAAAATCCAAGATCTCAAAGAGATCTACCCTTCCTGAGATGGTGAATACACTATGTCTTATCAGATAAAACTTGGAAATTAAAATTTAACCAATCTGCACCTTTTCATCATTGATCTTAGAAATCCACAACAAACGTTTTGAGGGGGGATCTTTCCACTAATCCCAAATTTTTGAGAATTCTTTTGGAAGATAGAAATCCAGACTACATATTATACCTTTATAGTGAAATATCTTTACACATACTTGACATTTTTTGTCTATGTGAGAATTATATATTCAATATTGCGAAGAAGTGCATGAAACAAATTTTGTGGTGTCAACACATACCCATCCTTGATAGGTGGAAATGGACAAATGAACAACATCAGTTTGCAATGTGGTAGTCTTGTAAACACACAAATGATAATTTCATTACCCATTTGATATAAGTGTGTGATATTTTAGGTCATACTGTTAACAAAAAAAAATATCACTATGTTGAATATATTGAGGTTATTATATCAGAATGGTTTTAAAATAATTGTAACAGAAGGATTATGAAGTAAAATAAATACTTTCATTGAAGAAAATTACCTATTCTCTAAGTATCCTCCTAAGGTTTTCACTAAATCCTTTATAGGTTGGATTTATGCCCAATATAAGGCTTATAGGATGATAGGAGGGAAGTTTAGACATAATTTCTGTAGGTCTTGGTGATAAGTATATTTCATGAATATATTTTATGGTATTTTATTATATGATTTTATATATTTAATTGAATAATCCTTACAATTTTGGAACTAGTTTACTTGTTTTATGATTTTTGGAAGGAAACAATAAACTTATTAAAAAGGAATGAAAATAGGAAAATATTGGAGAAAAAATACACTTCATATCAAATGATATGTGAAGAAATGGGACACTATATTTTTGAGGATACATCACAACTAGAAAACTAGAATCAGAACAGTTTCATAAAGTGTAACACATTTATACAATGTGAATTCATCCAAAAACTGCCACCACCAGAACAAGTCTTGACAAGATTAGGTACTATGAAAGTCAGTTACATGTCATGAGTACCAAATACTCATAATTAATGGAGTCAAAGTTCCAAATCCAGGAATGATATTCATAGAAAATTTACATAGATTCTAAAATCATGGAGGAAAAGTCAGATTATAATTACACTATGTGAAACACCATTACATGAACTGTAAATTATTGGGATGAGATTCAAGTAACTAGATTACACACATCTTCAATTTAGGAGAAAATTTATGATATGGGACCACCCTGGACCACTGTTGGACCAAACGTTAATGATATTCAATAATACCAGATCCCATATAGATCCTATAAAAGGAGGGAAAGGTTACTACTATTGGAGGCATTGGAGATCCAAAAACCAAAGCGTGGAGCGGGAAGGTGCATGTCCCATTTCAAGTTCTTTATTTATTTTTTTATTCTTTTTTTTATTTTCTCAATCCCTCTTATTCCATCATCACTATGATGAGGGGGTAAACTACCTAGTTCTAGGGTAATGTAATAAAATATGGAATGTTCCATTGGATTTATTTCATTTTATTTTATTCATGCATTTGGTTTTATGCAATTTAATATTCAACTTCTAATACATTTTTTATCATGACTAATAATATTAGAATAAAAAAGGAATTTTAAAATTTTGAAACTGATAACCCTAAAGAAGGTATGACCATTTTCAACTTTAGGGGAAATTTGGTTTAAATATGGTATTGGGACAAACTTGATTTGATGACACCCTAAATCACTAGAAAAAAAAATAGGGTAATTACATGATGAGGATGGGATTAAGGACCATTGGGAACTTCTTCATCTCAAATACAACTCCAATAATGAATCAACATATTTTCTAAAATCCAATTTCACCTAAACCTAGACATTACAAAACCCTGGCATCCTTTTAAAATCTGTTCTCAAAAAATCTAATCAATCTATTTTCGATATTTATTTATCAAAACCAATCAAATAAATATTTTCAAGCATTTTTATTCAATTTAATAAAATTAAATCTTCTAAAATTATAATTAAACTAAATCACCATCTTTTTGGATTGATCTCAACCTACTTTTAATACTACGTTTTAATTAATTGGGCAGCATAGTTTGTGTTTTTATAAATTTGTTTTTTTTCAACGAACCGTAGGGAATTAACGAAGACCTATGGTGTGAAAAAAATTGGATTTAAGGTCTGAAGTGGATATGAGAGTGGGGGGGGGGGGGGGTCGTTTTTTATGTTGGGGTTGTTTTAAACTTCTAATATTTTGGAAGAGTGAATTCAACCCACATTTCTTTCATGTCATCATGACCTAATAATGGTCTATTATTTATAATAGATGTTATAAGGTAGAATTATTTCTAACTAATGCGTTTTGAACAAGTTTTGGGTGATTTTTATACCATATATTCAATGTTTAACCACTAAGTAAACTCATTTTTACCTTAATCACTTTAATTAATTTTAACTATTTTTACTAATTATTTTGTTCAAAAATTATGTAGACCTTTTTATAAATTATATTTTTTTTCAGATTCCATATATATAATCCATTTTTCTAAATTCAAGAAATATAAGTTTCAAAAATTAATTTAAAATTGATCCCAGATACATGATGAGAGAACGAGTTTTGAAAGTGAAAATGTTAGAAAGTTTTAAATGTTTTTTCATCAAAATTAAATATTAAAATGATTATAATGACATAAATTAGATTAATATATGAATATTTGAACGATATTTACTTTAAAACTAATTTTATATATAATATAAAGTTATAAAAGTTTTAAATGAAAAGGCAGTTTTTAATTAGAATTCAGTATTTTTCACTATTCATTATGAATTGAATCTCCTCAGAAAAATCCCAAAAATTCATT
Source organism: Viscum album (assembly GCA_963277665.1). Lineage (NCBI taxonomy): Eukaryota > Viridiplantae > Streptophyta > Magnoliopsida > Santalales > Viscaceae > Viscum > Viscum album. Next base: position 760,233,799 of record OY728130.1, on the reverse strand, counting down.
GTAAGATAATTTTGATATTATAATTTCAAAAATTATGTTTATATTTCAATATAATTTTTCAAAAAATTTTAAAATTTAATTTTATATTAAGTGTGGAAAGAATCACTAATTTATTTTTGTTTAAACCCAGTCGGCATCCCAAGTTATCAATGAAATTAAAATTATTATAAAATAAATATATTATAACCTCTTGGAGTGTTACACTATATTCATACTCTTATGGGGATTATTTATTCCATATTATTCTTGTACATTACATGATATAGATTCATATACCTTATTCAAGGGATGAATTTGGATATGTGTAAATATATGTATATTTTAATTTCAAATAGTAACATATGATATTAATTTTGTAATGTTTTGTACATAAATATTGTTATAAAATATTGATTTTCCAAATGAAAAAACAATTTAAAAATAGAAAAATCAAAAGTTTGCATACATGACAAGGAGATACATTAGATAATAAGTTGATATTATAAATACCCTTAAAATTCTAAGAGTTAAATTTATTAAATAGAGAAATATGAAAAGACCATGATCATCAAACTGAGTTGGTAGAAACAAAACCTAGGTGCCGAAATATTATATTTTATATAAAATGAAATTTATGTGTGATACTAATAGGATTAGTTTCCCATATTTAGTGTATGATTTGGGTTACACTTATCTGGGAAACACTAAGTTTTAGGATATCTTAGGAAGATTGTTTAGTTTATCCATATTATGGAATGGGTAGTATGATTCCTGAACAACTATCAAATATTAAAACATAATATGGTTGGAATTATGTCCATCATAAATAGTTAGTTTGTAAAGTGATAATGAATAGTCCTTACATAATGAAATAATGATCTTTTCCCTTTAATAGATATGATTTATTTTAATAGGGGTCATAATTTTAGTGGGATAACATTTAATAAAAAAATTAATGAATTTAATACCCTATTATGATCATATAAATGTTTCAATTATAGAAAAAATGGAACCATTATCATTTAAAATAACATATACTATTCCTTATAAAATTAAAGCTTATGAGTATAAATTTATTAAATGGTTATATTCACCTTTATAATAATTCTTACACAAGAAGTGAAATTATTTCTATTATTGTAACAATTTTAGGAGTACCCAAAATTATAATGTTGTTAGAAAAATGAATATGAATTACTATGAGAGAAATATAATGATTCATTTTATGATTAAAAGGAATTATTTTCATTCAACAAATACATGGTAATTTTAATATATCCTCATATATTCAATAAGATTGAAGTATGGAGGAAGGGGAATGGACTTCTATATTGAAAAAATGTTGATCCGTTTTTCCTATGTCATCCTTGATGATTGAATCTATACTCATATTTACTGAATTAGAATGATACTAGGTCTACGATACTCCCTTTAATGAATTGTAAGGAAATCAACCCGAGTAAAGGATATCATAAGGGTGCTGGCTCAATGAATAATGTATTTAAAGGAATCTATTTGGTCGAAGAATAATATAGTTTGGTTCCCACAGAAAAGGAACATAATAAAACCTAGATTATCAAAAAGTGAAGGATGGTGCCATTTTAGTGGCCGCTAATCCAGACGTGCTGTAACAAAAGTTCGATCTCTGAAAATTTTCAATCCTCGGCCACATTTACTACATGAAAGGTGAGAAAACCTGGTCATATGTGGATCTGAAAATGAGAATCTCTCATTATTATAATTTTTCAAAGTGAAGATTTATTTTTATAGATATGGGATATTTTCACATCATTTTTTATAATCAAGAATACTTTAATACAACCTCGAGAAGCAGTAACATCAAACTCAAATTAGGATTTCTATGAATTTTGGAATGAGATGGAATCTTTAATCCCTTCAACTAGTGGAACTCGAATGCCTAGGTATGGGCAAGGATAATGAGATTACATGGTTTTATTTTCACCCAAATATTCTCAATGACTTAGCAGTGGGTATTGTTATCCCACTAAAAATTGATCGATGAACACTAAATGGAGATCCAGGTCTCTTTGTTGTAGTTCTAGTTGATATCAATATGGAAAATACAACACCAGATCTTATCTCTATCATTTCCAAAGAGCATGAGTTTGAAATAAATATAGATTTAGATAACCTTACCCCTATTGGTAATACTGTAAAATTATTGTTAACTCTATAAAGAAGTGCAGAATAATAAACAAGATGTCTAAACCAAGCCCAAATCTAATGGCATGTAAAGAAGTTGAAAAGGGAAATAATACCAAAGCCCTAGAAATAGGATAATGTGTGGCACCATCCAATGGCATGGATAAATCTAATACAAAATTAGAAGACCTTATCTAAGAAGAGACTCAACATGACAACCTCTACACCTCATCTGGTAATCCTAGGGAACTCCTCATGCAACATAAGCCATACACTCCAGTGAAAAATAATAATGATTATTTGTTGGAATTTTTCTCTGACATTTCTAATCTGTCAATCTTATAGCAAACAGAATATTTTATTATTTATTTGAACTCTAATGATTTATATGGATCTTTTATTTGTTATTAACATACACAAATCAATAGACTAGACATGATTCAACAAATTTCAGTATCAAAAGAGATGCCTTACTCAATTAATTTTCAAGAAGCACTGGAATCATTAGTGGCCACTTATCCTAATAGTAAATCCAAGGATAAGAGAATTTATCCTCAGTAAGGTAGTCCTGCTACTACAAAAAAATACATACTATATCTCACTACCTTCAAAAAGGACAAATCAACCATGAAATCTAAAAGTCGGAGTGTGCAGAAGAAAATCAGGGGGGGCTACCCTCCCAAATCAGGATTCAAATGTACATATTTTTTTGGAACTATTAGAGAATATCCAACCCTAACACTGTGAGTTCCCTTATGATATTTTTTGGAAATAAAAAACCACAATTATTAGACTCTCTGACCCCAAGAAAACCTCACAGATCATGAAACTTCTATTCTTGGAAATGGATACTTCTTACATGTAAAAAAATCAGACCACTAATAACTCTGAAAAAAATATGGATCCTGGTCCATAAAGATGTGGTTTACCCTTTGATAATTATTGTAGATGAGTAGTCCATAACCTGCTATTTTTATAAAGATAGTAAGAAAATTCACTGCATAGTTGTTCATGCCTTCAATTCTTATGTTGAAAAGAGATTACTCTGCTCACATTTGTAGCACCTTTTAAGAACCATTATGGACACATGGATTGTTTTAGAAGATCTAAACTGAATACTACAAATTATTGGTAAACTCAGACTAGTTTCACAATCTATATTCATTAAGGGATTTAGGGAATGTATTGAAGAATCAAATATCACTGAGATCAATCTAGTTGGGGTGAGGTTCACTTGCTACAAAAAGCACCTTAATGTTATAATGGATAATAGAATTGATATATCTTTGGCAATGATTACTTATTATGTAACTAGAGATCCTTATCATGTGTCTCCCTTTATTAGAACAAATATGACCACCACCCCATATTATTGATCAACCATGGAAAAGAATGAAACAATCCTCTTCCTTTTAGATTCAACTATGCCTAGACTAATCAAAAAGAATGCAGAATGATCATTCATGAAACTTGGGATTCTTTGGATGAACTAAAAAACTGCATGGAATGTATCACCATGATTAAAAGTCTCATGGAAATATTGAAGGAATGGATCAAGAAAATATTCTTCTTTATAGATGAAGAAACTAAAGCCCTCGAATGTTTTATACACTCTCTTCAAGAGTCTATTACTAAAAATGGTCTCCATGGAATCCTTACACAAGAAGTGCAATTGGATTCCAAATGCCAAACTATCCTTAAGAATAAAGAAAAAATTCAAAGGGATATTTTCAAGGTCAGATGGCTCAATTAAGGGGATATAAATACCATGTTTTTCAATTCACACTAGAAAACTAGAAGGGGAAACCAGCCACCCTCTCTTCTTAAGATGGTGACCAAATTATTTTGGAAAGGTTATCTCTCTCCAAACATATTGTTTCTTTTTATAAGAAACTCTTTAATGCCCCATCGAAAAATGTATCTCTCAGGGAAGGTTTCATTCCAAAACTAATCCCAAAAGAAGATAGAATCATTATTATGGATTTATTTTTAGTTTTTTAAATTAAATATAATACCTTTGGTCTTAACAAAGGGAGATCACCTAGTCCAGATGGATTTACCAACCACTTATTTCAAAACTACTGGGATTTAATTTAACAGGATGTTTGTAATATGGTTAAGTACTTCTTTAAGAGTTTCTCTATTTCACAAGGAATTAATGCTGAATTTATTTCCTTAATTCATAAAGTGTATAATTCCAATGATATCAGTCAATTCTGGATAATTTCTCTAATCAATACCATTCATAAGGTGTTCACCAAAATCCTAGAAAACAGGCTTAATAAAATATCAAAAAATTATTTCTTTGATTAAATTAGATTTTATAAAGGGAATAAATATCCAAGAGTTTTTACCCAATACCGTGGAATGTGTGAACCACCATTGGAATCCGAACAGGGAAAGAAATGCTACCCTGAAGATGGATATCAAAAAATCCTTTGATACAATGTATTTGAACTACATTGGAAATGTGTTATTCAGCTTTGTCTTAGACATAAAATTTATTATTTGTATTTAATATCATCTTGGATATGATCATTTATCTATTCTTATAAATGGCTCCTCAGAAGGGTACTACACCTTCTCAAGGGGGATTTGGTAAGGTGAGTCACTCTCTGCGATCAGTTTTTCCATTTTTGTAGACTATCTTAGTATAATTTTTATAAAAATGGTGGAAAAAAATTAAATGAAGAATATCAAATCCGTTTGACATACCTATGCACCCTCTCATCTCTTTTTTGCTGATGAAATTATTGTTTTTTCTCAAGGAGATAGGAAAAACATTACAAACACCAAGAAAAAACTTCTACACTATGAAAGTGTTTCATGAAAAGTGGTCAACTTAGGGGAATATTTCATATAATTTGGGAAAAAATTTAATCCTACTAGATGAGGGATAATTCTTAATGAATTGGGTATAAGGGAGGATGCTCTTCCTTTCAATTATTTAGGAATTCCACTCTTTTGGGGAAGACCTAATGAATCTCACTTCATGGTTATTTTAATCCAGATTAGAAGAACCTTGTCCTCATGGAAAGGAAAATTTCTTTCAATGGTAGGGAGAATATGTCTCATTAAGTACATAGTGATCTATATCTTGTTTAATCCTTCATGGTGTTCTTATGGATGATTTATTTAATAAAAAGTATCAATAAATCTATGAGGAATTTCATATGGAGGGAAATATCTTCGAGATAAAAGTCATCAAGATTAATTAGAAACAATACTGTAAAACCTATAACCTTTGGGGGCTAGACTTCCAAAACCTGGAAATATTTAATAAATATCTCCAAGATAAATTCATATGGAAGATTTACAACAACAATTATAAGTCCCTGGAATATCTTAGAATCAGATTGATGGAGTGGTTAAGGTCTAGAAAATTTTATTACATAGAGTCCTCAATTTGGATTGGTTTGAAAACCATTTTTGTTAAGGTGTATAGACAAACTCATTGGTTGGTGAATTCCAATTACTATATCATATTTTAGGAATAAAACAATATGAGGACTTAAATACCAAACATGAACAACACTAAATATCAGCCCAATGATCCTAACATCACAATAAATAACAAGATGTGAAACATGGAACCTCTCTCAGTTGAACTCAAAGGTACAATTTATAATCTAGTTTTAAAGACACATGATGAATTATTAGTTTGGGAACTGAAACCAAATGGATTTATGGAAGATAAATAATTATAAAATCATAATACGTAAGGATATCCTAGCCTTATTGGTGAATTCAAAAAACATTGGAGGCAACCTTCTCGGTTTTCACTCCTTTGGAGAATCGCTTTTCGCTGTCTTTGAGTTGATAAATTACTACAATAGAGAGGTATTATGCTTTGTTCAAGATGTCCACAATGTCACCACCATAGGGAAGATGTGGAAAACCTCTTCTTTTCCTATGAAATGAATGTATCATTATGGAATGTGTTATTTGATATGTTTGATTGTCATCCCCTATGCATCGACAACATTGATTATTTTTTATAGGAGGTTCTAAGCCTACATATATCTTGGTAGTCAAATAATATTTTCAATGTAGCATGTGAAGAAATGTTGAATTCCATTATTCATAGAAGGAACAAATCCAAACATCATCATGCTTTAATAATCCTTCAGTTGGCCCTCACAGATTCTAAATTGACTATTTAGAATGAAAATAAAATTCAAAAAGGGAATTGAAACAACTATGTGCGGGACTATGTTGTACCAAGGGGACTCAATATTTCAGGTTGCTACCATCCCCCTCATGGGATGCTTGAAGTGTTATGTAATCATGCATTTTTGGGCTAGATAAAGTGAAATATTTATGGATCTTCTAAAGGTAATCTCAGTCCAGCAGGCTTTGGGGTTATCACCAGGGACCACAATGGAGAAATCATTGACTGTATTTATGGGCCATGTGGATATTAAACACCGCTAAAAGATGAAATTATTTCTTTCATAATATATTTACACATGAGTAGGTAATGAAATTGGAATATGGTTTGGTTCAAAAGTGATTAGACTACTATAGCACATGTAGCAAGGCTTGGTATCATTCATCTATAGTGTAATCGTACTGTAAGATGGTCAGAATGCATGGAAAAACTCTATGCAATGAAATATATAATCACCCATTCCTTTTGTGAAGATAATTATCTTGCTTACACTCTTTCTATGAAAGGAGTTTTCAGAGATTCTTACAACATATTGATACACTTCCTCTAGGTCTTATACATATTCGACAAAAATATAATTGTAAAATCCATTCTTTTTATCTATTGTAATTTTATTTTTTTAATAATAAGTCCACTAATCCCACTTTTATTAAAAAAAGATTAAATATATTAGTTACATGAAGAGACTAAGATATCCATTAATGTATTGTCTATCTAAGGAATTCATTTTTTTATTATTTGAAATCTTCAAACTACTTGAATGAGGTCTAGAAGTATATAACCTATCTCATTAAAGTGTTTAAGAAATTTTTTTTGGAAATTTTATTATAGTTTTTGGTACAGTTTTTACAATATAGATAGCCAAGAGTTCATGACCAAAGGAGATGATCAGATGGTTTAATTATCTTCCTTATAAATTAAAACCTATATTAGGTTTCAAGAAAAAGTATCACTGTGTCCATGTGATGTGAATTTTAGAAAGTATATAAAATTTATTTTAAAATATCATAGACTTACATGTAAATTATTAAATTTATAAAATTAAATTCATTGATTTTAAAAATTACATTATATCAAATTTTTATTTTACAACAATTTATAAAGTAAAAGAGTTCAAAAAAAAAAAATTCAAAAAATCTTGATAATTATATCTCTCATTCAATTAATGAATAAAATGGTCTTTAAACCTTATATTTAGATGCATTTAGATATTTCATGATTAAATATATTAGAATATATGATGTATATTTTCATATTATTTAACATATTTGGAAATATAAGGTTTTTACTAAAAAATATAATTTTGAAGAATATGAGATGAATATTTTCATACTTATATTTTAGGATCCATTACATTCTATAAGATGTTTAAAAATAAGTAAATGATAAATGAAATTTTTTCAAGGGTAAATGACGGAATCCAAGATATTTGTTAAATATATGAAATACATTCTTCCATTGAATGGTGGAATAATTTAAAGAATAAAATCTTATTTTTATAATCTTGATAATAAATATAAGGAAAACCATATATGATATGTATGTTAATGTTTATTTTTAATAAAATACAATTAAAATAAATGAAAATTAATTATTAAACACAATTGTGTTTGTGTATCTTATCATGATATTATCGAAATAATATTGTTTCTATGAGACTAGTGGGAGAATGTTAAGACTTACACAAGTTAAAACATATAATAAATAAATGATTATACAAATAAAACATAATATTAATGTCCCTATATACGTTAAAATTATTTTCTATAAATTTCCAATGAATGTTTATATTAAGAGTTTCATAAAGTTACCAAAATGATCCCAGTGAATAGTTAGAATTGAAATCCTCATGGATAATAAGGATGAAGATTGAAAGAGTTCTATTTAGATAATAAAAGTTATTAACATCATAACATTTTATGTTTTTTAGTAAATTAATTTGAATAATCTATTCAAATATTTAAACTCTAGGAATATGACTCCTAATTCATAAAATTATTTAAGAAAACCATCTTCACGGGTTTTACTCACTAAAATATTTTTTTATGAGATTTTTAGATATAATCACATATTGATATGATATGAGTTAAATAGAGGTGAAACCAGTTGAAACAAACCTTTAAAGTGATGAAAATATAAAGTCTATATCACAATATATTATACAAGATATGATTAGATAAGTCCTTATATATGGTTTCATTAATTATTATTAAATGAGTATAATAATATAAAATAAATCATATTGTAGATAATGTGATATTCAAATTATTGTTATTTCATGTTGGATGAATATATTTTAAGAAGTGTAATGATAACTGACCACTGGATAGATGAAATTGAGTTATCTTTAGCTAATTTTGATTGTATATTATTTTAGTTTGAAGAGTTAATCTAGTTTCAACATTGATAATATTTCATGTATAGATATAACACAAACTCAAGAGATAAAAATATTGTTTTATGTGCTTAATGACTGTCCATGTATACTATATGGAGTGCCACACACTACATTTTTCTTATACTAGTGTGCATATTTCAAATTCAATTACCAAATATTTTTTGAAAAAGAAACTTGCATGATAAAAATATTAAATTATTAATTCATAAGAAATGACTTGGTAGTGATTTTAACATGGGTGGTTGTGCGTGATACTAATCATATTCTCAGTTTAAGATTAAATAATTTATTATTTTTCCTCCCATATAAAAACAATAACATTTGGGCCCTCAATTTTAATAGGCTAAAGAATGTTTTGGTTATACATAGATAAGGATCATGGGATTTGATCATCTATTTTGATGAGGGGTATGTTATGTGCTCATTATCTTGGGTGAATAATAGATGGAGTGTTAATATTTCTAGTAAAACTATATATATAGACTCATCATTTTATGAGTAGATATATGAGACTCACAGACTCTTTGTCACTTTGTTAATCATTTTCATGGAAAAATAGATCATATGATATTACTTGATGTTATATGATACTTATAATGGACATAAAAATTTAGATACATGTGATTGATAGAGAGCATGTTTGATTAATGTACAAAATGAGTAGCAACAAGTCACTATTAAAGTCTAATCACTACTTAATGTTATGAATTTATAAATTCATATTTTTCTCATTGCTACAAAGGTAAGTATGGTCACACATTGTGATTGACTGAATAGAAAAAGAGTTGTAAAAAATACTACGAGCACCTCTAAAATATTTTAGAGTTCATTAAATTTTTTTTTGATGGATATTGAAAAGGTGTATCAGATAACATGATACAATGTGAAGTTTATGGTAGCCTTGGAAATATGTTTTGAATTTTATCTAAAAACAAAATTAAATATAATTTAATAATATATTTTATAATAAATAATATAATGTTAAATTGATTAAGGTCATTGATGGGAATATTCCCGGAATACTATAATTCATATGATGTATTTTGGAAATATTTTACTATATGATAAGGTATATTCTATTATATATTGAATATTTTAGATATCAATACCATAAAATGACAGAGCCGCTATCTTATTCATTACATTGGAATAATATACAAGGAATCACATCCTAAAGAACTGAATAGTTTAGTAATACTGCTAAACTAAATACATACTTTAGTTATTCATTACATTTGATACACAAATTACAACATAATTTTCTAGAGAATAACATTACCCCCTCTAGAATATATTTTCATATCAAACATAATACACTTCCTAGATTACTATGAAAGGAAAAAAAACTAAGGGTGATTTCAAATGATCATTAAGGGTTAAGTAAAATAGAATATATAATGCATCAATAATCATAGTCAATATAGAAAGATAAATAACTAATGACACATTCCATTTAAATAATTTGATAAGGCGTAATCAATATAGAAAGGTAAATAACTAAAAACACATTCCATTTAATCTATAACCTAAAAATAAAATGCATATAGTAATAATATCATGGTAAAAATATCATGGATAATAATAACCAAACTATAATGGAAGAAAATGATTAATTATTGGATATCATTTCTTAGAAACATGAAACCTCTACCATCAAGACAATTCAAAAGATGGTTTAAACATCATGTAAAAACCCATTGAATGCTAGTTTACTGATTTTTCTCATGATACATACCGATGAATCAATGATCAATATAATACTGGGGCCCACCCATCACTGTGGGTCCAAAAAATTCCTCATATATCGAATAAATGATTTAAACCATAATCAATGTGCCTTATCATCAAATATCTGTATTAAGTAGAGAGTACATATTTATCAATATTTCCCTAATCAATTAAATAAATTTCAAATTAAAACACCATATACAAAAAATGAGATACAAATTTAATTAGTAAGAATATGTATAATAAAAAATATGAATATATAGGAGAAATTTAATGTTTAATGATAATATGATAGAGACTATTTCAAGGGGAGGTTAGTGACTACAAAATTAAACAAGGAGGTGAATTTCAATAATACATTTGTTTAAAATAATAATAAAGCATGCAGAGGAAGAATAAGGATGGTGTTAACATATAATCATTGGAATAATAATAAATGTTTTTGTCATTGATTAATAGAAATACAATAAAAATATCTTTAAAAACATTCTTAAGGAAAATATTATTTTCATTTTGGAAAACATTTTGAAAATCCTTTTATTTGAAAATCACTTTTAAAAAACCATTCTTAAAAAATATCCTCATAATATTTCAAATTAAGGTTCACTGAAATGACATTCATGAAAATGGTTAATTCTATACATTTTATAAAAGTCAAAAGAACATTCCCTTTTCACTATAAAAATGTTAGGAGACTTCATTGTTTAGAAAACTATATGAAGATTATATTACATTATAACTCAAATCCAAACGACCGGTATTATTGAAAAAGACATAGAATTACTTTTGAAAAAATTTGGTAATAGGTAAAAATGGTTAAAAATTGATTTAATAAATTATTTTTTAAAACATTAAAAACATTTTTGAAAACATTTTCAAATAACATTATTTTGAAAGAAAAGATATTTTTTGACCAATGAGAGAAATAAATTTAGATTTTATTAAAAATATTTTCTTAACTAATTTAAGTATTAAGTAGTGGAAAAATTGTACTATTTATCGAAAATATCATGAATAGACAGGGGATAAGAAAAAATAAATGGTTTTATAAGGAAAGGGTCAAATAATTTCCTTCAACTTATATTGAAGAAAAAACAATCTCGATTAGAATGAGATTGTGAAATAAGCACTTAGAATGATCATACTGATGATGTGAAAATTAATAAATGAATTTAGTATGTCTTTCAAATGTAAATCCATAAAAAAAAGTTTAAATAAAAAATAATTTAATCAAAATTCATTATACAAATAATCTAATAATGATGTAATCAATGAAGTATTAGTTTATCCTAATCAATGTAAATTGTGTTAAGATATACCTTACCTCATGCTCTATTTTGATTTAATGTTCATTAACCACCTGTATAGTGGGTTTAAACATATTATTAAAATAAAATATATCTATATTAATATTTATAATATCATATATGATCCTTTTATAACATATTATCCCTCATTCATTAATAAAAATTCATTATTTTCATTGTTTCAGGTGTTAAGCACCTCATGTTCTCATGTATACTTCATCATGAAAGATCCCGTTATTATGAATTTTATAAGATATATCATATCCAGAATAATAACCATGACATAATTAGAATAGTTTTATATCAATTGTTTTAAAAACCAATAATGAAATATGTTTATGAAAAATTATGTATGTTATAATCATGGAGACGGTAGGCCATACATATGCATGAGTAACATTTCCATTTTTCATTTCTCATCATGGAAAGGTGGTATGTAATATTTTATAATTAAAAAATTACCATAAAATTATAATTAACATATTATTCACACACACACACACATATATATATAAACCATGTTTTATGTTGCTGAAAATAGAGTCCCATCGCTTTGTGGAGGCGGTAGTCTACATGTACAAGAATGATAATATCATCTTAAAGTGAGTGAAAATGTTAGGAGTAAAATGATATATACTATATTAATAGAATGATAATTATTTCATGAGTATAATAATTATGTAATTTATATCCCATATAATCAGAAATTTTAATCTTATTACATTCCATTTAAAGCATTACTGAAAGATGAATGACATTTCTTCAGGAGGTGGTAGTCCTCTATACACATGAGAATCGTTATCATATACCCTATGGAATTGAAGGTAAAAATATATATATGATATAATTACTCAAGATTTATAAATATGTTATAAATATCATAAATATACTTTAGATCCATCATCATATGCTACTATGAAAGGTGGTATTTGAAGAATAAATGACATATTTCATGATTCGATAGTCCTCTGTACACATGAACGATGATTTCTTAACCCATTTAATGGATATGGATATGGTTTTAAGTAATGAAAATATTAAAAAATATTAAAATTATATATAATATACTTAGTTAATTATAACATCATGGGTTTTTAATAATTTAAGGAGGCGGAGAGCTAGATAAAATAATGATTCTCATTGAATAACATTACCTCTTCTTCAAAGAACCTCCATAGGTTACTAAAGTCTTCCTAGGTTAGATCAAGTCCCAAAATAAGGATTATAGGATGAGGATAGGGATTTTTATAATTTATTTGGGTATGTATTGGCTGAAGTAAATTTATTTCAAGGTCTGAAAAAGAGAGGATATGTGGTGGAAGTTTATTAGTGAGGTGAGTGGAACACTTTTAATTTTTTTAAAAGATTCAATAATACCCAAGTTTTTAACATGAAAAAATATTAAAAAAAATAAATTATTGAAAAAATAATATATAAGTTAGATATATGTCCATAAAATTTGGTTTGGAAGTGTTTTAGTGTCATTTTTACCTTTATCTACTTAGTTTTACCCCGTGGAAAATATATTTTAACTTTAACAACTAAAATAATTTTTTTTTATTGTTTTCACTATTAATTTTGGAAAAAAATTAAGTTTAACTTATTTGAAATTATAAATTATTTTGATTAAAAATATTTAATCCATTATTCCAAATTAAATCCACATAAGTGGAAAATTATAATTTAAAATTAATCCAGCAGGCGTGCCGAGAAAACAGTTTCTTAATGAGAAAATGTTCAAAAGTTTACAATATTTTTACATCAAAAATCAATATGAAAATTATTAAAATGACCTTAAATAGATTAATTAATATATAAATGAACTAAGTTTACTTTATATACAATTTAAAATATAATTAAACATTATATATAATTTAAATGAAAATCTATGTTTTAATTAATATTCAATATTTTTCACTATTTATCCTGAAATGAACATTTTTAGGAAAATTTAAAAAATTCACCAAAATATAATTATGATATTTTTATTTAAAAAATTAAATTAATTTTATAAAATAAAATTTATAAAGGTGGTTAAAATATATTTCAATTTTTTTGCGTAAAGCGTGACTGATCCGTCTTTTTGAAAAATATTATTTTTCAAAACATATTTTTTTCCTTTTACTGATTCTTATTTTATTACTAAAAAATTGATAACTAATAATAACGTGTAAAATATATATTTTCATAAGTTAGTTAATCCAATTCAAAACTATCATTCCAATTTCTAGGCAATAATAATAATAATAATAATATACTATAGTTCCATAAATATCTATCTTATGTTCAATGAAAGATATCAAAGAAACTCATTGTTGTATATAACAAAGCATGAAATCACAATACCATGTAATGAAAGACATTGAATAGATTTATTTTATTTAAAAATAAATATAACTTAAAGTATCAGGGTGTTATATTTTCTTCCAAGCTTGGTGTTTCATTTTATATACACTATCAAATACAATGTTTTTATTTTAGAATTATAGGGTGTTATATTCTCCCCTCCTTAAATTGTATCCAATAAATTTAAACCTTATATTGGTAATTAGGGGTTTGAAATCTGAAAATACAATTTTTGAGAAACCCACATCGTAAAAGGGTTAATAAAATTTCATCTTAGAAATAGATTATGGGAAGTACAAAGGTAATATGGAATAACACATAATTTGGTTTCCATGTAGGAGAATATATATGGGAAATGAAAACATGGATGTGGTAGAAAAGTGTAAATAATTATAGAGAGAAATTCAGGTCATTGATCATAGGAAATTTAATGATCAATGAAAATTTTAGGTCCTCGAAACAATAAATTTATGATGATTTAAAATACTATATGATTCATCAGTTATAAATGTAATATGATATTTTTTTTCCAAGATCCTTCTCCTAAAGTTGAGTAATTATTTTATTATACATGAATATATGGAAATATTATTACTCAATAAGTATCTATTTCCTAAGAACAATTACATCTTTTATTTATGATTTGATAAATTTACAATTCATCCCTTGAAGAAATGAATATCCAAAAATTTATTTTTTATTCCTCATACACTAAAATTTACTTTTAATGAATCGTAAGAACCCTAAAATAGTGATATGTCTTTAGGTACGACTCTAACTATTTTTAAAAATAATTTGGTTATCTCAGGTTATCCAAAATTCATATATTTCCATATAGGGATCTAATATATCAATCTTTAAAACCTTTTCAAAAGTTAAAATCATACTATTTAATAAAGGATTAACTTTAGGAATCTTAAAAAGAATAAGATTCGTAAATTTAAAAAGAAGGTCACTAAATTTCCAAAATGAACCTATCATAAATCCCCAAAATATCATGAAGTAGATCTTAATAATCACATACCAAACATGTGAATACCACCATCATGTAATCTCTTAAAACATGGTAATAACTATAATTACTATAAAAACATATTGAAAACATTAATTCCTTGTTATTATGTAATTAAAACCTAAATTATTTGATTATATTCCTTAAATAATCTTTTTTTTGAAAACTCCATCAAGCATAAACTACTTTGTCAAAAAATAATTAATCAGTTCCAAGGCAGTCCATGCAGTCCAAATTAATTTGTCCATATAAATTATCTCTTTATTCCAACATAATTGTCTCAATATTAGGAACATATTTAGGCTCCTCAATCAGGTGTTTTCCATGAAGTTCAGCGTTCTGCTAAATCATTTTTCATGGTCATCAGTACTGTTCAACACACCTTTTTAAAACATTCACAAAAAATAACTGTAGTAAAATATTTATACATTTCATAATTCTTATGAACTAGACATCATTGATTAAGTAAAAAAATGACATAATCCATGAATCTAAACAATATCACATTAATCATTATGTTTTTTCTATGATAATAACATAACCTTGAAAATGATGTATTAGCTTCTTTTGAGGTATATTCTGTTGAATCTTGGGAAATTGATTTGTGTAGTTCACCATATCCTTAGTATAAAATTAGTTAACATTGGAAAGTTTATATGTCCTTTTAAGTCATACGTGTTGTGGAATTTCCCTCTACACTTATAGAAAACTCTCATTCCCTTGAAGCAAGTACCCAAGTGATTCTTTCCACAATAATCACATGTGAGGAAGCCATTCTTTCCCATCTTCCCTTCATCCATTATTTTTCATACCATCCTCTTATTATTTTTATTCCCTTAAAATCCATAATAATTAGATAATTATTTCTCTATCTTGTTAGAACATGATATAGTGTCATCATATGATGATAATGTTTAAGAGACTAGTTCCATTCAAAATTCATTTTTAATCCCATCAATGAAATGATCATTCTTACTCTTTGGATTATGTGTATTGATGTGGTTCCCATTCCCCCTACTAGGCATCATTTATTAAATTATGGAATACACTATATTAGATCATATAATTGTGAAACAAAATGTATAATCCCAAAAGTTGTGAAACATTTAACATAAATTGAAAAAATTATGAATAACCAATATCCTAATCATAAACATGGTTTCTTTTTGGATATATTTATTTTAAAATCCTTTATAATGGTTTGTAACTAAATTGTGAATAATCCTAACTATATACCAATAGAGTTTAAAACGAGGTGTGCAGTGAGGCTCGTTTTCATGCACTATGTGACAATCGGGTAAAGCCCAATAAATCCTTTTTAGAGTTATTACCCCTAGGTACATCTCTTCCAGATCAAAATCCACTTATAGAATCTAGACAAGGATATATGTTCTAGGGAAAACCACATAATTTATACCTTACCAAAACATTAGGATTGTCTTATATACTTATCCTCGAAGTTTATCATAGGGTTATATTCCACAATCTATGTTTTCCTAAATATATTTTATGGGGATTCTCCTAAATTTCGTTTGATACCAGTTTTATTGACCCCAACCCCAGAATCCTGGAGCTGGTTCTACTTAATTACATTGGAATAAGATTAAAATAATCACATCCCTAAGGATATAAAATTGTTTTAGTTTTGGTAAACTAGATGCATAATTGATATATTCATTACAATTGAATAAAAAAAATTACAAAATATATTTTTTGAGAGTGACCATATTCCTTCTAGCATATCATTTTATATAAAATATAGTACACTTCATGGATCACTAAGAAAGAAAAAAATTAACGTTGATCCCATATTTTTATTTATGTTTTAGTAAAAGAGAAACAATAAATAATCAATTAGAATAATCAAAATAGCATGGTGAATAACTGAGAAAAAATTCCTTTTAAATAAACTGATAAGGTAAAATCAATATGGAAAGGTAAGAAACTAAAAAACATCCCATTTAATAAATAAAATGATAATGTAATGAATCCATATATTATATCATATTGTTAATTCTAGGGATAATAATAACTGAACTCTTAACAATAGAAATTCTAAATTTTTGGATGCCATGTCTCATGCACATGATACTTCTACCATCAATACCTTTCATAAGACATTTTAAACTAAAGGTAAAAACACATTTAATACTAATTTATAGGGTTGAATCATGATACCTACTGAGGCATCAAGGTTCTATATAATACTAGGCCCCACCCTTTAATTTAGGATCCCAACATTCCTCATATATTAAATAATCAATTTAATTTATATGCAATGTGATTTATCATCAAATATATGTATTTCATAAAGAATATCAATTTATTAATATTTCCCCAATCAATAAAATTACTTTAAAAGTAAAACACCATATATATAAATGATATATATTCAAAGAAAAAATAAAATCCTTGATAAATAGTAATTTATATTTATGTGAAATTTTTATCTAATGATCATAGGAAAGTGAATATTTAAATGAGAAGTTAATGACTACAAAATGAAATAAAAAAGTTAATTTCAATACTATCCTTGGTCAAAATGATCATAAAAAATCAAAAAAAGAACAAGGATGGTATAAAAATATTCCCATTATAGTAATAATAGAGGATTTTGTTAATTAATTAATAGAAGTACGATAAAAATTTATTTAATTAAATTATATAAGAAAATATTATTTTCATTTTGAAAAACATTTTGAAAAACATTTTGAAAAATATTTTATTTGAAAATAAATTTTATAAACATTTTATTTAAAATTATCATTGTAAAAATTTAATGGTTTACTTACATTTTGTACACATTAAAAATAACATTACTTTTTCAATGTAAAATGGTTAGTAAAGTGCCATATTCAGAAAACAACAAGAATATTCATTTCACATTTTCAGAAAAATCCAAACAAGCATTAATTTGAAAAAGACACGAGATTCCTTTAAAGACATTTTTTAAAGAGTAAAAATGGGTGAGAATACATTTAATAATTCCTTTTGAAAAGGGTAATAAACTTTTTTAAATTCTTTTTTGAAAACATAGTTTTGATAAAAAATAAATTTCTGACTAAAGGATGAAATGAAGTCTGATTTTCTTAAAAACATTTTAGCAATTAATTTAACTTCCAAAGTGTTGAAAATTGGTTACTATTACATGCAAAAACCATTAATAATCATATTAAAAGAAAATTAAATGGTTTTATTAGGAAATGTTCAAGTAATTTACTTAAATTTATATTCAAGAATAAATAATCTTGATTAGAATTAGATTATTATATAAACATTAAAATTATCCTAACATTGAATTGAGAATTAATAAATGAATTCATTATGTATTTAAACTAAAAATACACATAAAACTACTTTAGATATAACATAAGTTAATCAAATGTCATTATACAGATAATTTTTGAATGACTTAACCAATTTAGTATAATTTTAACCCAATGAATGTAAATTGAGTAAATAAATCCCTTATCACATACTTCCTTTTGATCTAACATTCATTAAAATCCTATATAGTGTTTTAAACAAGTTATTGACTTAAAAAATAACCACAATAATATTTATAATATCAAATATGATTCATTTATAACATATTCTCAACCATTCATTAATAATCATTTATTATTTTCATTATCTCTGGTGTCAATTGCCTTGTTTTCTCATGCATTTTTCATCATGAAAGATCTGGTTTTGTGCATATCACATAGTTATATCATCTATAGAATAGTTTTAAGGACATAATTATCATATTTTTACATAAATTTTACTTTTAAAACCAATCATGGAAGAGGGTTATCAAAAATAAAGTTACAATCATAGAGACTACATGTCATATGTAAGTAGGAGAAATGCTTCCATTTTTAATCGATCATTATAGAAAGGATGTTATTAATTTTTTATATTTACATGATGATCAAAATAGAAAAGTACCATAATACAAACACACAGATATATATATATATATCATCCATTTTTCATGATTATAAGAATATAGTCACATCACTTCATGAAGGAGATAGTTCATACATACAAGAATGATGTTATTATCTTTAAGTGAGTGAAAAGGTAAGAAAGAAAATATTATACATTATCTTTACATAAAGAAAAATATGTTATTAATATCATAATTATGTCATTTATATAACATAAAATCATTAAATTTAACATTATTACTTCCTATGTAAATAATTAGTGATATATGAATCACATTTCTTTATAAAGAGGTAGTCCACTATACACATAAGTGATGTTATCATATCCCCTAAGGAATGGAAAGTAAAAAGGTATGTAAGATAAAATGAATACATAGGAATAAATATTTTATAAATATCAAAAAATAGAAACAAACACACACAAAAAATATATATATTAAATTTATATCTATAATCATACCCAACTGTGAAAGGTGGCAATGGAAGAATGAAAGACATCCATTCATATGGTGGTAGTCTTTCGTGCACAGGAACGATGATTTCATAACCCATTTAATGGAAGTGGATATGGTTGTAGTTCATTAAAATTTTATAAAAACATTCATTTATATGGAAGATACTAGGGTTAGTATATCATAATTATTTAATAATAACTTACAGAGGTGGAGAAATAAATTAAATACAGATGTTTGTTGATGAACATGATCTCTTATTCGGGTATCCCCCCTTAGGTTTTCATCAAATCCTTCCTAATTTGGATTAAATCCTAATATAATGATTCTAGTATTGGGGAAGGGAAGTTGGAAAGTGATTTATATTGGTATTGGATGAACCAAATAGGTATTAATGTGTAAATAAGAGAGGATAGAAGATGAAATTTTATAAGTGAGGTGGGTGGCACACTTATAATTAATTGAAAAGAGTCAATCATACCCACATTTTTTATCATATTAAAAGCTTTAAAAAGGGATAATTATAGAAAATAGGCTATATAAGGTGTAAATATTGGTATAAAATGGGGTTTTGACCAGTTTGTTTCGTCATTTTTATCCATATATTCATAGTTTAACCCCACAGTAATCCATTTTTACCTTTACCATGACAATTAATTTTTACTATTTTTACTATTCAATTCAGTAAAAAGCTAAATTATCCATAATAATATAAATTATTCTGATTCTAAATATAGAATCCATTTATATAAATTTAATTTATTGAGTTGGAAAATTTAATTTAAAATTAATCATGCTGATGTGATGAGAAAGCGGGTTATTAAAGAGAAACTTTTAAAAAAGATATAATGTTTTTATAACAAAATTGAATATGAAAATGACTCAAATGACCTAAATTTTATGAATAAATATTAAATAGAACTAATTTTAAGTTAAAAACAATTTAAAATGTAAATAAACATTATTAATAATTTAAAAGAAAATGTAAATTTCAATAAAAATTCAGTATTTTTCATTATTCATCAAAAAAATAAAATTTTCAGAAAAATCCCAAAACCTAACCCAAAGATAATATTGATAATTTTATTTGAAAAATTATATTCATTTTGTCAAATAAATTTTATAATATTTTTTAACATTAATTTCAATGTACCTGTGCAAAGCGTGAATAATCCATCTTTTAGAAAAATACATTTTCCTAGAAAGAATATTTTCCTTTTAAAGGATTCTTTTTTATTAATAATAAATAGATAAATAATAATAATGTGTTAAATATATATTTTGATAAGTTAGTTAATTCTTTTAATACCATTTATTCCAATTTCAAGGCATTAATAATAATATTATTATTATATTTTTGTTCATTAAAACTTTATATTGCATATAATGAAAGTAATTATATAAACTCATTTTTCAATTTAACACCAATTGTAATCACTGTTTCAAATAATGAATTATATTGAATAGATTGAATTTATTTATTTATAAATAAATAAATATATCATAAATTAATAGTGTGTTATATTTTCTTCTAATATTTGTGTTGCGTATCATATACGCTACCAAATATAATATTGTTATTTCAGAATTTTGGGGTGTTAAAAATATACTATGTTAAGTCATAACATATTCCTTTACCTATGGTGTTATAAGAGGTGGTATTAGGGATATCATAAAACTACATAATCTTATTATAATATAATATGAGGCACTATTATAAAGGATATTAAATTAATTAATCATATTTCACAATTATCATGTGTACCTCAATGTTGAATATTATCATTTTGATCACTTCCATATAAAGGATATTTTGTGTTATAATTAATTAATATAATTAAATATATCAAATAATTATGAAATTATTTATCTTTAAAACTAATTTTCTAGATATTTAAACTATTTTCATAACATTATATTTACTCTTTCATTATGATTGTGTTAGTAAATACACGGAAATTAAAGGGTCATACATGAGGCCTCTATAAAGGGGGGAAACCATTTAGATGGATCTCCATGAAGTCCATGAATATTCTATGGATTCACATGAATATCTCATTCTCGATTATATTTTTCTTCCCAGGATACTATCATATTAATGTTTAATAGATAATTCCATAAAAAGTATGAGTGATTTAGGTCATCCCATGGATATATTATAGATAATGAATCCTATTGGTTTATTCCTAATGATATTGATCAAACTCTTGATTGAAAATAGTAAATTATCACAACATCAGTTTATTTCTATGCATGTTCTTAACTTTATATTATACAAACCTTCAGTTTCATATCATGGTGAACTTAGATTTGTGGTTTCATGCTGTCTTATATTTCTTTTATATGTATTATTATATGCTTATGTTTTTATAATATTTTACCATAAGTCCAACCCAAAATCCATCATTATCTAACATAGATTTTAATCAAACTCACATTATAAAGTCATGAAAATTTATAAATGTTTAAAATTATCTATTTTAATTATATTTATACCATCATAGTTACATATTCTAGTTAGGATCCAATGTATCCTCAAATGTACACTTATATTAGTGTTAAATTGTCAATATAATTTTAAGTCCAATTTCCACTTCATGTTCAAAATAAAAATCTTATAAGTCTCATACCTAAAAATATAACAACCATACAACATATAATTTTCAAACCCTGATGATTAATCTATCACATGAATTTTATATTTTATTTTTGAAAATCAGAATCAATATATAATCCACCGATGAATATCATTCCAAAAAAGATTCATCATTATACTCATTGGAATACTAAATAAGTAAAGATAAGAATATATCATGGTCTTATATGTTATCTAATGTTCAAGTGGTTGATATTCAAAAATAGGACCATATGCATTTTATATATTCCACTACATATTTAAATGGGGCCTTAATATCTCCCTAAAACATGATCATAAACTAAGAGGGAAATAAAGTTTTCCAATTTTGATTGGAAAGTTTTTATAAGATATTGGAAGTGTAGAGGAATTTCATTCCAAAAATTGAAAACTGTTAGTATTCTTAAAATATATAAGAATTATAATTTTGTGAAAAATAAAAATATGAAATTGTGTTTGATAAGAATAGGTGTCTACTAAATAAGTTATTCTATAAAAAATAGGATTATTTATAAGACTTGGAAGACTAACTAAGGACTAGAAGAAACCTTAAGGAGGATGATCTAACACTAGAGGAACTTGGATTAGAATTTAATAGATTCTAAAAAGATATACTTAAGTATATATTTATCATTTACATCCTTTGTCCACAATTTCATATTCAATTCATTCAATGACAAGACTGTACTATTATATTTTTAAGGGATTAGTAATTAATTAAAGAATATTTTATATAAATTTTGTGATTTTTAATGTATTATTCTTCCCATAGAACAAAATTCACATCTAAATGGATTTATTTTGTTAATGGTGTTTGTAGGTGATGAATTGAGAGTGAAAGAATATATAAAAACAGGAAATTTATTTATTATCACATGAATAAGTACTATGATTTGGAGGTAAAAACAAGAGTTGAACATATACATTTCACAAAATATATATTATTTACAAATTAAAAGGGGTATTATAGGGAGTGAAATAGAACATGAATTTAATTCATATACATACTACTAATGTTATGAAAAAAATTAACGATGTGCATGATTTGATAGGGCAGTGGTTGAACCATCCCCAAAAGATCCATTAACTTATTTCTCCTAAATTTTGAATGAGAGAAAACCATATGAATTTTTTTATTCATTTTTGAATGTCATATGAGTAGATTAATAGAGTAATCATTATGTGAAAATAGTGATTTATCATTTCATCAACATGAGTGATAAATAATCATTTGAGATTTTGGTTGTCTTTAAATTACCATTCAACTGCCTTCCAATCCAATGAAGCTATGTCTTTGGGATCTCAATTCAAGGTTAGGTTAAATCTATAGTAGTTTATCATCTATACCATTCATTGATAAACACTAACATATGTCACAATTTGTTTTGTTTTATATCAATTCAAGAGTACTAGTGAACATATCTTGTCCTTATAGATTTATCTATAATTCCAAAAACATCAATTTGTGCATATTATAATTTAATAAATAAATTGGCATCAGTTTCATGAATTAGTTTAATATTAAACACTCTACTAGATCAAATTAACTATTCTTATCATTAGTTATTAAATTTTTTTATTTTAAAACACCTCTTTATGGTATTAATTATTTTTAGATTTATTTCAACCAACTTAGTATCATTATTTAACCTATTTTTAGTTTAGTTAGCAGATATGGGTGTGGGGATTAGTATTTTTTATATTGTTGCATTTTTGGGATAAATATAGTCCCATTTAAGTGTTGAATAGTCTTATAAACAGACTACTCAAAAATGAATAGGGAGAAAATTGACTCATTGATCAACATAAAATAGATGATCATGGATACACATGAGAAAATTATGGAAAAAAATAAGAAGTGAATCCAAGTTGGAGAAACTATCTAAAATGCTAACAACCATGACTCTATTACCCAAATAGTAATGGTTTATTTCTCTACAACACTACATGCAAGCCTCAACATCATTATATGATATATTAAATTTTGATAATTGAATAAATTGTCTAAAAATATGAGTTATCCCCTTAGAAACTCTAATTATTTAAAGGAATTGTCATATCCAGATTTTATCATTTCTCTTTGGGTCAATTAAAATACAACAATGTGAATACAATTGTATATAAAGGGTTACAATTTTGATTTTAAAAGTGATAAAAAATTAGAAATACTTTGTAAATATGCATACATTCCAAAAACCAATTGAAAACATCCACAATGTTCACGAAAACATTGTAGACTAAATAAAGCTATAATATATATAATTACTCAGGATAATTTCTTAAGGATTAAAATATGAGGATACCCAAGTGGGATATTTAATGGTATTCATTCATGATATCCCCATGAATTTCCACAACAAAGTATCTAAAAAGTGAAATAATGTAATCCTTTATCTATACCCTAATCATTACCACCCCCCATTATCTAATACATTCCATTTACTAGGATTACATGTAGTTCTTGAGTATAACTCCATAGTAGATTATTTCATAGGAAACTTTTACCCTAACATTACTTACATTTTATAATACCATGTAAAGGAACAAAAATATTTATAACAATACTATAGTGAAAAAAGGAAAATGACGTGATTTAGAAAATTGAAAACATTTAATTGATGTATAAAATAAGCAACACCATATACCATAAGGAACCGCACCATTAGTGAAAAACCTTAGGAATAACACAATATAGATTTTAGGATAGAGGTAGGTTAATATTTATATGTATCACATAGATGAAATGGGAAATTCACGATTTTTGGCACGTGAAAATACCATAAAATGGGGAATAGATATATAAATTTAGGGAATGATTTTGTCTCATGGATGCGGGGAATGGGATATACAAAGTAAATGAAGTGAAATTTCATCCCATCATTATGCTCTAAATCATGCTATTACTTCCTAATATATATATATAATCTAAATACAACTTTAAGAAAAACTTATTAATGACCATGTAGTATTTAAGAATCCTTTAATAGATCATGTTTGTAATATGAGGAATCATGCTTACATGCACATTATGGGAGACATAAATTACATGATGAAAAAATTATTATGAACTAATGGAAGAAATTAAATATTACAATACTTAAATATGTTTAAAAAATTAAAATAAGATGTAAAACATAAAGTTCAATCATATAAAAGTTTTAAAAATGTAAACATTCAAGGAGAACTCAAATAGAATACTGTCATTAGTAATGCTAATTTATAATTCATCTCAATACTAAATATGTTATTTATAATTATTACCACATGATACTATAATGATTTAATCATATTCCTTTAGAGTATGAGAGGAAAGAGTGTACATCTATGAGTATAAATGCATAATTCCTTATTGTGGCCCATGGTGGAAAGGTTTTACAACACATAAAAAATATATATAAATATTAGTGATTTTGTGAATTATGATTATTTAATTTAGGAACATCATATCTGAAAAAACCACTCCATTAAATTTAATTATCTAAATCTAATTACCTACAATATCTAGTCTAGAATATTTTTTTATATTAAAAAATATTTTATATTTAGATAAGATAGTTTATATCCAATAACATGGATAAAATACATATATAATAATTATTAGAGGGAGATGAGTCCTTCTCTATCATATGATAATCCTCTATGGTAGTTATAGAGACTCTAGAGGCAAGGATGAGGAATAACACATTGGAGGTAAATGGTAAATGAATGAGGGCCACTAATTGGAATTATAGATAATAAATGGGATTAATTTATTGAGTATATAGTGACTTAGGGGTTAGATTTTATGGTTCACTATAAAAAAACTTAAAGAATTCATAAAAATCTAATTTTCCTATGGGTACCAAGTACTAAGACAATATGTGCCTACTGGTGATGACTAATCACATGTCACAATCTCTGTTTTACATGGTATGTGATTGCATCCTGTAAAATACCTTTGGTTTTTAGCACCGTGATACCAATTCCTTTCCTCCCATCCCCATCCACGAATATTTTATAACATCCTTCAAACTTAAATTATACCGAAAAAATTTAAAATAACCAAAATATAAAAAGATAGCCAACTTGTGTAGTCAAGGAGATTAAATACTCCACATCATTAGGTTACATGTATCTTTAATCCTTTAACCTATTCCTTATAAAATAAGTATTTTCATTGAATCATTATCCTAGAATATAACTCTAAGGAATAAACTTGATGATTCCTAGAATTCACCATGAACTAAACTAGAGCGATCATCACTCCTTGTATAACATTCTAAATCTAATTTTTAAGGGTGTTGGGATTATTAAAATAAGATGCATAATATTCAAGATCAACATCATTGTATTAGATCACATGTGAGGGGTAGGGTATATAAATAATAATTTTAGAAACATGGAATGTGTTATGCCGGTATCAAAACCCCCAAGGTAACACTAGTGGAAATGACACTTCCCAAACTCTACATTGGATTTTAAAAGGATCAGAATATATTTGGGTAAATTTTCCCATCCCTACCATTATTTGATAAACCATTATTAATGAAACGTTAATAAATACTTGAATATTAATGTTTTATTCCATGGATCACCATTAATAGTTTATAATTGAATGCTTTTAGATTAAATTAGACATGAGAAATTTTTTAAATCAGATTTAACTATATTAACATTTCTTAAATAATACTAGGCTTAATCTTTTAAGATTCACATATCTATATCTAACAAAGAGGGTAAGGAAACTCCTCCCAAAGAATACAACATATTGAGATATATTTTTAGTTAAATAAAAACTATTTTTAGGATAATTCTACCATGGATAAGTTATCCCCCCTCAAGACACAAAATCAACGATCTAGGCTCTATAAATATCTTCAAATATTGAAATAGTTTACTCGAACCAACCATCAGTCTATTATTGAAATGTCTTACTCAACATCACTTAACACAATAATTATCACGAAATTACCTAAACATTAATACATAAACATCTTATCCATATATGGATACCTTAGAAGATATTAAAAAAAGCATTATAAGCTATATGATATTAAATTTCTCATGTTCATCAACTTAGAAATCCTCTTTAATATGTAAAAAGTCAGCCAACTTTTTTAGGAAGCCTATAATAAATCATACTATATCTTTTTATATAAATACCCTAAAAATATTTAGTAAATTTATTGGGATTTTATACCACATTTATATAAGAACAAAAAATGAAAAAACATTAATATGTTCATGTTACCCCACTTTAACAAGAATATATGTGAGACATTTTGTTATAAACCCTTGAATGTCATTTGTTATTCAAGGATAATAGAGTTTTTTATGGATATCGTGGTATATATTCATGATCACAAGTATTATAGAAAGTAGAGTGGAATAACAGTACTTCATCACATCATATTACATAATAGTATGGATAAGAGTATACTAATGATGGATAAAAACAATGGAATTTTTGATACCATCCATCCGGAAAATCCTCATCATTTATCCTTTTTTGGATAATAACATAATTGGTTTACGAAATCATGCATTGTTAATATTCTCCATTATAGATGAAAAATAATATGTTCTTTTATTTTTACCCTATTATATTTGGATCTATATAACATAATGACATTATAATTTTGATTACTTGAATTTTAATTAATATCATATCACATAGTGATTATTCCTCTACATAAGAATAATTTTATAATATCAATAATGTATTTTATTCTCTATAGTTTTATAATAGTTCATCACTATAAAATAAACCTAGAGGTTCCATAATAATATTCATAAATATATTAATTATGGTAATTATAAAATCTATCTAATATGACCCAAACAATGTTTTAATATCAGGATTTGGGTACTCAGAATGCATTGGTACTTACTATCATGAGGTTTGTATATAGTGATCTCTATGAATGGGAGTTGATAAATATACACATACCAATAATAATTTATCATGATTAGGTTTCATTGGATATTCTTATATGTAAACATGTGAATTGGTTCTTTGATTTGATAGTGTGGTTAATGTATATCACAGTTCATTTT
This sequence comes from Viscum album, assembly GCA_963277665.1. Classification (NCBI taxonomy): domain Eukaryota; kingdom Viridiplantae; phylum Streptophyta; class Magnoliopsida; order Santalales; family Viscaceae; genus Viscum; species Viscum album. The sequence continues at coordinate 760,205,640 of OY728130.1, read as the reverse complement.
TTTTTCTATTGATAAAGACTATAATGAGATATTCATGCATTGAGGTTGAATATGTTGGGTGTGTAATATGTGATATGTAAATAATTGAATAAAAACAAAAATTATTCTTCCATTCCTTATTCATGAAAGAAGATATATTAGGCAATTTATTTGGCATTAAAATATTTGATTAAATCTATGGACATGGTAGTTAATCGATGAATTCATATTCAAAAGTAAATTAATGATAAATCATTTTTATTGTGTGAAGACACAAGTATGCCTTTAAATTGACTTGATATTAGTTTTTAAAGAGGTTATATTTTATATTAGTGGTCATATGAAGGCTATTTTTATTGTGACATAAACTTATTTCTTTATAAGTTCCTTGACATTTTTATAGACCTTGATCTGGATCTTTGGGTATGTTCATGTAAATCCATTTTATAAAAGACCCAGAGGTTCATACTATAGTTTTTTTCAAGAATCTAATTTAATTTTTTTGAATTTAATATTTTAAATAAATATTATCATCGAGTATTCGAATAATAATTATTCATGTTATACTGATCAAACAAATTTAATCAAAATAACTAATAGTATAGAATAATGTGAGTTAAATTTTATATTTTATTTATTATTCATAAGGTAAAAAATAAATAAATATATTTAACTATTTTTTAAATATATTAATATAAATATATTTTGATTTACTTGAAAATAAAAATAAATATTTATTAAAAATTTTAGTGAATATAATATTACCTTATTTATTGAACTAATATTATTTAATTGATTAAAATTTTTAATATTTAAGGATCCATACATTCTCTAGGAGGATTAATGAGAAGAGTTATTATCTTGATAGAAATGATATGTTTTTACAAAAATCAATTAAATAAATATTAATTAATTTATCAAAAATTATTTTTAAATAATTTTATTTTTGTGGGATATACTAATAATATAATGATTAATATTTGATATGGGGTATTACAAGAATTAAAAAAATTTACAAGGGTATGTGTGAAATAACCTATGTTTAACCATATGTATTTGATGAAAATTATATTAAATTTATTGTAGGAATAATTTTGTGCAAAAAAATAGATAGCATGAATTAACTTGTCACTAGATTATAAATTCTATAATCCTCCATGCAATGTCTCGAATCAGGAGCCATAGAATGATTCCTCGAGTAGTTGAGTCACATGGCCTCAAGTGTGCCTCCCTATACACTAGAGGCTTCGGAATAGAAGCGATGGTCCAAGGTGTGTCTGTGGGGAGACTATTCCCTCATGTTATAGTGTAACACATTAGTGTAATCATATCAATCATCTTTGGAGTCATAATATAAATTAGATACAATAGTAGATAAAACATCCAAACAATATGTCCAATAAAAAAGGTCGAAGGTGATATCATATACATGGTATTAATGTCATCTATCTATAAAAAAAATAAGGAAATACATGGTAACAAGAATCTTGTATGGTACATGTATTAAAATAAAAAAAGACCAAAAAGAACTATCACTAGCTAGCATCATAAGCATATCTCGGTCCTATTCTCCCCTTCCCCTAAGAATCAAGTAATAAATAATCATTAAGTGGGCACTCTCCCTAGGGGACTAATCTTTATTTTTTGAAAAAAGGATTGGATAACCACATAAAGAAGTACTAGGTCATATAAAACCATTTGGTTTCGAGTACTCTAGCTATCTCTTGTGATTTTATAGCTTAGTAGTTTCCATCATATAAAGAAGAATTGACCCTGATGTATCTCTTGGAACTAGTTTAATATAGAACTCCACCACTAGCTTAAGAGGTAAACCATAAATTTAATCTTGTAAAAAATCCCTGAAATGATCTAATACTGAAGGGAACATATCATGTCGCATTCCCTATTCTTTGAGATATAAACTTGAAATTTGGGTTATCATAATGCCTTACCAATAACTCTATGATATAGATATACATTCATGGATATCCCATTAACCATTGTGAATAAAAACCCCACCTTATGGTTATGTTAAAGTCACCCTATAGTGATATTAGTCAACGAAATAATGATAGGGGACCAAATAGTCTATCCCGAAAATGATGTTAAACACCATAATCTCAATGACAAAGGTCCCATACAGAGACACACATACCTATCTCAAGGGGGAATTCCCTATATTGGAATAATGTCTCTAATCAAATTCCAAATGGAGGGTCAAGTGTCACAACACCAATATAAAAATAAACATCGATCCCAAGGCTCTCTATAAAAGGTAAAAATATAAATAAATAAGATACACATGAATTGAAAAGTGCAGATACTATATTAGAGGATACTAAGATAATAACTCTAATTGTAGATGGAACGAAACTATGCTCTATAGGTATTGGCTGTAATAATTACATATGGACTAAACTGCATCCCTAAGATAGAGTCTGACTACCTTGAGGAGGCTTAATCTGCTGTCAAGGTGAAACTAGTCTCTATTTTCTTAGGCTACAACCACCCCTATCCTGTACAACAAGTGGTATCCTAGCTCCCTACTGGAAGGAGAGATATGAATCCCACTCCAAAACAAGTATTTAAATCCAAACACCTCTCACTATCCACTGGAGGAATGGTCCTAAATAATACTGTATATGGAAAATCCTCCCACAAGAATGAAACTCCACTGGATCTCTATCACACTACCTCCTCAAGTGTCCCCACCTTCCACATGAATGACATAAAATAGAACTACTACCACTCACACTATGGTTGGTATTCCCCTCATAATAATCATATAAAAAACTCTTCCTGCCACATGACACTAAAACCATTAGGTTGATAAACTGCACTACCATACTATGGGCCCCAACATCTCATAGGTTATTCTAAGTAATATTCACTCAATTCACTATCTTAGTTATAATAATAAACCAAAACCCATTCTCCTATGATCAAATGACATTATTGAGACATTCCTCAAGGCGTATCACCCAAGATTTTTCCTCATAGAGATACATAGCCATAAAGAGCTAGATATATGTAATGTGAGCCAAATACTCTATAGTGGTCATTGATCCCTACTCTAGATGTATAAACTCACTAGCTCATTCATCTCTTAGAGTCTCAGGGAATAATTAGTCAAAAAAATGGATTGGAAAATACTCCAAAAAACCCAAAGCCTATTAGCCTGGTATGGAAAACCCCATAACATATATGTCACAATCTTGACTCTCCACTTTGGAAGAGAGTCAAAGTGCTCAAAAATTGGAATGTTAGTCTCAAGACACAAATCTATAGCCTATGAAACTCCATACCCTTATAAAATGGGTGGATGATGCTATTTTAATACACATTTTAGCTCTACCATAGATAAGGTAGGATATGAATCACCCGAAACATTCTGTATAATGCATAAGAAACACTCTTATAATTGGGTATTGTCACCCATATCAGGAACAATATAAATTTTTGGCAAGAGTCATTACTGGAGGTTTTTCTAGTGGACTAGGGACCACCACCTCTGGTGCATTGTCATCACCACCCTCTTGGAACATGATTGGTGTCCATCATGGTGTCATATCTCTACAAATTCCAGATGAACGCCTCCAAAAAAATTAGTAATGAAAGGATCACAAATATAAATAGAGGTTAGACAGTGGAATTCCCATAAACAATTCACACCCTTATACTTACTCCTAAATCCATGACAATGTAAAAGGAACAATAATAAGAAACACCATATACACTTCCTACTACCCACTTATAAGGTTGGGTCTAGTTCAGGCTCTCTACTTTTAGTCAAGGGTTATGTTATACATAGTATTAACTGCAATATATTGATGAAAAACCAATTAAATTGAAATTGGAATCTTATTTAACAACAACCATTCATTTTAGAATTTTACTTAATTTATTATCATACCAATTTATTTAGAAATTTTATCATAAAGGTTTAATTACATGGATCTCCACTTCCAATTTATAAGGTCTCATACACCATATCAATTGAACTGTGAAGTCCATTTAATCCCAACCACTCATTTATTGAGTCCCTGCATGAAATTTCAGATGATAAAAAATTATATAACATTAGGAACATGTAATAAATGTCTTTCCATCATGAAATGAATCCTATACAACATGAAATTATGCAAGGAATATCATTATTATAAGGTTCCTAAAATTATGGATGATGCAATAAATCCTTGCCATAACAGACTAGGGATGAATTCTGAAATGAAAAGCAACATTAAACATCAACCAAATCACTTAATGGGGAAGCCAAATCAACTTTAATAAGCATTAACTAGATAATGATATCCCATCCCAACCAATTTAGATTTTTCCTACATGTGGGATAGCTACTCCCAATAACAACTCATTACCAAATTTCAAAACATTCATAATATCCTGTATAATATTGAAAATAAATAAGAAAAAACAAAATAAAAAGTATTTGATTCAACTTTGTAATGTCCTACCTTAGGAGCCACTGAACGGTGCCACAAGATGGTGAGGCACATGACCAAAATATTTCCTCACAATATATTATTGGTTATAGACTAGTAGTGAGGGACTAAGGTGTGTCTATGGGGAAATTATTACCTCATGTCAAAGTGTAACACCGAGTTGTAATCCTATCATTAAATAACAGAATCCTAAAATAAATCAGATGCAATAATAGAAAAATCATCCAAATAACAAGTGTAGAAATCAAGGCCAAAGGAGATATCATTTAAAATATGTGGATTTCATGTCTATATAAAAAATGACAAGAAATACATGGTAAGAAGCATCCAGTATAATATATCTTTTAAAAAATAGAAAACACCAAAAGGAAAAATCCCTTGATAGAATCATGATTATAGCTCAGTCCTGTGCTCCCCTTCCCATAATCATTGAGAAATAAATCATCATCAAGCGAGAGATTGCCCTGGTCCCTACCTCTATCCATGAAGTTTGTCTGGGTACCCAACGATGGTTCGAACAGGGCGTGAGATAACACTCATTAGGCCACCACTAACAGTATCTATAACATGGGAAGTCTATGTATATAAGCTGAATCAATATAAAATATATGAAAACAATACAATTGTGAAACTATAATTGATACGACCCATCTTTTCAACAATAATAAATCAATTATAAAAAAAGTCTAACTATAATAATGGTGATGTAGTCATGGGATAACTTTATAGCATGATAAAGTATCCAAAATGGCCTATGTAATGTAATCACTTGTCAGAAGCAACGATAAGATCCAAGGATTAGCAGTGTCCCAGGAATACCATGTAATCTAGACCCTTGGAGTGGAAATATATGTGGAATCCATTATAATCTAAAATATATTGAGCATAAATGTCTATATAATTCTATGTGATTCTAAATCTACGCAGTATAAATTTCCATAAAATTCTACCTAAATAAGTTACATTTTTTATATATTCATTTCTCCCCTAATTTTATCTAGATGTATGTTATAGTTATTAAAAACAAATCATATCACCACATGGAGGTGGTAGTCCACACGTACGCATGAATAATATAATCATTTCTCAAAAGATGAAAAAACAGTTGAAAAATGGTTTTATCATAATAATAATAAAATTTAGGTTGATTAAATATAATTATGTTATCATTTATGCATGTATGAAGAGAATTTCAATGAATTAGAAGAAGAAATAAGCATGAAATTGGCCAGTTAGGACTTAACATCTCATCAGATATCTCATTATATCCAAAACCTTAAGACATATTTGATTGGTATTTTGAGAATTCCATGACCTCTGTAAAAAGATGAGATATGTTTGAGAGAGTATTGGTTATGTGTTAGATTAACTAGAGTACTAAAAATATGTGAGTATGAGATGAGATAAGGTTCCCATTTATAAGTGAGGGGAATGGAACACTTGTATTTTTTCTACAATTTTTAATATTATAAATTACCTATTATGGTAAATTTGCGGAAAATTTAAAAATATTTATTATCATGTAATTATTTTTGAAATACCCTAATCTATTAATAATTAATATAATATTTTGTGGATTAATCGCATAGTTTTTACCTAAATTAAATTGATTTAACCCTTAATGTTGTGACAACTTGTTATCATGGTTACAATTTTTAATGAAAAAATGAAATTGATCTCATTATTTAATTTGAAATCCTAATTATGATTCTTTTTCATATTTTTATAATTTTTTGAAATTAATTTTAATATAAGTATTTAAAAGACAACAAAAAATAGTTTTTAGAAAATTTCATTTCTATGCATAAACATTTACTTATACCAAAACCTAATATAATATTGATTACTGTAGAATAATTTATCTTATTTTTTAATAAATATTATATTTGGTTAATTTAAAAGAAAATATAAAACATAATAAATCTTTTTATATTGCATTATTTTATTAAAATAAATCTCAATTGCTCAATAATCATCATTTTCACTATTCACTAGAATAAAAATATTTTTCAAAAAATAAAAAAAACATTATCCTATATAATATATTCCATGATGATTAAAACATAATGTTATTTTTATCATATTCAATATATATAACCATGAAATTAATATTTTAAATAATAAAATGGAAATTGAGGAAGGATAATTTAATCAAATAAAACTATTTTTTACTAATAATTCTTAAAAATTATTTATAAAACTATATTGAATATAAATAAATAAAATGAATCTATATAGATAATAAGAAGAATTTCCTTTTAGGATTAACAAAGTTATCACACCTCTCCCCCCTTATGAAATTTTATCCTCATAATTTTATTCATTACTTAATAAATTAAGAGTAATTATCCCTTATAGATATTTTTGATTAACAAATTGCTTCGTCAGTTATGTGAGCCTTCCATATATTTTTTACTTTTTTGATAATAATGTTTCATAATACCTTCCCAATATTATCAAAATAATTAATTCTCTTTTCATTTTAGGAGATATTCTCCTCTAATTGTTCCTATTCAGTGTTGAAAACATGAGATGCATCAACTATGAGCTTTTTAAGAAAATAAACATTTAATAAATCATATTCCAAAGATAAAATAATAGAGAATGAGATTATATAAGAAAATAATCCTAAACTTTACAAACCTTCATATTTATTAATACAAAATGGACTTATCTTTCACTTTTTATCTAATTAATAACACTTTTCAATGGACATACTTTAAAAAAACATGATTTAATACCATAAAAATGTTCTTCCCTACTATGTTCTACATATATATTCCACTTTCTATGATATATACTCATTTATTTTTGAATCATATCTACTTTATCTACTAATTCATCTACTAGTTATTTTCCAATCAACTTCCTTACATTGAATGCATCTCAACATAATGGATTTCGATACCACTTTCCAGATAATGTATAAAAAGGATTAATCTTTATACTCTAATTAAAACTATTATTAGAAGAATATTTCACTGAAGAAATAGGATGATCCCATATTCCTTAATAATATAATGGAAATTAATTAAGAATATCTTCCAAAGGCTGATTAGTTCATTCTTACTATCCATTATATTTAGGAAGAAATGTTCCACAAAAATTTAATTCAGTACCCATTAACTATTTAATAATTTTACAAAAAATTCATGTAAATCTGGGATCACAATTAGATATAATAGAAATTGGGAATCCATATAATTTTATTATCTCTTTATGATAATTTCTAGAATTTTTATTTCATTTCCTAGTTTAAATAATATGTAGAAAATGAAACAATTTAGTCAACTAATGAAGGATAACCAAAATAACCATATTACCTTGAGATTTAATTGGAAACTTCATGAAATCTAGGAATATATTCTCCCATTTTCATTTAAACTTGTGAAAATTATGAATCAATACTTAATATAGTGTTCCTTATCTTTAAACCACTTAAAAGTCAATCATTTCCTGGTAAATTCATAAATATCATTGTTAATACCATACCAAAAATAGTATTTCTTAAGATCCCTATATATATTAGTACCTCCATGATAAATAGAAAACAATGATCTATAAGCTTCATATAATAATTTATTCTTAAACATAGAATAACATGGAACACAAAACCTATTTCTATCCATATTCTCTTCCTCATGTATGACTATTTTTTAGTGAATCTTTACAAAAAAAAATTATGATATGTATATATTTCACGTTTTCACCTTATAAATGATGAATGAATATTTTAAATGAAAAAATATTAAATCTAAATCAATGTAATGTGTAGGATAATTATTCTCATGTGGTTTCAATTGAATAGTTATATACATGATAACCCTATCATTTTGAAAAAAATAAAAAACCTAGTACCTTTAATCAATAATCACTGTGAATAAAAAGTTCCCTATTTATTATTGTAAAGTATAAAACTAGAGTATTAACCAACCATCATTTTATATCCCAAGATAATTCACCAAATTCCATTATCTAGATGAATTTAACTCCTTTTTGAGTTATCATAGTTAATCAGATAGATAAGCAATAAATGTCTTCAATGAACCATATCTAGTAACCTGGTAATCTAAGAAAACATTGAATTTGAGTTAAATATTGAGACTATAGACACTATTTAACCACTATAGTTTTAAAATGATGAATAATTATACCAAAATTAAAAACAATATACCCATAAAGGAAATTATTTTATTCAAAAATTAATTTTTACCCAATTTTCCATAAAATTTCACTTCATTTAATTTTAGTAAACCAATGCTATGATGTTTCTCAACATCCTCTTAACTTATAAAATAAATGAAAATTTCATTAATAGAAAACATGAAAAAATTACCTAGATACTCATCAAACACTCTATTCAATTGATCAATAAATACTTCTTGTATATTTGATAACTCAGATGGAAAAAAACTTATAAGGACCAAACACAGTTCTTAATACCATACACATAATTTATTCCTCCTTCACCTTTTTCTAGTGATACACATACTGAGGTCAATATTCAAAATATATCACTAACTATAGAGGTGATCAAATAGGTCATCAATATGAGGAAACAAATACTTGTTGTTACTAATGGTGTTATTTAATACTTTATAAACAATGTGAAGTCCTACAGAACTATCCTTATTTATAAAAAACTAAAAATAGAAACCCTAAAGATAAGTTATATGGTGGATGAGACCCTTATAAATAAATTTATTAATATCCTTTTATGTTATAACAACTCAATTGGAGATTTTTTGATAATGTGGTTTTTCAATTAGCTAAACATCAGACACTAAGTTAATAGTAAACTCACCCTATAGATCATTGGATAACACCAAAAAAATCCTCAACAAATTCATCCATATTTTATTTTTAAACTATCAAATCGCAAATTTGAAAAATTATTTTATTTTCTACAATATATGGAAGACAACATTAACTTCCATCTATTATGAATTTACCAAATTCATGATATGTTATCAAATGTTTGAACTCATTCTCATATATGAGTTGAAACTCACACTGAAAATCGAATATATATTCTTTAGATCTACAATATATCGTAGTTTTTAAAATTTAAATCCAATCTATACCCATAATAATATCAAAACATATAATGGGAAAGACTACAATATTTTTAGAAAAACCATCATGCATATGAAAATATGAATATTTCTATAAATTTGTGTCTCTGTTATATAACCCCTACAAGTTTCTACCAAAATTTATAAAATCATTTAATGAGATCATATTTCTATTTTACATTAAAATTTCATAGTAATTAAATTATTTTTATATCCCAAATAAAACAATTCATTTTCATAATATGAATAAACATGTAATGTACCTTCCATGATTTCATTTTATAGTCCACATTCTTTTATTGTAGTAGTAGAAGGCTTTCCTACACATTTTTTCATCCCTTAATGATGATTCCTACCTTGAGTGACTAACATTGGACATGAATTAGTGTAATAACCCACCTCACTACAACAAAACACCTCACCACAGGAGTACTATCATTTTTTCAATTACTTGTATGATTAGAACACTTTTCCATGAATCCATGTGTCAAATGACCAAGCTTACCACATTGGTAAGACTTTATTGATCAATCAAAACATTATTAAAAATTTATTTTACTATATTTGAATAATTTATGGGATCCATACATATTTTATAAATGTCCACTTCATTATTTATTTCTAACTTGACTACTTCATACATTTGAAATCATAAAGTATTTACATGTAAAAATGCATGATCTCGACTTTTTCAGAAAAAAACATGTCCCTTATAACATTGAGTTTCACAAGTGGCTAACACACTTCATAATATTAGTTTTAGATATGTGAAAAATCTACCTATTTCACAGTCATGTTCTAAAAAAAATTCATTCTATACATTAACACTTTGGTAAAATTTCCCTCTTGAGATACCACTTTGTAGTATTTCTCTTTTTTTATCAAATACAGAAATTGTATTTCCATTTATTGTTGAATAAAACTAAGAGAATACTTCTCAGGAAAATTATCTTATAAGAACTTCTACTCCATCACATTGATCTCATGTTTTCTATACTATTTTTAATTAGATACCACCATCAGTTTTATTCAATGAAAAAATAATAATATAAAAATTTACCATTTGATGATCTATACATTCCAAAATTTTAAATATACTTTATATATAATTAATCAATCCTACAACTTTCACTGGCTTCAAAGACCACCGAGTGTCGGAGGGTTCGTTTTCAAAAAATGCAGTATTATAGAAATATTTGTTTTGGATAAGTTAGTCACAATCTTAAATGGATTCCATATATAATATCTTGAATCAGTTGAGTAGACATTGGAATAAAAAACACTATTTCAATCATTCTAGATTATTGATTCAAAAATATTGTATCCCCTTGATTCCTTCATACTTTTGATACAATTATCCTTCTTTGGAAATTTTTCCTGAACAGACATGGGTTAGATGAATCAGCATAGAAATATTCAAAAAGCGATCTAGTGATAATATAACCATAAATTATATTTTAATAAATGTGCCTTTTAACATTAACCAAATATGAAAAGGTTTCTAAATAATTACACTAATACAAACTATAACACCTTATTCTTCAATCAACCACTAATTACAAGATTTATATTAAGGGTTGAAACATTTTACATTTCCAGGATATTTCTTATATATATTTTTAGATAGTCAATTAAAAAAAATAATATAATAAAGATAAAACTATCAAATAGGATGTATTATTTTTATAAAAATATATCTTTTATGTTTCTAGGCATTTTTCATTAAAGTCATTTTTTTTGTAATTACAACGAGTCACCATACTAGAAATCATGACCTTTTTAAAATTTATACTCATCCTTAGTTCCTGTGAAAAAAATTTCACAATGTAAACTAATAAAATAATAAGATATTAATATATATAAAAATATTGGAATCCCATTAGTCCAGTGAAAACCCTAAAAATACATGATCACGTTTACCTATTTCACAATAAAAATTTGTGCACATATATAAATAATTTTCACTAGGGAAAATCAGAATTTGCCTAAATAAAACCCTCAAAACCAATTAAAGATCACAATTATCCTAAAACAGGTGGGAATCATATGATTTTTATCTCAAAAACAAACCCTTTACCATTATATGTTCTTAACCATTCATAAGCTCATAAAATAAATTTTTTTTCCATGAAACCATTTTCAAATTGTAGTGTTTTAGATTTAGTATCATTTGTTTTCTTCAATTATATCCTGTAGATTTTTCCATTGGGGTTTTAATGATCATTTTTAGTCACTATATTATAAGGTTTTAATTATATTAATTATTGAGGTTAAATTTTACCTAATTTATTCCTTTGGAGTGGAGATAATTTTTTATCATTCTATAATGGAAGAAATATAATATTTAATTATCACATGGTTGTAAATTCTATAAAAAACTACTATTTCAATGTGTTATATCCATGTTTATTTTGGTTTTCATAGAATAAAATATACCCATTATGTCAATAAATCAATATTTTTGAATCATAGTTCCTACATTATTTTTTATTTCACATCATTCGAGTTATAATGGTTCATATTTAGTGGATAAAAAGACTTGATATTCTTGAACAGATCCAGTGTATCTTTCCATGGATATATAATAATGAGAGATCAAACCATGAAAAACCATCTAGATTGAATTTTTATAGTTTCATGTATATTACAAGGTTACATATTTTTGTTATAATCAGTGTTATGATATTATGTCAAATTATATAGTAGGATTCCCTTTAAATTGTTTAGATTTTTACAACTATAAACATGCAGTCTGTAACCATTGTAATTTAGGAAAACTTGAGAATAGTAAGAATAAAAAATGTTTACAGTCTATAAAATCAATAATATATGTATGTGTATGCATAAAAATAGTGTAGATTGAGTAGCATTTATAGTTCTGATTCAGTTTCTTTTATTTGGTTTAATTATATTAATCATAGTTTAGTAGATTAAATATCATTTTTTTGTTAAATTATATTCAATAGATTATTTACATGGACTTTTTACTCATTATTAGTGTCACATAATTGTTAGATTTTTACTATATTAATTATTAAGTTTAAATTTTACCTAATTTACTACCTTATTGTGTAGATGATTTTATATAGTTTTATAATAAAAAAATATCTTATTTCACTCTTATATAGTGTTTAATTCAAAAAAAACTACCATTTTAGGGTGATATATCAATGTTTATTTTGGTTTTCAAGGAAAAAAATACACCAATTAAGTCAATAAATTGACATGTGTGTAATATGTTTCACATATACTTTTCAATTTTTCTTCATATGAGTTATAATGGTTAATTTTAGTGGCTAAATGACAATCTATTCTAGAACTGCTCAAGCATATCATTTTTTTACTAAAAAATAATGAGATATTAAACCATGAATAACCAAAAGGATTAATTTGACTTATTAGATATAAGTAATTGTATTAAAATACAAAAGGATAATCATACCAATTAATCATCCATGAATAAAAAATTTCACTACTGTTTGAAGCTGGTTGATGGTTTGGGTTCCAATAAACCTTCTCATATGAAAATATAACTAATTTGGATGAGAGTTAAGGGATTATATTTGTTGTTGATTACATATCCAATGATATTTTATGGAGTTAAAGTAGTGTATTTTTTAGAGTTAATTATCATCACTTTTATGGTAATAATGAATCTTTGTGAAATGCATTTGTACAACTTTAAAATTTATTTCATTTAAAAAAAACATCTTATAGAATTTTTAAATCTATAGGGGAAATATTAATTTTCTGATTTTAATGTTTTACATTTTCTTAAATGGTTTGTAAGGAGATTAATATGGCCTAAATGACATGTGTCATTAAATATATGCAATTCTATTTATAAACATGTAATATTTTAAATAACACATTGATGAAAGATATTATATTCATTCAAAATTATCTTTAAACATTAAATATTTAAATTTTTGAAACATTAGATTATATGTTCATAGAATATGATCCAATGATTGTGTTATGGAAAAAATATCTGAAATAGTTAATAAAATTTAGTCATAATTTTATTTATTATTTTATGAATAATATATATTTGATTTAGAAGTACAATTTTCCATAACCATCATTGAAAATTTTATTGATTCTACTATTTGAATTTTTTTAATCTATAGATGATGAATACATTTAATTATTATATTTGAAGTGATTAATATTTTTTTCTTAAAAATTTAGAGTCTGTTTCATATGTTTCATTTTTATTTAAAGAAACATACATAGTATGAATAAACCCATGATTTGATTATTTACTACAAGTGTGTGTTTGCTTGTATTTTGAAATAACTTATAACATTTAATTATTTAGATGTTTTTCACCTGAGTGTTTTTATATTGTGTGTTATTATAATTAATTTTGTATTATAAATTATATTATACTAATATCATAATTATTAATATTGTTTTTATTTATTTTTATTATATTTTTTAATGGTTTTATGTAAATTTTGATTCTTTGTTTATGTAGTGTTTCATTTTTTTCAGACCTTTGGACATCAACAATTTTTTCTATCTTTGGTTATTGTAGTGGGTGTGACTATCAAAATCCTTAAATAATATTTTTTTTAATGATGCTTAATTAATGGTTTGAATTGAGACATAAATTTCTAAAAATATTTAATTTTACCTCTTCTTGGGAATTGAATCATAAATCTCATACAGGTGACAAGAAATCACAAGGTTATAAAATTTAATTTCATGTTAAATTATATATCATTTTCTAATGATAAAGTAAAATTTACAAAATACCCACATTCTTAAAATGAAACATATTGATAAATATGTATAAAAAAATCACACATGATATTCATATATGAATAATTTGTGCAATGGAATCAGGTTTTATCTATTAATCATATTAATTATTTTTTCGAAGAGAATTGTTTTCATGGAATTCAATGAAGAAAATTGAATTCAGGATACATAATAGAGTTTTTTATTTTTAGGATGTTAACAATGTTATTCATATAATTTTAGGGATATTACATGGATAAAAATTATATATTTATTCCAAATCTTAAACATTATATAATAATTATTAAAATATAGGAACCATTCAATAGGGAATATTCTTGATAAATTCCATTATATTATTTCATTAGGTACACCTTTAATTATCATTTTTATTAAAATTTTTATTTTTACTCATAATACTTAATGAAGGTTTCCCAAATTTTTCATACTCCATATTCAAAAAAATTATTATCCTCAATATTGGTAATGACATTACCAAAAATAGTATTTAGAAACAAACCTGTCACATTAACAATGTATTCTTAATGTTAAGGAGTTGGCATGGAAATAAATTTTTTAGCATATCCTTAAGTGATGAAAAAATTTAATTTATAATGATTTAAATTATTTACACTAGACCGAAAGTTGATTATTTATATAAGAATTAAATGGTAAAAACCTTCATGTTTATAAACCCTCGACCTTCAATGATGTGAAATATTTAGACAGTGCTGGTGAAATTAGTACACAGAGTGGTCTGTTGAACTTCTATAAAATCCATTTATAAAAATACTACATGTTTATTTTCATACCACAATGTGCACACCATGATCCTAGTATTTATATATTTTTCCCTTTAAACATTATTAATATATTCCTACATAATAAAATGAGGTAGAACTTCCACTTCTTTATAGTGTTAAAAAAAATTTTATTTCAAATAACAATGTTAAAATTTTACATATTAGGAAATCATATATAAATTAATAGTTCATAGAAGAAATGTTTTACACTTTATTTAATACAATATTTTATTGAAAAATAAAATTTCATATTCACTTAGTATATTCTTTCAATATTATTATATAGGATGTGGAAAAATTTTATTTTCATGAATTGACAATAAACAAGAATTATTTTTACATGTATCCCTTTAGTATAGTAAATTTGGTACAATATTCTAATATCTTTTTGAATTTTATGTTTAAGAAAATTAATTAAATTTTGTATGTATCCTACCTTTATTTTAACACTAAAAGATATGTTACAAACACAGTCTTTAAAAGAATTCCCAAATTATAATACAGAATATATGTTTAGAATAATTTTCAAAAATAATTTTCACATATAGATGGCCATGAAAGAGGAAGCGATGGATCAAATTTGGATTACCGGAGCTCAAAAAACGACGTTGTTAAATTTCAAATAGCATCTTCTTACATTTCAACAAAAATGATGTCAAAGAATATAGAATTAATCTTTTCTATATAGGTAATGAATCTAGACTAATCTACCATAAATTCCACTTTTATAATAGAATAATATTATATATTTCATATTAGGAATCAGAAATATTATTTATTTTCCTTTAGTATCTACAAAACAATTAATTTTATTTTCATTTTGATGTGCAATGATTTTTTATTGGTTTTTAATAGAATTTAGCAATACATTCTAGGTAATTAAAGTACAAAAATCTATTTTTGACCCACTAGGAACCAGATTGAATTATAATAAATACATAATGTGTATGTTATAAAATATAGATTATATATTTTTTTTCATTTAAGAGTGTATGTTTACTTTTAATATAGTTGTGGGTAATTCATTCCAATAATTTAATGATTCATAAAAATAATTTAATGTTTTATGAATTTTATTAATAAGCTTTTATATTAATATTTTTACAATTCTCTGAACATTTTTACAAAATTAACACATTTTTATATGAATGTACACATTTAACAAATTTTATATATTAATACATCTATAAGGATGTTAACTTTACATGTTGTTATTAAATATTCAATTGAAATAAGTATAGATTGATATTATTTGTTTATAGTTTATATATAAGTTATTAATATTCTTTTATAAATAGATTTTTTCAATTCATTAAATATTATTACAATTCAAATTAATTGGTTAGATAATTAAATCTATAAGGATTTGAGGTATTGAATATAATAATTTTCATAATTTACTACATATTTATGGTTTCGATGTAAAAAATCATAAATTTTGGATAGATTTGATGTACATTAGCATACAATTTTCTATTAAGTAGATTTAGAAAATGTACAGATTCATACCATTTACATAAATTTTTAATCATTTTTACATATAGATTTGTAAAATTCATCAAATCAAATACATAGTTTAAAATTTTCATATATTATTACAACTTTACTGATAGATAATGTTTCTATATTTAGTTTTTAAACAATATTCGGATCTTATAATTTGACTAGATTTTATGTATAGATTCATACAATTTTCCATTTTATAGATTTAAAAATATAAAGACCTAATAATTTCACATTGTTGTTGTTAATAATTTTTATATATACATTTTTATAATTTATAAAATACGATACATATTTAACAATTTTCATAGTTGTGTACATCTATAATTATATAGAATATTTCATCATTAATTTTTAAAATTATATTCAGATCTTATATAGTATTAAAATTATCACCATTTTATAATTTCTACAATCACTCTTATCATCTTAGCATTAAGTTTTTTTTAAATCCCCTATCAGTGTAATTATCTTATGTGGTATTATTTATTAAGATTCATTGGAAACTATTTATATTTTTACAACTATAAACATGTTTAATTTTACCACTATATGTTATAGTTGGGAATATAAAAAATAAAAAATGCTTATAGTGGTGATGCACCTCAAACTAGATTCTCTTACTTGAAAATGGACGTTGCATGATTTTTATTTTCTAGTTTTCTTCAAAAATATTGTTCTCAAAAATTGAAAACTATTTATTAATTTGTTTTTTATTTTTAAAAAAATTTCATATTAGATATAGAAGTAAGATTTTATCTAAACATAGTGGACAATTTATTTGATTCTACTATTTGGATTTTTAATCCATGTTTTTATGAGATAATTGGAACTCTGAATTAATGTGTTTATAGTGATTAATTTTTTTCCTTACAGATTTGTGGTTAGTTTCACATGTTCGATTTATATTTCAAGAAACTTAATCAATGTGAAAAAACCTGGGATTTGATTATTTACCTCAATATTTTATTTTCATACAGTTTTCAATAACTTATTTAATTTAACTACCATAATGTATTTCACTAGAGTTTTTTTATTTTATGTGTTATTATGATGAATAGTGTTTTATAAATTAAAAGATACTACCATCATAATTCTTATTTTACTGTTATTTATTTATATGTGTTTTTTATTAATTATTTTATGTGCCTCTTTATGATTTGTTTATACAGTGTTTCATTTGTTAATGTTGACCTTTGGAAATCAACTTCTTTGGCCCTCTTTGTTTAGTTATGTAGGTGTGACTCGAACAATATTAGGGAATAGCTTTTTCTAATCTATGATTATTTCAAGATTTTGTTTGAGACCTCAATTAATTAAACTATATTTATTTAACCTATGTTTTAGTATAGTATCTCATCTCAAGAAAGGGAAAACATTCTTGATGTTAAACAATGTAGTTATGCATTTGATTACATTGCATTTTAAAATACCACAATTCAATTTAAAAAATAACAAAATTATTAACATGTAACATATTAATAATATTGAATGAATAAATCACAAATTAAATTTATATGTTAATATTTTTTGAAATGGAATCAATATTTAAATATTAATCATGTTATTTATTTCTTCTTATATAGAAATTCATTTTTGTACTTTAATGATGAAGATTCAATAAAAGAAATTTAAAAGATTATTTTATTTTTAACATGTCAACCATGTTATTCATATTGTTTTTAGTATATCAAAATCCTATAATTCTGTTTTTTTATAGTTATTAATCATTATTAAACCATTATTAAAATACATGAATCATTCAATAGGTACTCTTATAGAAAAATTCAATTCTATCAATTCACCAACTACACATTAGTTAATATTTTCATCAACATATTTATATTTACTCATGATTTGTACTTAATGGTATCTTCTTTATCTAATCACATTTTCAACTACAGTGTTTGGACATACATCCATCAGATGAATGATTTCTTCTTCATGTTAAGGAGTTTGTGTGATAACAAATTTTTTAGCATTATCCATTAGTGGGGATTTTTTTAAATTATAGTGACCTAAATTAATCACAATACACCAATAGTTAATCATTTATAGAAGCATTCAATGTTAAAACCCATTCAGTTCATACTACATCAACCTCAAATGATGTAGAATATTTAGACTATGCTGATGAAAGTGGTAGATATAGTGGTCAATTCAACTTTTATAGCACCCTATTATAAAACCCACTATGCATACACACCATGATCTTAGTATTCACATATTTTTTTCCATTTATACATTATAAATAAATAAAATATTTTCACTATATAAATTATTATACACTTATTCAACCAAATAAATCTAACATAGTTTATATTAAATAACAACTGTGTTATGATTCCATATGTCTATAATAATTCTCATGAGAAATTCCCAACAACTATGTCCCTCGAAAATGTATATGGGTTAATAATAGTAATTTATAAATATATGATGAATATAAATCCATAAAATTAATAATTATAAATCATAATATTCAATTATTTTATGATTAACTTGGTAATCACACTCCCCCCTTAGGAAATTTCATCGGCACGACTTTATTAATTACATAAACTAGTGAGAGAAATTATCCATTATAGAATTTTTTGATTCCATTATTTCTTCTTCAATCATGAGAGACTTCTATAAATCAATTACCTAGTTATTCATTATATTTCATAATACCTTCTCAATGTTATCTAAATTATGAATTGGGTTTTTTATAGGATAGATTCTCCTCTAATTGTACCACTTTGGGGCTCAAATCCTAAGATTCATCAATTACAAAAATATTATAAAAATAAACATGAAATAAATAATGTTCCATAGATAAAATAAGAATTAATTATATTATATAATAAATTGATCTTAAATTTTACAGAATTTCACATTGAGGAATAAACCATGGACTTATATTTCCCTTTCTACCAAAATGAATAACAAATTTCATTGAAGATACATTAAAAAACATGATTTCTTACCATAAATGAATGTTCTTGTATCCTCTTGCATGAATAGATCTTCTACTTTCTATGAGATATCCTTATGTGTTTTTGAATTATATTTACATTATCTAACATTTCACATAACAGTTATTTTTCCAAAAACATCATTTCACTTAATTCATCCCAACATGATGGATGTCGATACCACTTTTCATATAAATCATATAAAGGTATCTTCATTATAATGGAATGAAAAATATTATTATAATAATATTGTATCCAAGAAATATTATTATCCCAAATTCATTGCTAATCTAATTGGAATGACTGAAGCATATCTTCTAATGTCAGATTAGTTCATTCTAATTTTCCATCATATTGAGGATTAAATGATGCATTGAAATTTAATTTTGTACAAAACAAATTTTGAAGAATTTTAAATAAATTTATAGTATATATGGGATAATTATTTGATATAATATTGATAAGGAATACATTTAATCTAATTATATATTTATGATAAAGTCTATAATGTTCATCCAATTTCATAGTTCACAGAATATGTACAAATTGCAAAAATTTAGTCAAATAATTAATAATAACACAATAACCATATTAAATGGAGATTTAATTGGTAATTCTCCCATGAAATTGAGGGATATATTCTCCTATTTCCATTAATTCTTGGAAAAGGATGAAGTATTCCAATATATAGTTTTTCCTTATCTTTAACATGTTAAAAATTCCAATATTTCATGCTAAATTCAGAAATATTTTTGTCCATACCTTCCCAACAAAAATATTATTGAAGATAAATATGCATAATATTATTACTATGATTAGTAAAAAATAGTGATCTATGAGACCCATATAACAATTTAGTCTTCAACTCGGAATCACATGGAAAAAAAATCCTACTTCTAACCATGTTCTCTTCCTCGTGTTCAAATTTTTTTGTATAATATATACATCAAAATTTTATGATTAGTATATATTACACATTTTCCCCTTATAAATTATGCCTATAGATTTTAAAGAAAAAAATATTGAAGATACATAAATGTAATGTGTAGGGTAATTCAACTCATTTGGTTTCAATTATAGGGATATATTTAATATAACCTAATCATCGTGTAACAAGAAAAAACAAATTATATTTAATAAAGAATTTCTATAAATAAAAAATCCAATATTTTATATTATAAAGGATAATATTAGAGTATTATTGAACCTAAATTTTAACTCCCAAAATAATTCCTCACATTCCATTGTTCAGATGAATTTAACTCCTCTTTGAGTTATCATAGTTTGTGTTATAAATTATCAAGGAATGTTTTTCAAAAAAACATATATATTAACTCTATAATCTAAGAAATACATGAATCTAAGATACATATCACAAAATGTTTCACCCTTCTACCACTATTGTATTAGAAGGATCAATAGTTATATAAAATTTAAATATAATATACCTAGAAAATAAATTTGTTTCTTTTAAAATTAACATTTACTAAATTTTCCATACCATTTCATTTATTTTAATGTGTGTTTCTCATGTTATTCATAAAATATTGAGTAAATTATAATTTTATTACTGGGAACCACAAAAAATTTATCCAGATACCCATCAAAAATTTTATTCAATAGATCCATAAATACTGTAGATATGTTTGTTAACTTAGATGGAATAACTAAAAACTTTTAATGACCAAACATAGTTCTGAATACCATTGTCAAAATTTATTCCTCCTTCACCTTTATCCAGTTATACCCATTCTGAGATTAATATTCAAAAAATTTCATAAAACCTAGAGTTTAAAAAAGAAGCGATCAAAATGATGAAACAAATATTTTTTATTAACAATGGTGTTATTAGATACTTTATAAACAATGTGAAGTATTATAGAACCATCCATGTTTATAAAAAATAGAAAATGGTCACCCTAAGTATATTTTATAATGTATATGAAACCATTATCAACAACTCTATTAATATCCTTTTCAATTATAACAACTCAATTGAATAAATTTTTATAAGGTGGTTTTTAAATTGTACTATCATCATTCACTAAGTAAATAGTAAAATCACATTATAAATCAGGGAATAATACCAACAAAATCATCAATAAATACATCCATATATTATTTTTGATCTTTAAAATCACACATTTGAACTATATAATTTTTTTTATAATATATGAAAGATAGAATTCACTTCCATCTTTTAGTTTTTCCAAAAAATTTTACATGTTATCAAAAGTTTGAACTTATTCTAATATATGAAGTGAAACTCACACTAAAAACTGAATATGTCTTCCTTAGCTATGAAATATATCATATATTTCTAAATTGAAATCCAAGACATACTGAGATTAATATCAAATGATACAATGGTAATGACTATATTTTTTTTGTAGAAAACCCATTACACATATGAAAATATGAATATTTCTTCAAATTTGTGTTTCCTGTATACAACCCCATGAGTTTCTAAAAAAATTTATAAAATCATTTAATGAGATATTATTTCTATTTAACTAAAAAATTTTAATGAAAAAAAGTTTTTTTATATAAAAAAAACAAAACAATTTCATAATCTGAATAAACAAATAATATACCTTACACCACTTCATTTTATAGTCCTCATTATACAATGGTTGTAGTCAAAGTATTTTCCACATGTTTTTATTTCATATATGATGATTACCACTTTATGTAACTAACATTGGTTATGAATTAACATAATAACCCAACTCATTACACCTAAACACGTTACCTCTTTAATAATATTATTTTTGTAATTACTTGTCTGATTAGAAAATTTTTCCATGAAGTTATGAGATAAATGACCAAGATTAATACATTAAAAAAAATTTATTGATCCTAAAAAAAAAAATTTAAAAATTATTTTTACACATTTAGAAAATTTGTGGGGCGCCACCATATTTCATAAATGTATACTTATACATTTATTTCTACCTAAACTACTTATTACATTAGACATCATGAAGTATATACATGTCAGAAATAACTGTATCATCTTTTTTGGCAAAAAAAATATATCCCTTATAACATTTAAATACAAGAGTGGCCATCAATCCATGTAATGTTAGATTCAGAATTCTATAAAATCTACCTATTTTACTTTAATTATCTAAAAAACTCAATTCATAAATGGACACTCTTGTAAAAATTTCCTCATAGAAGACCACTATGTATTATTTTTTTATCATCTATAGAAATTTTATTTCCATTTTATGTTTTAGAACATTAATATAATATTCTCAAGAAAATTATCTTTGATGTTTTTCCACTCTATTACTTCAATATCATGTTTTCCTGCAGTATTTTCAATCTGATACAAAAATTTATTAGCTTCACTAACTAAATTATAACTAGAAAAATTTTACATTTTATGATCTATACATACCAAAATTTCAAATAAATTTTCATTAAAATTAATCTATCATTTAGCTATCACTGGGTTTGAAGATTCACTGAGTGTAAGAGGGTATGATTTCATGAAATTCTCCATTATAGACATGTTCCTCTATATAGAATTTTTTCAGTATCTTTCATGAATTCCACCCTTAATATCCAATATTATCTGATAAAACACTTCTAAAAACAACACTATTACCATCATTCTAGGTTTTTTATTTAAAAATATTATATCCCCTAGATTCCTTCATACTTTAACAACCATTTTTCCTCTACAGAAAAAAATTATGAATAGACATAGATTAGATATAACAACATGGAAATCTTAAAAATTCATCAATTGAAAATGTGACCATAGATTATATTTTAATTAATATGTATTTTAAAATTTTCCTAACTTCTAAAGGTTTTTAAATATTTACTCTGATACCAACTATCGCACACCAGGCTTATTCAAATGATAATTATATGATTTATATTAAGGGTCACAACATTTTAAATTTTTAGGATATTTTCAAATTAGTTTTTTAGATAATATATTAAAGACATTATATAATAATGTTGAAACTATCACACAGTATGAATAATTTTTACAAAAAATTATATTTTATTTTTCCACCCTTGTTTCATTAAAGAAACTTTTTATTTAATTATGATGAGTCACCATACAATAAATCATGGCCTTTTTAAAATTTTCCCTCATAACTAGTACCTTTTAAAAACATGACAAAATGTGAAAAGCTAAAATTGATGATTTTTAATGGATATAAAAATAATAGAATCCCATTAATTTTTTAAAAAACATAAAAAACCATGAGGTCATTTAAATTTTTCAAAATAATAATTTAATGAAATAAATAAAATATTTCCACTAGTGAAAATAAATATTTACCTTAATAAAACCCTTAAATTGTATTATAAATAATAGTTATCCAAATCCTGGTGGGAATCATGTTGATTTTTATATGAAAAACATACAACTTACCATTACAATTTCAAAACTATTCCATACTTCATAAAATAAAAATATTTATATAAAACCATTTTTAAATCATATTATATATAAATTATAGTATTATATTCCTAATTAAGGTTCACTTAATTTTAAAATGTCAGAAAATCTAAATCCTACGAAATTCTATAATTGTAACCTACATCTTCATATCCCTCATTTTTCTCCTTTGAATACATTCAATTATCCAATTCATTTGAGATATATTTCATGATCACCCATCATTATGAACTATATTGGTCTCAACTATCATCATCATTAAGGATCACATATAGCACCCAGAATAAAAAAAAATTATGATTTAAATTTTATTCATAAAACCCTTGAAAAAATCATTTGAAGTCATATGAAGAATATTCTTAATTATAACATTAATGGTGAGAAAAGGATCCAATTTCCATTGAAAAACATTTTAATACTAAAAATACCTAAAATATTAAAATAATGAGTATATTTCAAAATAATAATGGATAATTGTGATGTAATCTTTTTATTGAATACTTATTTTGACAATAAAAACATTTAATCAATATATTTATTTTAAAAAAATTCTCTTTAAACTTTTCTAAAAATGTAAAAAAATAAATCATGTAGAAAAGAAAGAAAATATTCATTCTAGAACTGTTGTAAGGAAAGTAAAATATTTTCTAAAATTAACATAAATACCTTTTAATAGAAAAAAAATAATTGTTGGAACATTTTAAAAAATAGATATGTAGGAGAAAGAGATTAAATCATTGTTGAAATGTTTTTTGGTCATGAAAACGAGAAGTTATAAAGGGGTAGAATATAAGGAAAGGTGAAGTGAAGAATGAAAATGGTCACATACTTCAGTGAAGACACCTCACATAAGGCCTGAATCATTATCATCATGCAGGTCTAGCCTGCTCACCAATGGCACTGTAAATTCCCAAATAGGCACACATAGTAGAATCTCGCAGGCCATACCTATGTGCTGAATAACATGTAGTGAATTTTTGAACTTCCTCCTTTACCAAGGGCCTAAAAAATAACTTATAAATAGGACTATGAGGCTCCCCATTAAGATGATGAAAAAATATGGAAGAGTCTGGAAGCTTTTCACACCCCGTCCCTTCGCCTAGGCCCTCAAAACCATCCAAGTAGCTCTGAAAAACCCAATTGAAGAGGGAATTAAGGGGAGAAATGATATAAAAGTCCCTCAAATGTGTGAAATAAAAAACACATATATGAGGATCCACTCCAATCAAATTAACATTAACTAACTTAAAGGTCCCCTCCTAAACCCAGGACTTGTGCGAGAGACCCTTCTAGGGAGACTTGCGGAAATATTTTAATCCTAGAGTAAGGTCATGACCATGTGTTGTTTCCTAAGTTTTCTGTCATCCAAAATTCATGTCAAGGTCACACAGACCATACCCTATGAGAAGAACTTCTGATCACCGCAAGCGTTACCCTTTCGGAGAGCTTAATAGCGCACCCAACTTCCCCCCTGTGCAAGCCCACCTTTTCTCTCCCATGCCTTACTTGTATGAGCCTCTTTTTTGGACCTATCTTCATGGAACTAATGGTTGAGAACCTCATTCCTTGGGACTCCTTTTTTAGGTATACTATATCAAATACACTTCTAAAGCCTCTAGACTTCACAACTACAGAGAAAGACACAAAAGTGTGTCTCCCATTTGGTTACTCATTCATTCAGTAATAGGTGTCCCACACTTGTCCTAAATTATAGGTAGGGTCCTTAGGGAGTGTAAAGTTATGCATCCCCTTGGTAAAAAGGACCCCAAACCTACATGTAGTTCCATAGACTTCCAAATTTCAAACATAATGGCTATGACCTTGTAATTCCCTTATCATCTCTAAGAAATAAGCATTTGGAATTTTTATGTACGCTTCTCATCTCTAT
Source organism: Viscum album (assembly GCA_963277665.1). Lineage (NCBI taxonomy): Eukaryota > Viridiplantae > Streptophyta > Magnoliopsida > Santalales > Viscaceae > Viscum > Viscum album. The sequence continues at coordinate 760,179,800 of OY728130.1, read as the reverse complement.
GACCAGGGAAATCCTATTTTAAATAGTGAGTGGGGGGATCAAAGTCTATTTTTAATTTTATAGGGATTTGTTTTTATCCTCCTATATTTTCTATAATTAGAAATAGGGCTTCCCGCATAGAGTAATCCCATAGACTTTCTTATGGGACATATCTAGATAGGTATTCATTTGTGACAATACTGGTTACAGAAACAATGTAGGAGATGGGAACATCAAATCACATCCTTATTCTCCATCATCCTTGACCTATTTCACAAGAAAATGAAGGATTTTGTGGTCTTCCAAATCTTTTGCTTCCTCTCATTTCTTACACCGAGCATGACTCTCACATGGGCTTAAAGGATATCTACAATTATGAAATCCGCATGATAAAATCCATGTATTAGTAGTGAATTATTTTTAGATCATCCTATTTCCTACCTTTAATGTGTCTCTATAGTTTTGGGTCCTCAAATCCTTGTATCCAACCTACTAAGAATCCTTCTATATAGTGTAATCCCCAATAATACCCAATATATGTGCCTCTTATTCAGTGTAATTCCAAACCATATTATCACTATCTCAAAGGGCCATATTCCCTATAGAAAAACCCTTTAAAGGGAATCTATAGGCATGGGTTCTCAACCCAACTAAACTATATGGTCTTTGATTCCCATCCAAATGGGAATCATCAGAAGCCTCTATGAGGTATAATCCTAACACACCAAATCAACCCAAATTTTCTTTGGGACACATTACCAATATGGTCATTTCCAACTTGGGATCGCAAATTGATTATAGGTCCCCTAGGATGCATCATCATAAGTTCTACACCAAACTTTATCCCAAAATTTTTTTCCTGGGTGTTCTTGCCACATGACGTTAAACTACACGGTTTGATCATCATCACATGAACTTAAAAGGTATGATGTGTACCCTGAAGTGTCATCAAACTATGTGCACTATTATTTCCATACAAATAGGATATGTTGGATGCCTCCCGAAAGTCCAAACCCATCACCACAAATCAACTCTAATTTCATATAGTCCACATTCCCATGAGGTTCATATCAAATATAGGAGCCTATATTGAAATGGCTTAAAAATTTATCATTGGAAATTCACTTATTATAATGATTTAATATAATATAAATCACATAAAATAATATTAATTTCACAATAAAAACTTTATAAATGAAGAATGAATAAAATAATAGGTGTTTCAAGAAATTAAGGAACCTATAGACTTGAAATAGTAACGTTCCCTTTTGAATAGTGACATGACCCATATGAATAGTAATAAATCCAATATAATAGTAACCCCAACAATAAAAGTATAAAGAAATTTATGTATACTATAAATGAAAATATTATATATTTATATCATGGTATAAGTAAATAAATTTTTAAAAAATGATAAATTGAGTGTTGGTATTTTTGTAAGTCGTTGATATTTAATTAAAATTTTATAATTAATGAAACTTGTTAAAATAAAGTTTATTTTGATAAAATATATTCATAAATTAATAATTTGTTGTCTTATTATTATATTATATATATATATTATGTGGTTGGGGGTATAATTACATTAAATACACACACACCACACACACAAGCTGGAAAGGATAGCCATAGCCCTGCCAAAAGCCATGAAGATTGTATAAATTCTGCCCAATAAATTTCCCAAGTCTCTCCCCCATATCTATGATCCATTGGTCTGAAAACAATACTAAACCCAATCCACTTAAAGAGTTTCTCAAGGGAAGAATTCAAGAGGTAAAAACCAGATTCTTTTTCTTTTAATTTCTTTTATTTTATCTTCCTCTCCTCACCTCCACTTATCCAAGTGAAAAGATAAATCTAATATATTTTATACACTAGAGTGTTTTCTTAAATGGAACAACTCATAATCATTTCTATTCCCCTCTAATTATTTCTTAAAATGAAAATATAGTCTGTTATGTGTTGATTTAATGCATTCAAGAATGATGAGTTTTCAATTTCTATTACCACCTCAAAGACTAGTCATAAAACTATTTTTATGGTTAAAAAATATTATAATATATTTATTATATCTTAATTAATGTTCTGTAACTAGTGGTTATATATAATATTAATTAATAAATCAAAACTAATTTGAGATGATTGAAAAAAAAACCAAAATAATCTAAACAATTATCATTTACATTTAATCTAATGAATCATACTAAAATATAGAAATAAATAATATATATAACAAAATATAATATTACATATGTTCATTAATAACATATAATTTCAATTTGGTAAAAATATTATCAGTCCACTTGATATTTCATACATGTATTCAAGTAAACTGATCAACAAAACCAAAGAAATGAACACTCGTTAAATAATGAAATTATATCTTCTAACATATAAAAAAGGCCCTAAATGAACATTATAAAATTGTAATAAATAAAATACATGTTAAATATTCTATTAATTAAATTATTAATGAATCTATTTTCAATATCTTGGACATTAAGATCATGTGAATAAAAGTTTCAAACATAAGGTAAGGGATTCCCTCCGAACCCTCATTTTCCTTTGAGTTATGATTTCTAGCTCTTTACCCAAATAAAATTATTAATTTTTATTATTTACTCCTCATACATTCCGTTTTTATGTTCCAAACATATTTACCTAGTCCAATTCATCTTCCTTTGATGGGGAAATACATGTTTTAAAAGGGTTTCCTTCACAATTCTTCTTGATAAGTAAGTCTGATTAAATGGAACTTCCCAATTTCATACCCATTTTCAAGTACCATAGATAATATTTATTAATCCCCCATTATTATTTTAAAATAAATAATTTTATAATGAAAAACTATATTGGTTCAATTTTGGTTTTATATAAAAAATTAAGCATTTTCTGATTTAAATGGTCTTTAATCTTTTCCTTAAAATGCACTAAACTGTTTCATTTCTAATATTTCTTAAACACTCTTTTGACATGTATTCAATTTATTTTTTACATAGGTTTTTATGACCTAAGGATATTTTCCCTTATTAATGTAGATTAATGGTTTAAATAGATTCTTTCACGGATACCATTATGATATTCCATTTTTTACTCCTTATTACATGATTATGATAACCAATTCTTTCAATGGTAACCCTTATGTCTATGTTCGATTCATCATGTGTCACACATATTCATGAAAATGTTATTATGGGTGTTCCCAGATAGTGCTCCAATTCATTGTATAATTTTTAGTCTCATCAGATGTTATGTGAAAAGGTCTTGATGATTAGCCTTGACTCATGCTCCTCAATTTGCAATGGTATTGGGGGTTAACCTTAACTCATGATCCTCTATGTGAAATAATCTTGGTGGTTATCCTGGATACATGCTTATGTTATATTGTATGTTGTTTCCATATTTATATGATTCCATTACTACATGATCCCATGTTCTTTATGTTATGCTTCTATATTTCTATTCATGTTACATTCCTTTTTATGTCATTATGTTATGATTTCTAACCCATTTTCTACTATTTATCATATTTTTATTCCATTAATGGGATTTTTATCCCATCCCTTTTTTCATGTATTCCCCAGGTTATCCTATGCAGATGTAAGAGCACAATGAAATTTATAATCTCTTTATGGAGATTAAGTAAAATATGTATTTATTTTGGTTCCATGTTTATTAATTATGTACCTAATCTTCCAAAGACACTATACTTTATGATCATTTCTTTGTATTTCATGGTTAATTATGCTTAAAATCATATACAAATATGGGTAAAAGGATAGTGTATTTATATTTGTTATCCGAGTATAGTCTAGTTATTTTTTGATATTAGGACTAGAAAAACTTTAGTAAGAACCCTATGGATAATTCTATCAACATGGATAACCTATATTGGAACATATGGAATCCCAAGTTTGGATATATCTTTCATTTAGAAGTTATCCATTTAATGCAAATATTTTCCTATTTTTTTAAATGTTTAAAAATTCTCATCCCAACGTCTATTTCAGATAAAGTAAATGATTATAACCAAAATAAAATAGTGAAAGGTAGGCTCATCATCAATTGTTCTACGTAATATTTCATATATTGAATGTTTAGTAGAAATATTCAAACACCACCTCAAAAATTTTGAGGATGAGTTATCCTTGAGAAAAAATGGGGTAATTATTACATTAAAAGTATATAAATTCCCCCTAGTTTATTTTTGTAGATTAAACCTCTAGAAATATCTGGTCCTACTTCCTTTGGTGGAGTTTGATGCCACAATGGACATGGATTGGATATCTTTATACAAATCAAACATCGACTATTAGTAATGTGAGATCACTCTTATCATCCCAAGGTATCATCTAATTCTTTTAAATTTTAAAGAGGGGGATGAATCTCCAATTGAATCATTATCTCAATTTGTTATATTATTTCATCATGAGAAAGAATATTTATCTCAAATGATTGAGACAAAATAGAGGATCATGCTCTAAGACATGCCTATTGTGAGGGACTACATGTGTGTATTCCCTGAAGAGTTACTTGGTCTTCCTCCTAACTGATAAACTGAGTTTACAATTAAACTTATTCCTGGATATTTGCTATATCAAATACACCTTATAGAATGGAAACAGTTGAGCAGGAAGAACTAAATAATCAGTTACAAGAGAATATGGACAAGGGTTTATACATTGGAGTGCTTCAACATGGGGTACTCTAGTCCTCATCATCAAAAAGAAGGATGGATCAATGCGCATCTGCATTGAATTTCGTGAGCTCAACAAAATCATGATAAAGAACAAGCATCCCCTTCCACATATTTCCGCCTTGTCCAATCAACAACATAGGGACAAGTATTTCTCTAAGGTGGAATGTCGGTCGAGATATAACCAATTATGGGTGATGGTAGAAGATATTACCAATACTAGATTTCAAATGAGATATATACACTATGGGTTTATAATAATTCCCTTTGGACTCACTAATGCTCTGGAAATTTTCAAGGATTTAATGAATTGTCTTTAGAGATTATCTAAACAAATTTGTGGTAGTATTTATTGACGATGTTCAGATATACTCTAAGTGCAAGGAGGAACATGTAGAGAATTTGAATAATATTTTAATGAATTTGAAAATGGAGAAACTATATGAAAGGTACAATAAATATAAGATATATATAGAGGATGTATCATTCTTGGGTAATCGTATCACCAAAAAAGAACATCTATGGACCCTTCCAAGATAAAGGCAATCAAAGGTGTACTAGGACATCATCTATAATGAAGATCTATAGATTCTTTGGTGTGGCTGGGTATTACTGATAATTTTGGAAGAAATTCTCATGATTTTCAAAACCAATAACCAAGATTACTTGGATGGGAATTAAGTTTGTGTATACTAGTGAATGTAAAGACTACATCAAAGAGTTCAAAAATTGGTTTATCACTGCACTAGTGTTCACACTACCAAAAAGTGGGGAACTCTTTGTGGTGTTCAAAAATGATTCAAAGAATGGATTAGGTTGTGTACTAATGAAAAATGATAAAGTGATATCCTATTCATTAAAGAAGTTGAAAAATTATGAGAGAAACTATCCCATGCATGATATAGAGTTGGAAACTGTGATCTATGTGTTGAAAATATTGTGGAATTATCTTTGTGGGGAGAAGTGTGAGATATATACTAATTATAAGAAACAAAAATATATATTCACACAAAAGGAGATTAATATGAGCTAGAAAAGATGGTTAAATCTCATCAGGATTACAACTTCTCAATCGACTACCATCTTAGTAAAGAAAATAAGGGGGAAGCTGATATATATAGAAAGGATTCTGCATCTTTATCAATGATGGGCATTGAGAAGGATTTAATCTTGTTTGTCCTATAAAGGATGAACATGGGAATCACTAAGAAAGTTACATCATCAATATTATTTAAAATTATTTTTTAAAAATCCCTTATGGAGAAAATAAAGGATGCTCATAGAAATGATTTTGAAATTTAGATATAGGGTTAAGCTATCAGAAATGGGAAATCTTTAGAGTTGAAAATTGATGAGGAAGGACTCAAGATATTTGGGTCACAGCTATGTGTGCCATCCAATTAAAATACTAAGAAAAATATTCTGAATGATTCAGATATCTCAACCTTCTGTATTAACCAAGGGAGCAAAAAGATGTATCAAGATCTCTATGAAAATTATTGGTAGGACAATATGAAGAATTATATCACTGAATATACATCAAAGTGCTTGGTATGTTAGAAAGTAAAGACTGAAAGGAAAAAATATAATAGGATGATACAACCATTTCCTATACCAACATAGAAATGGGAAAACATCAACATGGACTTTTTCACTAGAATTCAAAAAAAAATACATAGAAAACAACGATATATGGGTTGTTGTGGATCATATTACAAAGAAAAATCACTTTATCCCAATTTAAGAGGACTTATCATTGGATTAACTTGCATAGATATATATCAGAGAAGTGGTTAGGGTGCATGAAATACCACTATCAATTATATCTGATTGAGATCTGATATTTACCAACAAGTTTTGGAAAAGTATTCAACATGCTATAAACACTTAGCTAAACTTTAGTACGGTATATTATCCTTAAACTGATGATCATTATGAGCAGATTATTTAGTCAGTGGAAGATATGTAGAGAGTGTGTTCTATAGGCTTCAAAAGAGGATGAGACCAACATTTACCTTTAGTTAAGTTCTATTACAACAAAATTTTCCAATAAAGAATCCAAAAGGATTTATATGAACCCCTTTATGGAAAAAGATGAATAACACCGAAATGTTGGGATGAAGTTAGTGAACCTAATATTCTCAGACCTGAAATGTTCAATGAAATAGTTGAAAAGGTAAAAACCATTTAGCAACACATCAAGTAATCCCAATGTCAATAGATGTGTTATGTGTATAATTTTTAATGATACCTAGAGTTTAAGGTTGGAGACATGGTATTCCTCTACATATCTCCATTGAAGAGGATTATGAGATTTGAGTAAAAATTAATGTTTGGTCCTAGGTACATCAGAACCTTTATGATTCTTGACTATGTCAGAGCTGTGGCATAACGACTAGCACTTCCACCAACCATGTCTCAAGTACACAATGTATTCCATGTATCCATGTTGAGGATGTACATAACATATCCCTCACATATACTGAATTAATAGGTGGTACAATTAGAAAATGATATCTCTTATGAAGAGAATTCAGTGATGATATGGGATTGAAGAGATAAAGTTCTATACAACAAGACTAATCACCTGGTCAAAGTGCTATGGTGGAACAATAATTAAAACGATGCAATAAAGGAATTGGAGGAAGAAGTGAAGGAGAAGTACCCTCACTTATTTGCCCCTATGATTGCAAAATTAAATTTCAAAGGAAAAATTTCATAAGGGGAGAATAATGTGACAACGCAAAATTTTATCAATGGAAATTACCTTCTTATAATTAAGTCATCTAGTATAAATCAGATAAAATCATCTTAAGAAAATAATAAAAACTTTATAAATGAATAATGAATGAAATAAGAGATATTTCTAGAAATTAATGGACCAATGCTGATGGATTAATAACTTGACCATTGGAATAGTGATATAACCCTTAAGAATAGTAATCCGACCAATAAAATAGTAACCTCACCAATTAAAGTATAAATAAAATATAGGTATTTTTTAAATGAAAATATGATATAATTATATCATGGTATAAGAAAAATAATTGTTTCAAAAATGATAAATTGAGTGTTGGTATTTTTGTAAGTCATTAATATTTAATTTTGATTTTATAATTAATATAATAACTTTATAGAAAATTTATTTTCATAAAAAAGATTCAAACATTAATATATTTTTTGTATTATGATTATAATATAACTTTATAAGACCTTAATTGATTTTTCAAAATGTTATAAAATTAGTTATAATTTTAACATCTATATTTTTTAAATAAATGATGATTTTAAGGACTAATTAAATTGTAATATTTAGAAAACCATTTTAACAAAATTGATTCTATTTTTGAGTATTACATGTCAAAAAATGGTTTGGGTGAATTTTTGGGATTTTTCTAAAATAGTTGAATATTTGGTGAATAATGAAATATAGTAATTTACCGTGTAAGTAAAATACATGAATTATTGTGTCATGGTTGATTTATGGATGATGTAATCTGTTTGGTTAGGATGATAATTAAGAATACAAAGACATAAGAGGGGGGGGGGTGAATTTTAGTATTCAAAACGTTGACAGATTCAAAACACCTCTCTTGTTGTGCATTGATCCATTCCTTTTTTACTTAAAGATGAACTAGCAAAAGAAATAAATAATGGAAATCATCATAGTGATGTATAGTGGTTCAGGGAACAAATATCCTATAGTCCACTTCACTAATGCTCATCTCCATGAGCTTGGTGATTTTACTCTCATGTCCTCTTATCATAAGACCTTCAAACAACAACTAAGTGCATGTCATTGACACCATTACAATAAGACTTTATGAAAACTTTTGGTTCTTTAATATTGAAACGTGAATCCAAATATTAGTGAAAGAAGCTAACACTTAACCATAACCGATTATAAGAAGTTGAAACTCCAACAAATCAATTGATATTGATTTTTCTGAGAATAAAGACCAAACTTCATAGTTGGAGTAACAACTAACAGATGTATTCACATCTTCAATAATACATAGATGTATGTAGATATTCAAAATTTTGTATTATTTATTCAAACAGTGATAGATAAAAAACCATACATATGTTAAAAAATTTATTTCTCTAAAGTGTATCACTGAAAAATGATTCTTCTTTTTGAAGAAGGTGATGTATCGATAAATTTCAGTAGAAATGACAACAATGACAATGAGTTAGTAGATCAAAAAATGTATGTCACTAAATTATATCTCTAAGGTAAATGACATTTTATTTTTTATGTACACTAATTTTCTTATATATTCATCCTTTTTTTGATGAAGAGTTTCTTGATATTTATAATATTGGTCGAATAGTTCCAGGTAAATCCAAATCTATAAATATTGCATAATAAATCATGAATATTGGGATTTAAAATCATTCAAGAGAGGTTGTAAATTAACTTAAAAATAAGAATGATTTACTTTGATGAATATGAATATTTAGAAAATAAGAAGCCTTTGAATTGTTCATAAAAAATCTTTGAATAGATCTTTACACCCTCCAATACTGTTACATAAATCATGGATAATATCATAGATTTTGAACTCTTTCATTGAATAGTCAAATGTAGGATTCCTTTATATGAAAAAAACACCAAATGTAGGGTTGAAAATGTACGTTTGATTAAAAATGTATGGTTGATACACCAAATTTTTTTTCTTCAAATGTATGGTTTCATACTGACGTAGGGTTCCTTATCCATTCTTTCCGTTTTCTTAAAATGTAGGGTTGATTAACCATACTTTCTCAACAATGTAGGGTATATGATCCCTACACACTATTCTGAATGTAGGTTTAATTCCTTACATTATTCTTGTACGTGTAGGGTATGAAAATTGTTTAAAAAAATATGTTAAAACATGTCCCAAAAACATTAACAAAATATTACCTGTAGATCAATGAATTCAATATATTTTTAGAATAGATATTTCAACGAATAATAATTTCCTAAAAATCACTTAAAAAATTCATATGTAACAAAAATTTGTCCATTATTGAGCATCAAAACCAAAAATAAATTAAAAATTTATTTAAATCAATACATTCTTAACATTCTCCAACCTTTTGATGGTCACAAAACCTATAATATAAATATGTAAAATTTAAAACTGATTTAAAAAAAATTATTTCTCTATTTCTATTTATAATATTTCTTTTACAAAGGAATATTCTTCCCAATTATGTGGATTAAAAATTCACCCCCATGATGATAAACATTTAAATATAATTAGAAGAGTAAATTATAATTATATCCCCTATGTCAATATAAATAAATAAAATTAAAACATATAAACTTATCCACCTTTTTGTGATATAAAAAAGATAAGAGAAATAAATTTAACTAACCATAAATTTATTATTTCTTTAAAAAGATATTAATAATTATACTTGGATAATATTAAATGATTTATATTCTTAAACCCCCCCTGAATAATAGCATAAAGGGTTATTTAAAGAGATATAAAACCAAAATAATTACCTATAATTTTAAACCAAGATAATTAAGAAAAATTAAGTTCATGCATTACATAATAAAACTAAAAAGAAATTACGAATTTAACTCATAATACTATTTCCATTAAAAAGTATTTTTAAAATATTACACATATCATTTATTTTTAAATAAGAAGAAAATAAAATTAAAGGGGTAAGAAGGAGTAGACTATTCAATTGAACTTTCCATAATTATAAATTTTTCTCTTATAGTTAAAACTCTTGACCACTATTCTAATATGTTTTTAACATCTAATAGTTTTTTTATATGAAGAAGACAAACACTATTCAAGTATTAATAACTTCATCTTACCATGATCTATCTTGTAACAAATTCTCTCCTAAACAACTCCATTTGACATATCATTTTTAGTTTGAACATTTAATATTCTTCTATTGAGATGGAACTATATTTCATATTCTGATATTACTTTGGTAATTAATCAAAAAAAAATTTCAACAAAGATGATTTCTGTTGATCATCATATGAATTTATGAACGCAGCCCAAGTAGCTTGTATCTTTAATTTTTATTAATTTAATATTATAACTTTAAATAGAATCCCTTTATATGATATTTGAGAATAAGATAATTATAGATCATCAACACCTTGAGAATCTATATTTCTTTCAGTAGACATTCCAAATGAATATTTAACAAAATAATAGACTATTCTTCTAACAAATTAGATAGATTAACTTTTGTTCTTATTTAAAAATTATTATCTTTTAAACCTGTAGAACTTGATCATTTAAAATTTCTGTGTCTACTTTTCCAAAATAATTTGAATAAGATATAGTGAAGAAGACTAAAAATATAATTAAAATATTTATAAAGAAGACGATTTGTTCTTTTATGAATCAATGCAGACAATATTTCATATTTCCTAACTGAAAAACACAAAATAATCATTATAGATTTCAACTTATGAAAATAAATGTTTTTGTAAGAAATATGTTCATGTTTATTAAGAAAATGAAATGATAATAAGTTAATATAAAATTATTTCAAAATGGTATACAAAAATAAAATACAAACTTTTTATAGTTTAAAAAATACAATATTTTCCAAAAAAAATTAAAACAAGATTTTTAGAGATATTTAAATATTTAGTTTTAGTATTTATACTATTTTTAGAAATATATTTCTCTCATTTATTAAACCATTATTGTACTATAAGAATATAAATATAAAAATAAAATACTTCTCGGATCAGTGTCTGTTTTTAGTACAACGGTCTTTTTGATAACAAACCACTTCAAAGGTGTTCAATCCTTTGTTAGAGAGTTTTATATATCCATCGATTGAATAATTAAAGATTTTATAATTTAGCTTAGTATTATAATTATAAAAAATATCAAATATAAGAGATTTCTACAACCCATATTCTTTTGGTTCTATCAGTTCTAGCAACTAAAATTTTAGGTAACCAAACTTTTTTATTTTGTGTAGGAATTATACTATTCATGCTAAAAAATTCTCATAAATAATTATAATTTTTGAAAAAAAAAATTTAGTTTTTATAAAATAGAAATAATTTGAATAAATACCATTAACACCATAATCAAAACATTTAATAGTAGACATATTATTTCTATTTAAACCTTGAACAAAATAATTCTTATATAATTTTGATATTTCACCATTACTTCCTATTCCATTTTTTTGTCATTTTATTTTTTCCAATGTCATTATTTAAACATTTTAATCCTTTTATTAACATACTATAATTTTTTTTAATTATTGACTTAGTACTATCCAAATCATACTAAATTTTAGAAGAATTATACTTTAAATCACTAATCTAATTTGACAAATTTTCTTTATCTTAAAAAATTGTATCATAAGTTTTCATAAATTTTTAATAATATTTCTTGAATGATTCATATTTTTCTTATATCATATAGTAATATTTATTTAATTCACCATAAGACAGTTTCTCACAACTAGCATTTTGTGAGTAAAAATATTTCATCTCATGATTAGTATAGGCTATAAGACAATCCATTTTCATTTTATGCTCAGACTCAGAATCTATAAAAGATTAATCATATAAACAAGAAGTATCACCCTATGTATCATTTATAACATTATTTCTTTATATCTTGTTATTATATTTCCTTTGATATGTGTGTAAAGAACAATTATCTTTTTTACGACCTTTTTCCTTGAATTGATAACATCTTCATTCATTAGTCCCTTTATTTTTCATTCTGTATGGACTTTAAATTTTTTTATAAATAACTGGTTAATAATTATCCAAATTTGAATGATTTGAATAATATGATTAATCCATAGTTGTTTTAAGAGCATCTTATTTATATTTTATATGATTTTCAGTTTTATTTTTCATCCCAACTTCATACATCATTAAAGTTCCAATAAACTCCCTCATAATAAATTTTTTCTTAGTCATAGATTGACATATAGTTGAAGATATTTCTTTCCACCTAGATGGAAGTACTATAAGTACTTTTAACACTTGTTATGATTGTGAAATGGAATATTCTAATATTATTTATAGTCTCTGTCAATATTTCATTCATTTGAGTGATTGTATCACTTTCATTCGTCCTAATTATATAAAAATTAGTTTTATAGTTGTGAGCCTTATTTATATGATATTTTTAGTTCCATCATTGGTAATGAAAATATATTGTCACATATATTATGAATTAGGACATTCATATACTCAATTTAATTCATTTGTTCCTAAACCACACACAATATCATTCATCGATTCTGAATTGAGAACATATTCCATTTTTTGTTCGTTATTAAAATCTTCCAAACCTTCCCCTATAATATCATAAGGTTTAAAATCATTCATATGAACCCTTATTCCAAGATTTTCTAAATAAATAATCATATGGTCCTTCCAACATCTATAGTTATCACCATTAAAATAGGGATCATGTATCACTAACATACCTTCTCTAGAATCATCCATTTCATGATTTATTTATTTGAATATTTCACTTAGACCTATTAAATCAATAAAATATTTATTAGATCCTTTCAAAAACACATGTTTATGTTGAATAGATTAAAAATAATATTATAGATAAAGTCTAGAATTTGATATTATTTTTTAGTATTGAATAAGGGAAAATGTTTTCAAGGATTTCAAAAGATAGAAATATAGAAATTGGGGACTTCTTTTGATGTCAATAGTTGATATTTAAAAAAAATCTATAAGAAAATATACTGATAGAGATCATCCTTTGATACCAATTGTTAGGTTTGGATGATAATGACCAAAAAAAGACACAAGAGGGGGGATGGGTGAATTATGTTTTTCAAAACATTGATAGATTAAAAACACCTATCTTGTTGTGCAGAGATACTTTCATTTTCTATTAAAGATGTGTGAGAAACGTAAATAAATAAAGGAAATGAAAACGGTGATGTATAGTGGTTTAAGACATAAATATCCTTTAGTCCACTTCACCAATGCTCAAATCCACAAGATCAATGATTTTACTATTATGTTTTCTTATCCTAAGTCATTCAAACAACAACTAAGTGCAAGCAATTGAAACCATTACAATAAGACTATACAAAGCCTTCTATTACCTTTACAACGAAATAAAAATCCCCAGTTTAGTGAAAGAAGATAACACTTAACCACTACTGTGTCCGATCAGTCAAAACTCCACCAAATCAATATAGATTTATTTTTCTAAGAATAAATATTAAACATCATAGTTGCAGTAACAACTGAAAGATATATTAACATATTCAATAATTCATAGAAACATATAAATATTCGATGTTGTGTAGTATTTCTTTAAAAAATGATAGATAAAACACCATACAAATGTTAAAATATGTATGACTTCAACTGATATCTTTGAAAAATGCTTCATTATTATCACAGATGAATATGTAGTGATAAATTATCATAGTAATGACAACAAAAATAATGAGTTGATAGATCAAAATAGGTTAGTATCCAATGTATAGATCTGAAGGAAATGACCCAAAACGTTATATATATATATTACTTTTCCAACATATTAATCATTTTTTCTAATGAAGAATATCTTAATATTTACAATATAGGTCGAATAGATATAGGTAAAAACAACTCCAAAAATTACCCACAATAAATCATTAATATTTTAATTCCAAATCTTTCAATATATTTTGTAAATTCCCTTAGAAATTGGAACAATTTACTCTGTTGAATATGATCCTTTAAAACATAATGAGCCTTTGAATCGAATGAGCCTTTGAATCGGTTGTAAAACATCTTTGAATAGATCTTTACATCTTCCAAGGCCATTGGATAATTCATGAATAAGATCATAAACTTAAAACTACATCATTGAATAGTCAAATTTAGGGTTCCCTTATATGAAAAAAACACCAAATATAGGGTTAACAATGTATGTTTTATTACAAAAGTACTGTTGATGTGCCACACATTAGTTTCCTCCAATGTAGGGTTTCATAACAACGTAGGTTTCCTTATCTATAATTTCAGTTTTCTCAAATATAAGGTTCCATCCAAACATTGGGTTTATTAACCATAATTTCTCAATATCAAAAGGTATGTGATCAATACATGCTATTCTAAATGTAGGGTTGGTTCCATATGTCATACTTACCCACGTATGGTATGAACAGTGTTTATAAAATACATCAAAAAAAATATCCCACGTAGGGTTGCTCAATATAATCACCCATGGTTAAAACTCACATGCACTAGTCATTTAATTTAGTCACAAGAATCAACAGTATTCATAGTCTTGATCCAAAATAAAAAACAAAATAATAAAATAATCAAAAAATATCCCTCACCTCCACTATAAATACCATCCCTCACTACCTATTATCCTCACAAATCAAAAGCCTTTAATATTTTAATTTTTCCCCAATACTCTTCCCAATTACCTCCCCCATTTCCATGAGACTTTGTTTAAAAAATACCAAACCTAATTCCCCTAAGGAGGTTCTCATAGAGTATAATTAAAGAGGTAAAAACTCTTTCTTTTTCATTTAATTTATTTTATTTTCTTAACCTCATCACCCATTATAGTAGTGACATGATAAATATAATATCTTTTATATACTGTAATGTTATTGTGTTAACAGAATAACCCATCATCATTTTCCTTCTGTTATACTTTTGTTCTAAAAATGAAAACATCATTGATGTTTTGTTGATTTATGGAATTCAAGGATAACAAGTTTTCAATTTCCATTACACCTTAAATGATATATATAAAACCATTTTTATAGTTAAGAAATATTATAATATATGTATTATAGCTAATTTAATATTATGGAACCAATATATATATAATATTAATTAATAAAAACAAAATTGTTTTGATGATAAACAATGAAAAAATGATCTAAACGGTTATCACTAATGTTTTATCTAATGAATCATACTCACATCTATAATAAAAGATATATAAGACCATTTAATATTATATATGTTTATTAATTACATGTTATTTTAATTCTAGACAACTAATTTCATTTTAAATGATATTATATATGTGTATACAAGTAAACTGATCATGAAAACCAAGGAAAGGAATGCTCTCAGAATAATGAAATTGTTTCTTATAAATTATCAAAAAGACCATAAATGAACTTAATAAAATTATACTAAATATAATACATGTTAAATATGTTTTAAATGAAATTATTAATGAATCTAATTTCATTATATAGGATATTATGATCAAGTCCAAAATAGTTTCAGACATTAGGTAATGGATTCCCTTCGAACCCTCATTTTCCCCCAGGTTACGCTTTTTTTATATTTACCCAAATGTAATTTTTTATTTTTCTTATTTAATCCTCCTCCATTATATTTAAACGTTCCAAAACATATTTACCTATCCCAAATCCTATTCCATTTATGGGGAAAAACAATTTTAAAAAGGTTCATATCTCAATTCTTTCCGATAAGCAAGCTCAATTAAAGGGAAATTTGCTGTTTTTACCCATTTTAAAAAACAATAAATAATATA
The DNA here is from genome assembly GCA_963277665.1 of Viscum album. NCBI lineage: Eukaryota > Viridiplantae > Streptophyta > Magnoliopsida > Santalales > Viscaceae > Viscum > Viscum album. The sequence goes on along the minus strand of OY728130.1, from coordinate 760,163,615 downwards.
TTTTAATCCCCCATTATTCTTCTAAAATAAATAATTCTATCATGAACATTTATATTTTTTTATTTAAAGTTTTATATAAAATTTTATTTCTTTTTAGATTTTAATTCTCTTTAATATTTTCTTTAAACCACAATAAAATGTTTCATTTCTAATGTTTCATAAAAACTTTTTTTACATGTATTAAATTTATTTTGACATCCCTTATCACAATATATTCCTATTTTCCCTTATTAATTTCCATTTTTTATTTGAATCCATTCTTCCATGGACAGTATTATGATATTCATTTTTGTTACACCTTATGACATGATTATGATACCCAATCCTTTCAATGGATAACCCTTATGTTTATATTTTATTCATTATGTGGAACACATATACATGAACGTGTTATGATGGATTCACCTAGATAGTTCTCCAATTAATTGGGTAATGTTTAGTCTCATGAAATGTCATGTGCATTGGTTTTACTGGTAAGACATGACTCATGCTTCTCCATAAGCAATGGCCTTGGTGTTTAACTTGGACTCATGCTCCTCAATATGAAATAGTGTTGGAAGTTATCCTAAACTCATTCTTATGTCATGTTTTATGTTTCCTCCAAATATCTATGATTCCATGATGAAATGATCCCATGTTTTTAATGTTATGATTTCATATGTCTATTCACGTTCTATGCCTTTTCATGTCATCATGTTATGCCTTCTAACCCATTTTCTATGATTTGTTGATATGCATATTCCCTTAATGGTATTTTTTAGCCCATCCCTTTATTCATGTATTCCTTGGGTTATCCTATGCAGATGTATGAGCTCAATGGATATTTGGAGATCTTTATAGAGATTAAATATAAGATGTTTTTATTTTTGTTTCATGTTTTCTAAATATGTACCTAATATTCTAAATATACTAGACTTTATGATCCTTGTTTTTTATTTCATGGTTAATTATGATTAAAATCATGTAAAGATATGTGTAAAAGGATAGTTCCATTATACATATTGTAACAACCCTATTATTTATGAATAAAATTCCCTTTCTTTTATTGTCTTATTGGAAACACATGAAATTTTTTTATTATTGGGTTTAAATGACCATTAAGTATCATTACCATTGATGACATAGTTTTTGAACAGTGATCACACAACTAATATAAATATAAGGTTTTTATAAATCCTTTTGACATAGACAAAGTAATGGTCCCAGCCAGTAGACTCAGGTCGTACGAAGCTCATTTTTCCTAGCTCAGAAAGAAGGTAGCATCAATGTGCTTCTGTCTTGACCAAGCCCAAGAAGATCTTCAATACATTAAGATATAATGGAATTTTCTATGGTAGAAGTTCAAGTTAATAGATATTACCACCCTTGTGATATTATTCGAGACACCGAAGAGTTTTTCACCATTACAAACCTCACCCTTATGTCTTATGTAGGTGTTATAAGGGGTTATGTAATAAGGTATTAGTTACTTATTGTGTAATCCCTTTCTATAAATAAAAGTATTATTCCATCAATTCCTTTATGGGAGTAGTATTTCTTCAAAAAATGAAGAAGTTTATAAATTTATTTTTTGCATAAAAATGGTACTTTGAAGAAATATATTCATTATTATATTAAACTATTTTTTTATTAATAACATTATAAAAACAATTCTTATAAATAATAACTTTATCAGTTCTTTATCTGTAAATTATTATTTAATTAGTTTGATTAGAGTTATATTTTTATACGATAACATAGAATGTGTATTTTTAAATAATTTGTTTTAAATAATTAATGAATTTTTAAAATAATTAATAATTTGATAAAATATTATTATCAAATTAATTTTATTAATAAAAAATGATTATATAATTTTTATGAAGTCAAATGTAGCTTTTTTTATTGTTAAAAAACAGTTTTTGTCAAAAACCATCAATTTTCAAAATATATCAGTTCCCATTTTAAAAGTGAAAATTCACATATTTAGAAAATTATTTATATAAAAATAATTTTATTTTTTGAATTAGGATGTAGAAATTATCCAACGGTGAATGTTTTATAATTTTCTGAGTTAGTTGACTTTTTGGGAAAAAATTAAATAATATATAAGTATATAGTGTGTTTTATGACATCATAATGCCCCAATAGTTATGTAATAAATACCATAAAAGGGATATTCGACAAAATATATGTTTTAACTTTAAAATAATGTGATTATTGATTTATTTCACTTATTTTATAATTCCTTAGTGAATCCTCTAAAATATATAATATATTTTATGATTTTAAATTCTATTCCTCGAGGGGGTAACTCACCTCCACATAATCAAGGACAATATTATAATGTCTTAGGCCCTTATAATTATATAATAATTTTTCCACTACCCTTTTCCAGAAAACATGGGAAAAACCATGGTTCAGTTTGTGGTTTTGAATATTTTAGTGTGTAGTGTCGAAAACCTGAATAATAAAACATTTGACACCATTTCCAATATAAACCCTCCCATGAACTCATTACTTTTCACTAAAAACTCATTTAATATCTTCCTTACTCTTATATATACTCTCTAGAGTCCTCCCAAGTCACCCCAAGATCCAAATAATCCTCTCCCAAGCCTTTGGGACCACACATCCAAGTAAGGGATCCTCACTTTCATTCCTTTCCCATTTTGTCCAGGTCTCCTTATATTGTTATACACTTTTATTTTCCAATTAAAAATTATTGGATATATTTTCACACCTTCTCCACACTTCCCTTATTACTTTTTAAGGAAAAAATACCCATTTAACTCTCATTAATCCCTCCCATGATCACCCATTACCATCTTGAAATTCCGTAAGGGATTTCTCTCTCCTCATTTTAATTCAAGAATTTATTTTATATTATGGATCAAAAATTAAATTTCATAATTAGGGATATTATGTTCCATGATAACCTTACTAACCATTTCATGTATAAATTTTGATACACCCCTTTCTCTCTCATCAACCCATTTTATGAATCCCCATGTGATGTCATTATGCTGCCGAAATTGCACCGTGATTTTCTATGTCAAAATCATCATGTAGTGAATACCATGACCATATCTCTATCAAGGGTATTAAACTTTAGGAATGTATACTTATAGATTATATACTTTCATATAAGTATTCCATGTTCCTTTATTCTGGAATAAATGATGATGTTGAATGAATCCATGTTTCATGATATATGTGGAACAATTAATCATGATATTGATATATTCCTTAAGGGTGTGCCCTGATAATGCTCCAATACATTGGTTAATGTTTAGTATCATGATACCTAATGTTGGGATAGGGGTTTACCTGATTCCTTTTTGGAAAATTTCCCACCATTTCGGTAGAGGGGTTAACCTGATTCCTTTATGTTAATGATGTAGTGTTTTATGTTATTTCTACATTTCCATGTTATGATGATCATGATATATCATGTCTTTATGTTAATTTTTCTCTTATGATCCATTGATATGTTTATTGACTAATTTTTTTTGTATTATTCATGTTATTCCCTCTTTACTCCCTTATTGGTATTTATAACTCACCCTTTTCTTATATATGTCCTCAGGTTGTCCAAAGTAATTCTAAGTACGAAAGAATGTTGTGGTAATGTAAAATAAGTTTTTAATAAAGATATTGTATTGTATATGTTAAGTAGTCATGTAATTTTCCAAACCCCAAAATACACTATACCTCTCGATATTCTGGGTTGTATTAAGTGAAAGTTATGTTATAAAGCATGTTTAAACATTTAATAAAGATTGAGGTTATTATAGTTGGTATCGAAGTGTATGTTTAGTTATTTTTGGGATTAGGATTATAAAACCCTAGTGAAAGCTGTAGGGATACAACTATATATAAGAAAGGAATCCCTTAATTTCGGTGAGTATATATGAATAGGTTTATTATGAAAATACATCCCTTTATGGATATAAAAAAGTATACGTCGATTTGGAATGGATGTATCTAGGGGTAAAACCCAAAAAACTACTTTGAACTAGAATCGAACGAGAATTGGTACACGACAACGGGACTTTCTGTACTCTAGGTTTGACACTCATGGGGGATATGCTTTGGTAAATTCATAATGTTAGTACGAACCATTATAAAGGAACAAAAAATTCCCTAATAATATATGTTAGGAAGTAGATCACAGATAATGTAGATCGAATCTTAGAATGTTGTAAGTTAAAGAGAGAAATATAATTTATAATTTATCCATTTAATGTCATTGGATTCCAATTTATGTGTCTAAGAGATTTTTAAAAAAATATTCCCTATGTCTTTTTTGATGTAGTAAATTAGTAGAACTAGGATAAAAAAGTGAAAGGTAGGGTTATCATCCATAGTTCTACTCATTCTTATATATCCCAAATGTTCAGTAGAACAATCCAAACACCATAGAAAATCATGGAAGTCGAGATGTTTGCGAGAATGAAAAATGGGGAAATTATTTCATCCCATGAATATAACTCCTCCACTATCACAATTTGTGCATCAAACTTCTTGAAGAACCTTATCATACTTCCCTTGTTGTAATTTTATGTAATTCTTAGCATGGATTGGATTTCCCTATATAGAGCCAACAAAAATTGTTGTGAGAGGGAAATAACTCTCTATATAGTGAATCAACCCTCGATTCAATATAAATGCAAGGAGGAGGATGAATCTTCTTTAGTATCATCATCTCGATCACATATATTTCTTCCCTATGAGCACACATATCTTTCTCATATGATTGAGTCTAAGGAATGAACCAACCTTGAAGACAATCCTTTTGTAAGGGAATTCGATTATGTGCTTCTCGAGGAATTTCCTAGTATTCCTCCTAGAAGAGATGTTGAATTATAGATTGATCTTATATGTGCATCATTGAAAATATCCAAGACTCTAAATAGAATTGACTTCATTGAGCTTAAGGTGATATATAAATAACTACATGATAATCTGGATAAAGGGTTTATACGCCCAAGTGCTTCACCGTGGGGTGCATTGGTCCACTTCATCAAGAAGAAGGATGGGTCAATGTGGCTTTGCATTGATTATCGTGAGCTCAAAAAAATCAGGATAAAGAACATGTATCCTTTTCCATGAATTGATGACCTATTTGACTAGCTATGTAGAGCATAATAACTCTCTAAGGTGGATAAGAAATCAGGATATAACCAATTAATGGTGAATATGGAGGATATTCTCTAGACTTATTTTTATACAAGGTATGGGCACTATGTATTCTTAGTAATACCTTTTGGACTCCCAAATTCTCTATATATCTTCATGGACATGATGAATATAGTCTTTAGATACTTCCTTGACAAATTTTTGGTAGTTGATATAGATGATATTCGAATATACTCTGACACCAAGGAGGATCATGAGGAGCATCTAAGATCTATACTAGAGACATTGAGAAAGGACTAGATCTATGAAAAGTACAACAAGTGTGAGTTCTATTTGATGGAAGTATAATTTTCGGGCATATCATCACAAGAAATCGAATATCTATGGATCCTTCCAAAAACAATTAATTGAGGGATGGATGAGGTTGACCTCTGTGAGGGATATCTGTAGCTTCCAGGGGTTAGCTGGATATTATCATCAAATTTTGAGAGATTTATCACAATTTTCACACCCTCTTACAAAGATAACTCAGAAGGAAGTCAAGTATTCTCAGAATGATGAATGCGAAGAAAGCTTTATGGAGTGGAAGAAGAGGCTTATCACAACCCTTGTGCTCGTACTACCCACAAGGGGAATGGTTTTCATAATCTTTAGTGATGACTTGAAGAAGGTATTGGGATATGTTTTGATGCAGAATGACTAATTCATCATCTATACCTCAAGGAAGTTGAAACTTAATGAGAGAAAAACTATCCCACACATGATTTGGAGTTACAAATTGTGATCATTGCATTGAAGATATGGAGAAATTATCTCTTTGGAGAAAATTTTAAAATATACATAGATTTAAAAAGTCTCACATATATATTCCCATAGAAAGAGTAGAACATGAGCCAATGAAGATGGTTAGAGGTCATCAAGGATTATGACTGCTCAATCTATCACTAACTTGGGAAAAAGAACAAGGTGGAAAAATCTCTAAGTAGAAAGGACCCAATGATTTTATCATTTATGGGAATTCAAAAGGATGCATTCTTCTTAGATTTGGTGAAGACAGACATGGGAATCATAATGAAGGGAACAACATCAATCCTTTCACAAATTATTGCTTAACCATCTCTTTTTGAATGGTAAAAGGATGATCAGAAATATGATGTGGGAATTAAGAACAATGTAGAAGCCATCAAAAGGGGAAATATTCATAGAACAATGTTAATGAAGAAGGAATTCTGAGATTTTGGTCAAGACTACGTGTTCCAAAAAATTTGGAGTTAAATGAAGATCTTTTGGAAGATGCACATAGTTTGAATTTCTCTATTCACCTTGGAAACAAATATATGTATTAGGATCTCTGATAGAATTATTTGTGGGATAACATGAAGAAGGAGATCACCAAATATACATCAAAGTTCTTGGTATGTCAGCAAGTGAAGGATGAGAGGTAGAATTCCAAGGAGATGATTCCATCATTACCCATACCAACATGGAAATGGGAGAACATCACCATGGACTTCGTCGCTAGACTTCTGAAAACATCAAAAGGAAACAGTGCTCTCTGGGTTGTGGTGGATCTTCATACAAAGACTAGATGCTTCATTATGATTCAAGAAGATTTATGCTTGGATCAACTGGCATAGATATAAATTAGAGAAGTTATAAGGCTGCATGGGGAACCACTATCAATTGTATTCGATTGAGATCCATGATTTACCTCTATGTTCTAGAAGAGTATACAACACGCTCTGAATATGGAGCTGAACTTCAGTACAACTTATCATCCTCAAACTGATGACCAATATGATCAGAATATCCAATCAGTTATGGACATATTGAGAACATTTTCATTGGACTTCAAAGGAAGATGGGATCAACATATTCCACTTGTTGAGTTCTATTACTACAAAAATTTCCACTCAATCATCCAAATGGATCCTTATGATGCCATTTTTTGGAAGAGGCGCAGTGCACCGAAAAGTTGGGATAAATTTGGAGAGAGAAAACATCTTGGTCTAGGAATGGTCAATGAAATGGCAAAGAAGGTTAAGACCATCCACTAACACATCAAATCTGCTCATAGTCAACAATAGTGCTATGGTCCCAACCATCGACGAGACCTTGAGTTTGATATTGGAGATATGGTTTTCCTCCAAATATGTCCATGGAAGAGAGTGATGAGGTTTTTCAATAAGGTAAAGCTTTGTCCAATGTACATCATCCCTTTTGAGATCCTTGATTGCGTCAAAGTAGTGGCCTATTGACTAGTACTCCCACCAACCTTATCTTAAGTACATGATGTGTTCTATATACCACTCTTGAGGAAGTACATACCTGACCCATCACATGCACTCAATCCATAGGTGGTACAATTGGAGAATAGAATATTCTATGAAAAAAGATGGTGAAGATCATAGATCATAGGGAAAAAGTTCTACGAGATAAGACAATGTCCCTTGTCAATGTGTTATGGAGAAACCACCCATTTGAAGAATCAACATGAGAACAATAGGAAGTGATGAGGCAACATTACCCTCATCTTTTTTATTACGGGGAAAGGAAATTTTGAGGTAAAATTTTCTTAAGTGGGGAAGGATGTAACAACCCAATCATTTATGAATAAAATTACCTTTCTTTTAATGTCTTATGTATAACACGTAAACTTTTTTATTGAATCTAAATGACCATTAAGAATCATTAATTTTGATGATAGAGTTGTTGAATAGTGATCACAAAACTAATATAAATATAAGGTTCTAACAAATCCTTTCGACACAAACAACAGAGATAATGGAATCATGATGTAGACTCCAGCCATATGAAGCTCATTTTTCAGAGATTGGAAAGGATGTAGTGTGACTAGGAATCATTATTGAAAAAATTACTAGTTGAGATTTAACAACGTTAATCTTGAATGGAATCACCTACAAGAGAAGTTCAAGTTTAAAGAGATTACCACCTCACGATGTTATTCGATCCACCCCATGAGTTTTTCACCATCATACACCATAACCTTTGGTATTATGTGGATGTTATAAGGGGTTATATAACAAGTTATTAGTTACTTATTTCATAATCTTTTCTTAAATAAAATTCTTATTCCATCAATTCATTTATATAAGTAGTCTTTCTTAAAAAATGATGAATTTGATAAATTAAATTTTCAGGTAAAAATTTTAATTTTGAGAGGTATATGTATTAATATATTAAACTATTTTTTATTAATAATATTATAGAAACAATTCTTATAAATCATGAATATATTATTTCATTATCTATAAATTATTAGGTAATCAGTTTGATAAGAGTTATATGTTTATACGATAAAACATAATGTGTATTTTTAAAGAATTTATTTTAAGTAATTAATTAGTTTTTGAAATAATTAATAATTTAATAAAATATTTTTATCAAATTAATTTTATTAATAAAAAATTACTATATAATTTTTATGAAGTCAAATGTTGTTTTTATTGATGTTTATAAAACTGTTATTGTCAAAACGCGTCAATTTTCAATAAATATCAGTTCTAATTTTAAAATAAAAAATTATCATATTTAGGAAATTATTTAGATATAATGAATATTATTTTTGGAATAAGGATTTTAAAATTATTCTACGTTGAAGTTTTCATAATTTTCTGAGATAGTTGATTTTTTGGGTAAAAATTAAATAATATATAAGTATATAGTGTTTTTTATGACATCATAATGATCCAATAGTGATTTAATAAATACCATAAAATGGATCTATGTACAAATATATTTTTTAACTTTAATATATTGTTATTTTATATTTATTTGACTTAATTTATAATGACATAGTGAATCCTCCAAAATGTGTAATATATTTTATGATTTTAAATTCTCTTCCTTGAGGGTGTGACTCAACTTCACAAAATTGAGGATAATATTTTAATATCTTCGGCCCTTGAAGTTATAAAATAATTTTTTCTCTCTCCTTTTACCAAAACCATGGGCACAAAACATGGTTCGGTATGTGGTTTTAAATATTTTATTGTGTAGTGTCCAAAACCTAAATAATAAATAATTCCTCTCCATTCCTGAATAGACCTACACCAGAACCCATTATTCTTCACTAAAAACTCCTTTAAGAAAATACTAACTCTTATATTCACTCCCTATAGTCTTCCCAAGGCTCCCCCAAGCTCCCAAGAAGCATCTCCCAAGCCTTTGGGATCACACATCCAAGTAAGTGATCTCCACCTTCCTTCCTTTCTCATTTGTGTCCAAGTTTCCTTATATTTTTATACCGTTTTATATTTCTATTAAAAATGATGGGGTATGTTTTAAAACCTACCCCATAATACCCTTATTATGTTTTAATGATTATATAACCCTTTCACTATCATTAATCCCTCCCATGTAGACCCGTTACCATGCCAAAATTTAGTAAGGTGTTTCTCTCTCGTCATTTCCATTCAAGCATTTCTCTTATATTATGCATCTAAAATTACATTTCATATGCTGTAATATTATGATTTATTATCCCCTTACTTCACATTTCATGTCTAAATTATGAGAGACCCCTTTATCTCTCATCAACCTAATTTTACGAATCCCCATGTGAGGTCGTTATGCTACCGAAATTGCACTGCGAATTCTATACCAAAATCATCGTGTAGTGAATACCATGCCCATTTTTCTATCAAGGATATTCACCTTTATGCACATATACTTATTGATAATATTATTTCGTAAATTTATTCAAAATTACTTTATCATGGAATAAATTATGATGTTGAATGAATCCATGTTATATGATTTATGTGGCATAGTTAGGCATGAGATTGAAATGACCATGAAGGGTGCGCCCTAATAGCACTCCAATGCATTGGGAAATGATTAGTATCAGGATACAATATATTGGTATAGGGGTTTACCTTATTCCTTTTAATCCATTTTACACTAGTTTGGGACATGGGTTTACCTGATTCCATTATGTTAAAGAATTAGTGTTTTCAGTTGTTCCCACATTTCCATGTTATGATGCTCATGCTATATCGTGCCTTTATGTCCATGTTTCTCTTATTCTCTATTGATATATATATTTCCTAAAATGTATTGTATTAATTATTTTATGACTTGTTTACTCCCTTATGAGGATTTATAGATGACCATTTTCTTATGTATGTCCTCTGATTATCCCATGTAATGCTAAGTATGAAGGATTTTGTGGTCATGTAAAAGATGGTTCCAATAAAGATGTTGTATTTTATGTCTTAAGTTATCATGTAATGTTCCTAATACCCAAATACACTAGACCTCTCGACCTTCTGGGTTGTATTAATTGATTTTTTTGTAATATAGCATGTTTAAATATGTAATAAAGACTAGGGTTGATATACATATCCCTTCCAGGTCCCCTAGGCCACTTCGGCATAAGCCTGACACAAACATTGGTTAAACATGTTTTTCCTAGATGTCTTTGCTGCATGTTGTTAAACTGTATAGTTTAGTCCTTGTGACATGGCCATAAAATGAATGATGTGTCCTATTATATGGAACAAAACTATGTGAGTTTTGATTCCATCCACAAGGACATATAGGAAGACCATCTTATGGGATCAATCTCGATATCAAAAAAATATATATCTCCCTAGATGATGAAAAATTCCAAAGTCCTACACTATTTGTCTTGAAATAAGAATCATAATGAGAAATGAAAAATTAATCTCTAATATACATACAAAAGGGTATCATTGTTGGACAACCTAAGATACATACATATTTCACACTCAATGAGGAACCACATATTCATATAGATCATTCTAATATTCATATATTCTAATAATTCATTGTTAATTCAGGGTTCACCTATTTCATAATTTGGAATTAATGAATTAATTGTGAATATGTCTTAAATATTTAAGATAGTCAAATAGTAGGTAATATTTCCACCCTAAAGGCTGTGGTGAGCCAAACATTCCATCCTCTCATATAAGGGAAACATCAGTTGTTTCTAGTTACAATAAACAAAAATTGTAGGAAGGTTTTTGAAAATGGTGAACAATATGGGAATGATTTTTCAACATTAAAACCCCAAAATAAAATCATTAATCCTAATTTTTTTTCCTACATTTGATTTTTCATGTGAAAAAAAATTATGAACCTGATGTGAATCCTTTACCTAGATGATTGTGTCACACAAATGTTAGGACTTTTTTTAACCCAAAATGAAATATGGAAAAATAATAAAAAATCAATTATGCATGTGTTTATTAATTTATATTCCTATTTGACTGAATTTACTTTTTTTCACATATAACATATAAAATCTCAACCAGACCTATCATAAATCCATTGGTGTCATACATATTCCCGTAGACATATGATTCAATCAATACACAAGCTGGATCCTCAACTAAATAGAGGATGCCATCACTAACCCAACATCAACAACATCTGGTTACAAATGAACTGGTCAGAGATTACCACCTAAATGGAACCATACTAACCCTAGAGGATGCCTGATAGGCCATATAGCTTATGAATCCCTACCATCCATTCACTCAACAATTATTGTTAGCCTAGAAGAAGAGAACCCCAATCATCGTATCAAAACATTTCTCGAGCATATTAATAAAATGATAAATTCATATCCTACCTCATCTTAGAGAGGAAGATCAAGAGTCCATTGATAACATTATCCATGTATCACATGATTCCATCCAAAGGGATCCTACATGAATAAAGCACCACCAATGTCGCACGATGATAAGCCCTCCGCATGATGAAGGTGTTTTCCTTGAAACACTAGCCTAGGTCACTTAGACCTAGGCACGAAAGATGTCCCACCAAGGGAAACAATTAGTAAACATGTATTAGGTATATATTTAGGTTCCTTCTCAAGAATTATTCTATTCAAATTCCACAGAAAAATTGATCCAACACAAATACATACCCACACTAACCTAGAATGAAATTAAAATTCAAAGGCATCCAAATAGGTCCAAAAGTCAAATTTGGAAGTAAATTGGGAATAAGAACAAACACATGCCCACATCAACAAATAACGGAAACCAAATATGACAACAATACTCAATAAGGCACAGAAAACTTCCTATACTGGTCAATCCTGTCATCTTAACTTGATAGCAATTGGAGAAATTAGCCAGCATGTCCCAAAAAAAATATGAGGATAATCGATATCTCTACTCCTACACCTGAGTAATTTTTGTACATACCAGTAGGAAATAGAGGACATGAGTAGTCACACACCCCTTATCCAGACATATAGTGTAAATATATCCCCGTTCTAGCCACTTATGTTACCCATAATATCTTGAAAATAGTGATAGGGAAGAAAAAAATTCCTTCCCACATCATAAAAATTTGATAGGACATAATAACGCCAACAATAGTGGCATAGGGGCAGACAAAAAAATATATTTTCCCATAATTTGGGTGACTCAACAACACAAAATGAGGGTCATTTATGAGTAGAAACACACCAATTCTCCCATCTAGGATGTTTGTGGACTAAATTATCCCATGATATAGGGATAAATAGATCTAGACCATACCCCCACTCTAGTAATATGTAATCAGTCTATTCCAATGGACACTCAAGGGAAGAAGCAAACCCATGACAACATTTTAGAAACTTGTCAAAAAAATTGTTAGTCACATGGGATCTAATAAAAAAAGATTCCATATATGAAATATGATATCCCCACCAAGAGCCTCCTAATTCCCACAATAAGGCATCCATTGAAATACTCACTAAAGGCAAATAGAAAATGAAGAGACAATATATAATCCATCCATACTTAATTCTATAGTTCTCGAAGCCCTCATAAGTTTATTTTTGGTAGATCATGCTCCTACACTAAAATTACCGAATTATATGAATAGTAGATGCAGTTCTAGAGATCCTCACGAGAAATATCCCCATGAAGTCTTACTTCATGTCGAGAATCTAGTTTATCTCGATATACCATATCTTAATAAGATACTTAACAACCCTCAATGAGTCCAAATGTTCAAATAGCAAGGATTTCCTCCCCTTTCTATCATCCTCCCTAAAGGTCCTCCCAAAGGTATAAGCTTTCAAAACTCTCATTGTAGTCAAACGTCAAGTTGTGATGGTAGTAATCCCCCTAATGACATTTCACTACATTAAGGAGGTACTACTCTTGGCGATTTAATTATGATAAATCCACTCTACCATAAAGATCTTTGGAAAATGAGGCCATTCATACCTTATGACTTATCATTGAAAATTGAAATCCTTTTTCAGTTGTAAGACCACCCACGTTAATGGTTATTCCCCAAACCTCCCTTGGATTACCTGCCCTCCAATATGATAAGGTAAGTTCCTATTGATCTAGATATTTACATAAATGAAGTAGGGAAGCTTCCACTTTTGTAATACTAGGTTGAGGAGAATATGGAGAAATATGAATGATACATGTTAATGATGAGGAAATAGTTGGATAAAGATGACATACAAATCATTTTTTATCCTTTTTCCACTCCCCAAAACAATATTCCAGAGGGGTTGTTAGATGCTTGTGTGCATGATATCCACCTCAATATATAGAACACTCCTTTTCAATTAATATAACATGTATTACATTATGATAAATATATGAACCTTGTAAAGGTAATAGAAGGTATAAACTTCCGTATTGAATTAACATCTCCCAAGTTGCATGAAATCTAACATCGGGAAAGAAAATAAGGATCCCTTCATCCCAAATGTATCAACATGTTAAAATAATTGTGTCATCTGGTCCTAGGTTCCCAATATGGTTGATATATCAGAAGAAAGGATGACCATGGGGTATTTCATTTCATTGCACTCCCTAATCAGAAAATACCACTAAAAGTGACATTGGGAAATTTCACATCTTTAGGAAAAATAAAAAAAATAGACTATGTTAGCAATAGACAGTACACTTAGTAAAAACTATCCCTAACCGACTTTCATAGACATCATGCCATAATAAAGTGATCCAATGAAATAAATTTTTACCAGGAATATAAAAATATCAAGAAATCCTTCAACTTATATAAATTCAACCATTAGTTTGTAAAAATGTCATAAATTTCCTCAGTAGCATGTTGATTAGGTTCATGTCATACCATGAATCCATCCAATGTTCAAAAATGGATCAGAAAAATCAAAAAAGTTTCCACGAAATTAGAATCCAAGACAATCTAGGAGAAACCATAGCCTACAAGGCTTGGGGATTTTTTTAACACAACCTTAGTGGTCAGAAAAATAGGCTCAAAAGGTTGTGGAAAGGAAATGAGAGTATCCCCAACCAACATGGATGGGGGATTTTTTACCTCAAAACATCCTCCTCAATGGGAGTCAGCCTTTTATCGAATAGGGGGGATGTCACCGAATGAATCTTATTTGTTCATCTTACCTCGTAACCTTGTTCCCTCTCTCAGAATACTCATGATTTTTTTTCATAAATTCTCTTCATATTATCATTCATCAAATTATTTTAGGACCAAATATGGATAGGATGAGGCCAGATAGTGGGAATAAAAAAAATCAATCTCTGAAAGAGACTAAATAAATTCCAAAAATCCATTACACATTGCTGAATTTTGTTTAAACCACTCTTGTAGATACCATATAACATGAGGCCAATATAGAGGAGTAGGAGGATGATTTTTAGGTTCATAATACTGTCAACAATGAAATTATTTAAGGAGGTGTGAATAATCAGAACCAGAGGCTTTCCCTCCATTTTTGGATTTCCTCAACGACTTCATTACTACCCCCTTATAAAGCATCCAACAAATGAAAAGGGTAAAGGTAATTTTGTGCCTCCCCCACCTCATGAAGAGGTTGAACCCACCATACTAAAGGAATGTATTTATCAGAAAAATGAAGAGATGAAAGAGTTGATAAGACTGAACACAAAATTACTACAGTGAAACATTTTTTCTAGAGATGTTCATTATGAAGATCCTCAACTCACAATCCCAACTGGTGTATCATAATAATAAGGGATTTCCCTAGCCACTGAAGTGGAACCTTAACATCCAACCAATGTGTAGACCATATGACCAATATAGTTGGACCCCATGATAGTGAGATATCTAGATATCCCTCCATTAGCAACACAAACAGGGATGTGTTAGAATTATCATCACGGGCTAGCCCCAGCATGCTACCCACCGCAGGTACAAATAGAGAAACTGAAAATGTATCTACCTATTGGTTCCCCTTCGCATGAACATATTTAAATATACATCCTTAAATGGATCATCAATTATATTGTTTCATTAAATGCATGTTTCATGACCCGTCCCCTGGGACCCGTGCCATGACTACCCCAAGCCTGCCTTCCATAGCCTAGGGGATGACGACTAGCACTGAAATGTGTATTCCCTAAAACTGGGAAGGCATTACCTTTGTATTCTATAAGCACACTGAACCAACCACACAGAAAGATACGAACTCAAGTAAACTATAAAGAAAAAAAGTGTGTGTACATTAAGTAAAAGGGGCCAGAATAAAAGCCCAACTAGAAAGTACATGAAAAAGAAAAGTACAAGTAAACTGAAACTAGTCCTGTGGAAACCTGCCAACGATCCTACCTGACGGGTATGTAAAGCTCTCGAACGATCGTCTCTGCGGTATGCCTCGTCTAATGTCCACCTCCGATCAACCTCCTGTCCTGATACTCTCATCATCAGTCAGTGTTGTCCGTCGTATACACCAAACCCAACAAGGTACGGACGTAGCCCATGCATCGGTGAGTATAACGATACTTAGTAGGGACCCCGATACCCTCGATGGTCTCACAAAACCCACAAAGGATAAAACACAAAGTATGAAAACATCTAACAACCCTACATAGGTATATTCCCATACATATACCTAAGTTTTCTAGTATACCCATCTAATTCATGAGGAAACACAAGGCCCAAATCCTAATCCAAAGTATAATTGTTCCACGAAAAAAAGAATACCACGAAGGTAACACCACAAAGGTAAGTACCACAAAGGTACGCCACACAGAAGAATACCACAAAGTTATCACCATGAAGGTATCACCATGAAGGTAAGTACCAAAATGGTATGCCACACAGAAGAATGACACAAAGGTATTACCATAAAGGTAATGACTCAACTCATACCAGGTATAAATTAGGTACGGTAGTAATATGATTAGAAGTAACTACCAAATCATCTTACTCTGTTAAGAGGCCGACCCACGTAGGATCCTAAGTCATCAGACCCCCATAGGATCCTAATACAGCATACCCACATAGGATCCTAGAGTAGTCCCATGTGGATTTCCTAGAGAGGATATAAGTGGGACTCTTGAACATAGACCCACGCAGGATCCCAAAGCACATTAACACATAGGATCCCAAATAACAGACCCACATAGGATCACAAAGCACAGACCCACATAGGATCCCTTTCTCATGTTACAACCAGATACATGGTTCCCACACTACGCTCGCTTGATTCTGAGAAAATCTACACCTCAAGACACATGTTGATACTCCAACTTCCATGAAGTCCCATGAAGATGTATCCAAAAGGCCCTCCACATTATAGGGGTCACAACGCAATTGACCGTGCATCAATCGGGTGCCCGATCTGTAAGTTATTTAACTTTTAGTCCCGAGGGCCCGGTTGGATTCGTGTCCGATTGAACCTGGTCATACCCCAATCTTATTCAAAAATCTGGTGGGGTATACCAAAATGAATTTCTCGATCCAAGGTTTCGGCACCGCAGACGGTTTGTCAAACAGACACCCATAGCTCAAGATATGGCCGAAAGAACAAAAAGGGTCATAGTAGGTCTGGGTCCGGTCCGACCTAGTCTGACCAACTCGAGTCTAGCCCTGGGTCCTACCCGGCTAGCTGGGTATGGCTCGGACCGCCGGTGCAGCCCGTCCCACTAGGCAGCCCGTGGTGCGGCGGCCCGCGGTGAGGCGGCCCATGGTGCGTCGGCCCACCGCGGATGGCCAGATAGCCATCACCCTCCTTTTCTCAGCACGGTTGTGTGCCTCGCCTTCACCGATAGCTGACAGTGAGCTGCCCCCCCTCCTATCACTGTCACGGTAAAAGGATGCGGCTCCTGAATTCCATGCGGCGTGGATGCGCGCCGTCGTCCCCTTCACACGGCCGAACGGAGTGCCGGCTGCCGCACTTGCTCTGCCGCGGCCGATGGGCCATGGCTTTTCTCCGGCGGCGTAGTTGCACCACCAACATCTTCGCGGCCGACCATGGTGCTGTCAGCCACTCCTGAGTCCCACCGGTACCAATCCCCAGCACCGGTCACCATCCTCCTCTATCGTGAAGAACACATCAAAAACCACAAAGGATTGCAGAGAGGTCGGTCCATGTTCATTTGGTCTCCCCCTTTGCGTTAGAGCATTAGAAAGTGGCTCTAGGGGAGGGGTTCAATGTAAAAGAAAATTTATGAAGGTAAACCAAAATCACACCCCTACCTCAAAGGTTTGTTGATGCCAGTGAGGAGGAGTCGAGAGGTAGAAGATGATGTTGTTGAAGAACGTTGGTGTTCGTTGCCTCCACAAGGTGCTTCTGATTTGGGATCAGGGTCAGTTCCTTGTTCTTCGTTGGAGGAAGTTCTTCGTTGGAGAGACATTATTTTTTAGAGAGGGAAAAGTTTATCCAAAGTTCCTCAAGGCTTTCCTAACCCATTGCCAATGATTTTTCTCCCAACCCAATAAAAAGAATAACCAACCTATTAAAATAAAGTTGGAAATTAACTATGATGACATTGGTGTAATTAAAAGCATTAAGTTGGCACAATTAATTTAGATGAAACCTAAAGTCACCTCCCTAGTAAAAGAGGGAGTTCAAGAGTCAGGTGGTCCCAACCATTAATAATTCAAATTGGGGGGTTTTGTAGCTCGGGTGGTCCCCACCATAGCACAATAAAATCGGGAGGTTTGAAAATAAAATAAAATAGAAGTTGTTCATTATTTTATTTTTATTTCCACAAAAAATACGAAAATTAACATTAAACCTCAACCAACTACGGTTGAGGTGAAGGTCTCATTAAGCGAATATCGATGCTGCGAGTTCAACGGTGCCCTCAAATTTTAATTCTGAGCACCGGTTCAAAAAATACCAAAACCCGCTCGCACGTTTACTGAACGTAATTAAAAAAAGTACAAAAATTCATTATGGGAACACTAGGCCTCAGAATCACATGCCGTCAATTCTCATGGACTCATAAAATTCTCATATAATAAATAATATTACATGGAAAATTTAAAGTCTTTATATTATCCCTACCACAGGGCTTTGTGTCCCCGTAAGCCATAACTCAAACTAAGGGAACAAGTGGGGGTACTAAGCACGTATCTAAGCCTCATGATCCCATGTTCTCTCCTAGAGGTTCCCATGCTGCCAAGGTACATGTACCAAAGGTATCAATCGCCCATGAAGGACTCTCTCATGTAGGTCCTCAATATCCACTGGAACCTCCGTTAACGTCTCCCCATCATCGATGTCCAACTCACCATGGCTGATGATGTGAGAAGGGTCATGCACGTATCTCCTTAGCTGGGATATGTGGAAGACTTCGTGCACCTGGTGCAACCGAGGGGTAAGCGGTAGGTGGTAAGATACCTCACCAACTCTGCTGAGGACCTGGAAGGGTGCAATAAACGTCTGAGATAACTTGCCACCCCTGCCGAATCTCCGCAACCTTAATCGGGGTGAGACCCATAGAAAGACGTGGTCACCATCCTCGAACTCCGGAGGTCTCCATCTTCTATTGACATAAGACTTATGCCTACTCTGTGCAGTCTATATCCTCTCCTGGAAGACCTGCACCATCTCTATGGTAGCCCACACCATATCTGGTCCCATTTGTGCTGACTCCCCTGGTTCATTCCAACACAAAGGCGATCAGCAAGGTCGGCCATACAGAGCCTCAAAAGGTTCCATCCCAATGGTGGAGTGATAGATGTTGTTGTATGAAAACCCCACCAAGGGAAAGTGATCCCCCCTTATATGACCGAAGTTGAGGATGCAAGCACGTAGCATGTCCTTGAGGGTATGAATGGTCTTCTCAGTCTTTCCATCTGTCTGAGGATGGAAGACAGTTCTAAAAGGAAGCTGTGTCCCAAAAGCCTCCAAAAATCCCTTCCATATTCAGGAAGTGAAACATGCATCATGATCAGAGACAATCGTCAATGGTACTCCATGTAGCCGCACAATCTCCTACAAATAGAGGCATCCCAAACTCTCTAATGAACCCTGCTCTCTGATCGGTAGGAAGTGGGATGACTTGGTGAGTCAGTCAATGATCACCCTGATAGTGTCTGGACCCCTGGATGTGTGTGGAAGTCCTATCACAAAGTCCATGGATATCCCATCCCACTTCCACTCTGCGACCTCTAAAGGCTGAACCAATCCTGCTGGTACCTGATGCACCTCTTCACATGCAGACAAGTGAGGAATCAAGAGACAAACTCTTCTATTGCTTTCATAATTCCCGGCCACTAGTGTTGTCGTTAGAAGTCTTGGTATATATTTGCCACTCCCGAATATACCGCTAGAGGGGACATGTGGAACTCCCTCAACACATCCTCCCGAAGTTATGCTGGTACCATGGTACTCCCTCTAAAGAGGATGACATGCTTCCCACCTTCATAAAATCCATCAGGTGCTTGCCCTGTTGCTATATGAACATGTCGAGCCTCGTAATCAGTGTCCTCATGTTACACCTCCCTAACTCGCAGAAGAAGTGGGGGAGTGAATGTAAGAGTCTGAAGAATGAATGCTCCATCTCGATCCTCAAACGATATCTGCAAATCGGCCAGCTGCTCCATCACATCACCTAACAGCTGTATACTAGATCTCATACTGAGTGCATCCACTACAATATTCCCCTTCCCAGGAGTATAGCCTATCTCAATTTCATATTCCTAGAGGAACTCAAGCCAACATCTTTGTCTCTGGTTTAGGTCCTCCTAAGATAAGATATACCTAAGACTCTTGTGATCAGAGTAGATTGGAAAACATTCGCCCATCAAGTAATTTTGCCACATGTTGAAGGTGAAGACCACTGCTACTAACTCCAGGTCATAGGTACCGTAGTTCTGCTTTTGTTATCTCGGCTATCGAGAACCATTTGTGATAACTTCTTGCTCTTGCATCAGGACACATTCGAACCCATTCCCTAATGCATCGCAGTAGACTACGTACCCAACGCCCTACTCCGAAAGCCTCAAGATGGGGGTACTAGTCAGTCTCTACCTCAGCTCCTGAAAACTCCGACGACATCTCTCCGACCACATGAAGGGTTCCCCTTTTCTACGTCAATGATGATAAATGTGCTACAACTATAGGGAAATATGGCACAATCCTACGGTAGTATCCAGCCAAACCCAGGAAACTCCGTACCTCAGTCACACTCCTGGGTGGCTCCCAAGAAAGTACCGCCTTGATCTTCGCTGGATCCACCGCAACTCCAGCCTCTGAGATGACATGTCCCAGAAAGTGAACCTATTAGATCTAGAACTGGCACTTCAAGAGATTACCATAAATCTAGTGCACTCGAAGTGTGACCAAAACTATCTGCAAATGATAGGCATGCATATCCTCAATCGATGAGTATATCATGATGTCGTCGATGAAGACTACAACAAAGCGATCATGGTATGGGTGAAAGATCATGTTCATGAGTCCCATGAACACTGTTGGAGTTTTGGTTACGCAGAATAGAATATCCAAGAACCCATAATGGCCATACCAATATCTGAAAGCTATCTTCTACACATCCTTGTCTCTTACTTTGAGCTGGTGATAGCCTGATCTAAGTTCTATCTTCGAGAACCACCGTGCTTCCTTCTGCAGATCAAAGAGGTCGTCAATCCTTGGGAGTGGGTACTTGTTCTTCACAGTCACCTGGTTCAAGTGCCGATAGTCAAGAAAAATTCTCAAGCTCCCATCTGCCTTCATGGAAAACAAAATCGAGGCTGCCCAAGGAGAAACACTGGGCCGGATGAACCCCTTCCCCAGTAAGTCCTCTAGATGTACCCGCAGCTAATGAAGCTCCGTGGGAGCCATCCGATATTCTAGTGTTGATATTGGTGCCATCCCAGGGTACAAGTCAATGTAAAATTCCACTGCTCTACATGGAGGTAGACCTGGAGCATCATCCGGGAAGACATCTGCATACTGGTTCACCACTACAGGATAGCTCGGACTCTCCACATCAACTACTCTGAGGGTAAGGCTATCCAACTGATGAGTGATCAGATGAAGTCTCCTCCAGGTAAGTCCATCCTGTACTGAAAAGGCTCTCTTTATTATTGGTGAAGGTAAACCTACTCCCATCAGTGCGGACACATTGCACATTGCGCCTAATACAATCGATCTGGGAATGGACTGTAGATAACCAGTCCATACCCAAGATGACGTTGTAAGGCCTCGACACCACTACAAGGAGATCCCAGCCAAAGCTCTCACCTCCTAGAGTAATCTTACACTGCCTCCACCAATGTGTAATCATTGAATCCTCTTTCGTAGGAGTCTCTAGCTGTAAGGATCGAGCCAACAGCTCCACCAGAATCTCAGAGCTCAGAACGAGGGCAGTGGCAATAAAAGAATAATTTGAACCTGTGTCTATAAGTACTGTAGCTAAGGAGGAGTAGACAAAGATCGTACCTCGTATCATATTAGGAGCTCCATGGTCATAGGCCTCAGCTGCTTGGAGATGAGCTCGCCCATATCCACCAGCTCCCTGTGGTTGGGGTAGACCACCTTGTGGTGGTAATATCTCGAATTGTTGCCCACCGCCTATGGCACAACCAGCTCCTCTATCACGTCTGACTGCTCCCTAAAGACCTCCTTGGTCAAACCTCTGTCTCTGCCTGGGTGGTCTTTCGACCATCTACTGATCATCCGTACGGCATGTTGGGCAGTCCTGAGCCATGTGACCCTGCCCGCCGCATGTGTAACACTACATGCTTCTCATATGACTGGCTCTATCCCCGGTGCCCCAAACAACTGACCCCAAATCTTATGGTCATCCACCTATAGGTCTGGTCCTCTTGGAACTCTATGACATCTGTCTTCTGCCAGCTACAGAAGACTCTGCTATGTAATGCCCAGTGGTGGGTCTTGCTGATGGTGACTGCTCAGCCTGAAAATTATCCACTAAGAGGGCTCGCTCTAACACCCTCGCATGCGTCAGGATGCTGAGAGAAATCATCGAATCCCATATCTTCCTCTTGAGTCCCTACGCAAAGGTACGGGCCTTGAATAATGGGTCCGGCACCATATTAGTGGAGTAGCATGAGAGGTTGGTGAACCTCACTGAGTACTGAGCCACAGTCATGCTGCCCTACTACAGATGAAGAAGCTCCTTTATGCGCACTGTGCGAAGGGTCACTAGGACAAACTATGCCCAAAAAATGCTCTCAAAGTCTGCCCAGAGAAGTGTCACCTCATTGTGAACTTGGAGCATCAAGATCCACCATTGGCCCACTATTTTCTGAAGAAGGCTGAAAGCATGGATCACCATGAGATAAACTGGTGTCCCAACCAGTTAGAAGACTCTCACCATGACATCCAACCAATCCTCAGCCACCAGTGGGTCCATCTCCCCCCTGAACCTGGGTAGCCTCTGGAACTGGAACACGTGCAATGCGCTCAAGCGGCATGCACCCTCTGCTACTGGGGCTGGTGAAATCAGTGGCTCAATGGGTAATGGTACCACTGGTGCCTCTGTTGGTGCCTCTACTAAAGGAGGACCCTTCACTGAGGCCTCGTCGCACAGTGGTCCATCATCACGTAATATACCCAAAACCCTAGTTGGATGTCTGTGTGGAGGCATCCTGAAAATAAACAGGTGTTCCACGGTTAATAAGTTATACCTAGTGAGTTGACTCCAAAAGATCACAATGAAAAATTTTCAAAACACACACACAATCAGTGTTTTGTGCACTAAGTTATAAATCAGAAGTCAGGATCCTGGTGTATGGAAACGTCAATCACCACACCAACAATGGATTCCCTAAAATGACAACCACACTCACTACACTTAATAATATTGCCGTTAAAAGACCAGAGTCTAATGTTCTATGGTAGAACTGACTCCTATGATACCAATTTGTCACAACCCATCCCCCGGGGCTCGTGCCGTGACTACCCCAAGTGGACTTGTCTTGGATATGGGGTGCCTGGTTGATGAAACTCAGGTGGTTCCTGCTCCCTGTGGTGATTCTTCTCCTATGGTTGATAGGGTAGATGGCATCTATCGTAATGATGCCAATGCGGAGAAGAGCATAGTATTGGGGGATGATCATACTATTAGCTCACCTATGAAAGGCTTTCAAGGAATTGGTGGTTATTCCTGCATTGATCGACAACCGGCTTCTGACCTAGGAGAAGATTTTACTCATATATCCCCCTCCAAGGAAGCAAGAAGGTGGATGATTTTGTCCAGTGATCCTCCCCTCAATTCCAGCAGCGCCTATATCCCTATGAGTGGAAGAATTTGGTCGAATGAGGTGGAAGAGGCTCAGTATTATAACGTAGGAAATGCGAGGGGCGATTGGATGCCCGATTCCTGTGGCGTAGTTGGGATTCTGAAGGAAGAAAGTAAGGTATTACAGGTGGAGGAAGATCATCAAATCATTCCAGGTGATGTTGCTGTTGCAGGTGCCTCGTTTGGGTTGCTGGGCAAGGATGGTAAGAAAAAGCGGGTGGAGGGGAAGCTACATACAGAATTAGGTCTAGTTAGTACTGGTGATGTTGCTGTTGTAGGTGGCTCATTTGGGATGTAGGGCGAGGATGGTAGGAAAAAGCGGGTGGAGGGGAAGCTACCTACAGAATTACGCCTAGTTAGTACAGGTGAGGCTACTGTGGATCACAGTGATAGAGTGGATGAGCTGTCTAATAACAATGATGCCCAAAAATAGTGAATTGGTATGGAGAAGGAAGCCAATGAGGCAAAGCAGGTAATCAAGGGGCATGATAGCACCACTTTCCCAGGGCATGTCCTGAAGAAGGGTCAGGGAGGTCAAAAGAAAAAAGGGAACATTCAAGCCTCAGGGGAGAAGAATGGGGGACCTATGAAAAGGGGTATGGTTCATAAGAAATTAGGATTCTGTATTAGAATTGTCAAGGTATGGAGAACTCTCGCACAATCTGGGCTCTTCGACATTTTATCTTGACCTACAAACCAATGTTTTTTCAGTATTACTGAACCTAAAGTTATTTCTGATAACTGGAAGGGATTCAGGTGGGACTCACTAGGATACAGTTTTGTGGCCATCAATTAGCATGCATCTTCTATGGATCACTTGTGGGTGTCAGTGCATAACACCCTGCAGATTACTACATGTGACATCAGTCCTCAAAGTGTTCTGGTTAACTTTACCATTGTTGGACAGAATATTTCGTTATCATTTGTCTATGCTTCCAACTCCTATATCAGGAGGATGGATAAAAAATGGTTGATTATTGGTGATTTCAATACTATTTTGAAGCATGAGGAAAAAACTGGAACAAATTTAAATAGGATTGCTGCCTCTGAATTTTTAGGGTTTATTGATTTCTGCAATCTGGATCAAGTTGAAATTTCTGGAGATGATTTCACATGGTGTAGATACACTTGGGAATGAAAACAATCTAGCAAGCTTGATAGATTTTTTTCCCATATTGATGATCATTCTACAGAACATGGTGTTTCCAGATTTACACTTCCTAAGTACCACTCTGATCACAACCCAATTATTTTCAATGTTGAGACTCAGGTGAAAAGGTCAGCCCCTATTCCTTTTCATTTCAACAATGGATGGATTGTGATGCCAGGATGTAGGGAACTTGTTTTAGAATAAATAAAACTTGAAGCAATTGGAAGCCCACTGAAAATAATGGCTGTGAAACTTAAGCATCTAAAGGGGCTGCTAAGAGCATGGATCATCGATTTCTTTTTAAAACTGGATGAGAATATCATGAAATTAGAGGATGAGTTGGCTAGGATTCAGAATGATCAGGGGAAGAAGTTGAGGGTGTCTCGATAGGAAATTAAAAACCATAACAATTTTGATGATATTTTAATAGTGAGGGAAAGATTGGTCAGAAACCAACTAAATGTGTAGTGGCTAAAGGATGGGGACATAAATTCTTAGTCCTTAAATAGATTACAAAAAGAAATGAGGGCGCGAGGAGGGACCAAGGTGATTCGCATTGATGGTAATATTTACACGGAAGTGAATGAGATTACAATGGATGTGGTTGAGTACTTTAAGGGAATATACTCTGATAATGGGAAGTCCAGTATTCATTGAATGGTGGACAACATCAGCTCCTGCATTGATGGTCATTTGAATCAGCTCCTAACTGCTTCCCTATGAAAAGAGGAGATCAGATCCACCTTCCACTCTCTCAACCTGGAGAGTGCCCCATTCCCTGATGGATTTACAGACATTTTTTTTCATGTTTTACCAGGAAAATTTGTAGAATGATATTGACTAGGCCATTAAGGAAATATTATCTCATTCTTACATGACACATGGTATGAAATCATGTTTTATTATGATCATCCCCAAGAAAGAGAATTCCCTTGACATCAAGGACTTCAGGACGGTGGCTCTTGGGAATACAATACCCAAACTTATCAGTAAGATCTTGATGAGAAGGATGGGTGGGATGGTTGATAGTATGATCACCATGAACAAATTTTGATTCGTCCATGGGAGGAACATCTAAAAGTTCCTATTCAAGGCCTCTAAGAGTGTCAACCTTCTAAGAAGGATGACAAAGGATGTGAACCTTTCCATCAAAATTGACATCTATAAGGCTTTTGACATGTTGAAATGGGATTTCCTCTTGGATGTCTTCAGGAGGTATGGATTCTCTTCTGGATTTTTTTAACGTTGTCTTCATTATTCTTGGATCTTTAAGGCTGTCAATTCTTGTTAATGGGGTCCTGAGGTGATTTTTTTCCATGCACCATGGGGGTGATACAAGGTGATCCACTTTCAAGGATTCTTTTTGCTCTTGTGGAGGATTATCTCAGTAGGTGTATCAATGACCTTTGTCAAATGGGATGGTATAATAAGATTATAACTGGTGTGAGTGGGCAGGCCCCATCTCATCTCTTGTATGCAGATGACATCTTATTACTTGGACAAGCTTCAAGGAGAACTATATACTCAATTAAGGCCCTCTTCAATCATTATGAGGAGGTGGATGGCTAAGACATTAGTTGGGACAAGTCTTCTATCATCTTTGGGAATGGAGTTCTAGTTGAAAAAATGAACAATATTGTAAGGTATCTTGGGGTGAGGAGAGGATCAATCACTTTCCAATATCTTGGGCCCCACTATTTTGGGGAAAGGTAAAAAGGCAGTATTTGAAGGGAATTTCTGCTGGTATTATACATCAGCTGGCTAGTTGGAATGGAAAGGCTATGTCACTGGCTGGGAGGGTCTGCCTAGTGAACTCAGTGATCACATCGAAGTTCGTTTATTCCTTCTCTCTTTATAGATGGCTGAGAGGACTTATTAAGGAGCTTCAGAGCATGGTAATAAACTTTATATGGACGGGGTCACCACATGAAAGGAAGCTGATTACAGTTGTGTGGAAGGAATGCATAAATCCTATAGAGATGGGGCGCCATGGGGTAAAGGACCTACATGCCTTCAATGATTGTTTTATTGGGAAATTCACTTGGAACATGATCATAGAAGAAGCTAATGATGACTTCCTTTTGAATCGAATCACAAAGAGGATTCTCAATAGTTATAAATATTATCTTGCCTCATCAGTTTGGGAATATCTCAAGCATGAATATGGGAGGATAATGCATGATACTAAATTTTTGGTTTCTAGGGGTTCCACCATGAATTGTTGGACAACAAAGTGGTTCACACCACCCCTTCGTGATCATAATGTTCGTACTAAAGCATCCCATATTCTACCTTGGGTTTCCTTTCACATATTCATGATCATTTTTCTGATATACCTGTGCAGGTGGAAAATGAATTCAATGGATATGCGTTCATGGATGTTGATACTCTGATTTGGGTCTGTGACAAAAATGGGCAGTTTAACTCTAGGGAATTTTAAAAGACAGCTTGTGGGGGTGTAACTCCTAAACCGGCGTGGCTGCTGCATTTCCAAGATGGATTCATTCGGCCTGCTAGGTTCTTCTTGGTTTAGAGAATTTGGAAAAATAGAATGCCCACAACTGACCTTCTCAAACGGTCTAGCCTGCAAATGGCCTCTATGTGTTCTATTTGTAGGGCCGAGGAGGACTCGATACAACTTGTCTTCATTGACTTCAGGTGTGCCAAGTAGCTTTGGGATTACATTGGCTATCTGTTTGGGATTGTGGTTGACACATGAAGTCTGATCCTGAACCTGCTGTCTGGCATGGCGTATGATCAATGCAATGATATAATTCAGAACCTATTGTTGGTGGTTGTTTCTGTTGTTACTGCAGATATCTGGGAAGCCCAGAACTTAATGCTGTTTGGTGATGCACATTCCACGGTACAATAAGGTATGATGGCTATCCATAGGGATGTTTATGTTTCCTCAATGGTCCAGGATGGTTCCATTTCTAACACTATTTATGATCTCCAAATTCGGAGAAAGCATGGTGTTTCGGGTCGGCCGCACAATCCTCGAATGCTAAAACATATTCGATGGATCCCACCCATTGTGACTTACCTCAAGGTGAATGTTGATGAAGCTGCGTCGGGCACACCAGGTACGTCGGTAAGTGGGGGAGTGTTCCGAAACTACTGTGGGTTTGTAAAGGGATGCTTCCACCATGCCATTGGAATTGGAAACTCATTCGAATCTGAAATCTGGTCCATGATATATGCTGTCAGGTATGCTGTCTGGTTTAATTGGAAATTTTTATGGATTGAATCTGACTCTTAGTCTGCGGTTCATGAACTAAAAACCAAGACACGTAATGTGACTTGTTGTGTGATACCCCAATGGTTTGAGTGACTCAAAAAAATCACGCAAATGCGTCTGGTGGTTTCACATGTCTATCGGGAGGCTAACCAGGTGGTAGATGCTTTGGCAAAGTGGACACTCATTGATCTTGGTGGGATGTGGTCCTTCACGGTGCCTGATTATTGTGCCCCACTGTTGGAGGCTGATAGATGTGGGGTGTTGTACACTCACCTATGTAATAACCCCTTGTATTCCTAACTCTCATACTATTTTATTTAATTTTATTAGGGCCAGCTTCCACCAGTTCTTGGTCTTTTTTTCTATATTCCCTTACACATACATAAGTTATCAAGTATACCCATATCATTCAGGAAAAAAAACAAGGCCCAAATCCTTAGACAAAGTACAACTATTCCACGATGTAAATAATACCATGAAGGTAACACCACAAGGTTAAGTACCACAAAGGTACGCCACACAGAAGAATACCACAAAGGTATCACCACGAAGGTAAGTACCACTATGGTATTCCACAGAGAAGAATACCAGAAAGGTATTACCACAAAGGTAAGGACTCAGCTCACACCATGTATAAATTAGGTATGGTAGTAAGATGATTAGATATGGCTACATAATCATCTTACTCTGTTAAGAGGAAAACCCACGTAGGATCCAAAATCATCAGACCTAGGTAGGATCCTAATAAAGTAGACCCACATAGGATCCTATAGTAGTCCCACATAGATTTACTAGAGCATATCCAAGTGGAATTCTCGAACATAGACCCATGTAGGATCTTAGAGCACATACCCACATAAGATCCCAAAGCACAGACCCACATAGGATCCCAAAGCATAGACCCATATAGGACCCCTTTCTCATGTTACATCCAGCTACATGGTTCCGGCACTATGCTCACTTGATTCCGGGAGAATTCGATCCTCAAGATACAGGTCGATACTCCAACTACCACAAAGAAGTATCCCAAAAGTCCTCTAAATTATAGGGGTCTCAATGCAATAGACGGTGTGTCAATCGGATGCCCAGTCTGTAAGTTATTGGCCTTTTAGTCATGAGGGACCAGTTGGATTCATGTCCGATCCAACCTGGTCATACCCCAACATTATCCAAAACTCATGTGGGGTATAGTAAAAGGACCATCTCAATCCAAGATTTATGGCACCATAGACGGTTTGTCAAATGAACGTCTGTAGTTCAAGATATGGCCGAAAGAAAAAAAATCCTCATAGTTGGTCTAGGTCCGGTACGACCTGGCCTGGGTTGACCCGGCCCGGTTCGGGTCGACGTAGCCCGACCCGAGTCTGGCCCTGGGTCTGACCCGGCCTACTGGGACCAGCTCAGGCCACCTATATAGGCCACGGTGTGGCGGCCCGCCGTGACTGGCTGGATGGCCGACCCTGTCCTCCGCGCGGTGCGGTCGTGCGCCGCACCTTTGCCGGCGGCCGATCACGAGCCGACCGCCCTCCTTTCACCATCGCAGAAAAAGGCCGCAACTCCTACCTGCTGGGCGGCGCAGAAGCGCATAGCTGTCCTCTTTGTGTGGTTGGCCAGAGTGTTGGCCACCACCCTTACTCCTCCACGACCGATGGGTCACAACTCTTCTCCGGGGGTGCGCTTGTGCCGCCGCCGCCTTCGTGGATGGTCGTGGTGCCAGCCGCTACTCCCGAGTCCCACCGGTACCAATCCCTGCACCAGTCTCCATCCTACTCTATCATAATGAACACATCAAAAACCACAGAGGATTATGGAGTGGTCGGGCCACGTTTGTTTGGCCCACCCCCTCCACGTTAGAGAGATAACAAGAAGCTCAAGGAGAGAGGTTCAACGTAAAAGAAAATTTACGAAGGTAAAATAAAATCACACCCCTGCCTTGAATGTTTGTTGACATCAATGAGGAGGTGTCTATAGGTCGAAGATGAAGTCGTTGAAGAATGTCGACATTCATTGCTTCCACAAGGTGCTTCCGATTCGGGCTCGGGGTCGGTTCATCGTTCTTCGTTGGACCAAGTTCTTCGTTGGAGAGGCATTCTTCGTTGGAGAGGGAAACTTTTCTCCAATGTTCTCCAATAATTTTCTAACCCTTTCCATCTATTTTCCCCCAACCTAATAAAAATAATAGTCAACTTATTAAAATAATGTTGCGAATTAACTATGATGACGTTGACATAATTAAAAGCATTACGTTGGCACAATTAATTTAGAGGAAAACTAATGTCACCTCCCTCATTAAATAGGGAGTTCAAGAGTCGTGTGGTCCCCACCATTATGAATTAAAATTTGGGGGGTTTCCTATCTCAGGTGGTCCCCACCACTGCAGAATCAAATTGGGTGGTTTAAAAAAAGGTTTTTCATTATTTTATTTTTATTTCCATGAAAAACACAAAAACTAACTTTCACCCTCGACCAAATGCGACCAAGGTGAAGGTTTCATTAAGAGAATACCAGCATTGCATGTTCAACGGTGTCCTCAGATTTTAATTCTGAGCATCAATTAAAAAGTTTTAAAAACCCTCTTTCACGTTTACTAAACGTACTTAAAAAAAGTTCAGAAATTCATTCCGGTCGCACCGTGCCTCGGAATCATGCACCAACAATTTTTGCAGACTCATAAAATTCCAATATAATAATAAACATTAAATGGAAATTTCTAGGTCTTTATAGCTTGATTGTAATCTAGGGAATAATGACATGCAATAGTGCATCAAAAAGAGGCCTCACCTTGAATGGGTGGATCCGACCGCTCCCTCTCTAAATTTTTGGAACCCATTTTCTATATGTAATAGATCAGGGGAACCAAAGTATCATTTTATGCATTTCATTTCCCACTATGATTCCATTATAGGGACACCTACACAAAAAGAATTATTTAAGCTCAAATTCTTTGTAAAAACACTCTAAGGGTCAGCCTTTGTATAGTACACCAGTTTTCCAACATAATTAATTTCAGGATGGGATGATCTCCATCAATAGTTTATCTTTCAATTAATCTTAACATTGTATAATAAGATAGTCATAGACTTATCAAACAAAAAATAGTGGGGGAATGAAAGGGTTTCAAATTTCTTTTCTTGATGGAAATGGTTGATGTACTCCACGAACCTGTAACTTCTCCTAAAATATTTGTTTTCTATTTATATAGAGAATCTTCATGACACATTGCAGACAAATCTCATCTTTAAGAAATTTATAGTAGGGTTTTTGGGATCTCATTATAGTTTCTAAAAAAATATAACATTCTACTTTGTAAACCAAGTCCAATCACAAGTAATTTTTTAGCTCATGGGAAGATAAAATGAGAAGAAGAGGCTGCCACATTCATGATCAAGACAACCAATACACCAACTCCAACTCTAAATCTCTAGATATATCACTCAGAACTGCTCATGAGCATTAGAAACAACACCTTACTCATCAAGATGATAAAATTTAGTAGTGGATAAACTAGTTTTAGTATCTAAAGAATAAATTTTAATCTTACCAAGATACCTGAATCCCAGCCACTCATCAAAGACTTGGAAAACAACTTTCTCATTTTTCCAAACCCTAAGAGGCATGATCAAGATGATATTGAAGATCTCCCATGTTATTTACCCTTTCAAAATAATTTAAGAACACTATCTAGGAATTATTTATTTTCAAATAAATCATACATAAAATGATGAAATATAGATAAGAAAAGCCGGAAAATCCAATATTACAGAAATCACGTGTTTCTACCACTAATAAAGAAGAAGTGGGTGAATTGAAGGAAGTAACTAACATAGGAATATAGAATATAAAGGATTTTATAATTAGAAAAATGATCAATCATAATCATTCTATCCTCCAAGAATATTTTAAACAACAAAAATTCCCCCGTCCACTTAAGCTACAACACATCTGACTCCATCGACACAAAAGTACTGCATGGTTAGTCTTCTAAAAATGAAATGGCTGGAAGGGTAGGAAAAAATTATAGGAAGGTGAACCTATACCAATTCAAAATTTGTATTTTATTCTTTCAATCCTCATGCATTAAACTCTAAAATAATGGACACCTCCCCACAAAATAGTACAACAAGATTTGACTTTCAATACAAATTCAAAATTAGAATAACTATTGATCTTTAATTCAATTAATGTTATTATCTGAATGGAAAAAACCTTTGATAATGAGTATGGATATGAACCTGAGTTCCCTACATTAGAAAGGGGAATAAGGGGAATAAGCCATAAGGTCCAATGATACAGTATATGATATCAATGTGGAAGAAATCTATACTCTTGCCACATCCCCACTCATAACATATATTATTATGAAACTCATGGAAGATCCCTTCATAAGGCCTTGAAGGAGAAAGAATGATTCCACAAATATTCTTAGGATTTCCCTGCCCAAATCATCTTGGAATATTGAATAGAGGGGTTACTATCACCAAATCCAATTCGGTGCACATGTAGACCTAGTCGACCGAACCCACCAAGGGTAGAAGTTACTTAAACTCCTATTAAAAGGGTTTATTTCCAACCATCAAGTGATTATGCTCTCAAATAACATAATAATTAATAGCTACATGTTGGGAAGTTTAAAAATTTATCTTATAAATATGATATTATGATGAAATTATCCCTAATATTGGTGATGTTTTCAATCCTGGATGTTGTAAACCTATTTAAGGAACATTGAGAAGCAATCATAGATGCTTTTTTAATCCCTCAAGAGTTTGAAGCTAAAGTTTCCACTACTGAACTATATCAAGTAAAGATCGAGCCTACAAAATTACACATGATAATATCTTTCATGGAGCTGGATGTAGATTCCATTATACTAGGATACATCTGATTCCTATATGTGTCTATCAGGATAAATGATTTAGATATCTGTTTGAAGGAATGAGACCTAATTCAAGAACAAATTCAACAACCTTCATGATATCAGTCATGAATGTCCCTGAATCTCTAGATAGTGGTAAAAGATCAGATGAAAATTCCTTCATTACATCCAATGATATTTAATAGATCTATTCCTCATCAAATGAGTCAAAAGTAGATGAAGATGCACCTTCTATATCCCTCACTCAAACCCCTCAAGAAATTTGAAGAGACCCTACACTGTCATCTAGTTCAAGATAAGTCTCTTTATCTTCAAGATATCAAATTTTTGACTCTAATCTTAAATATATTGGGCTTCATTCATTACCTAAATCCCCTCAGAGTAAGGTATAAGAGGAAGAGGAGGTGGAATATAAGTTAAATGAGGATTTCAAGGATGTCCTTCATCCATTTTATGAAAGATTTATACAACCATTGATGAACTTTGGAAAATAAACCCAGGTATAGAGGAATACCCTTAACTAACTTTCATCAGTGCATCCATGTATTACTATGGAAAATAGGATTACACTTACTATCTATAGTCGCATAAGGATGTGTTATCCTAGAATTATATAGAGATTATAGTCTTCGATGCTGAGGTGTTAACTCAAAACGTAGGATTTACAGAGAACCCATGGGGTTACAAATAGGCAGCTAAAATGACACACCTAACTCATGCCTCCAAAATTGAGGCTGATGTTGACAATATTATCTAACCCAATTTAATTTTGGATGAATAGTATCTGAAATAGGTTTCTAACATTGTCCTGGTAAATAAAAAATAATAGAAAATTAGGGTCTTCATTGACAGAAAATAACTCAACTGGCGCTTTCTGATAATATGATTTCCCAGTTCTGATCATAGAAAATCTAATCGATCTAATGACCAAATATCAATACCTTTCCTTAATTGATGCCTATTCGGGTTATAATAAAATATTAATAGACCATGAATATGAATAATACCCCACGTTTAGGTCCAATTAGGGTGTATTTTTCTATTGGGTAATATCATTTATCTTGAAGAATGCCAGTGTTAAATACCAATGTCTCATGCATTTCACATTCAACACTTATTAGGAAGGTTTGTCGAATTATATTTCTAAGATTTGGTGATTATGTCTTGATAATATTTTAACCACCCAGATGATCTTGAGACTGTCTTCAAAAAAATATGATAGAGAAGCCTAAAGATGAACCCCTTTAAATGGTATTTCAGGGTCAACTTAGGGAAATTTCTTAGCTTCATCAAAGGCCAGTGTGGCATCGAAAACAAACTTAAGAAGATAAATATTATCCTCAATAGGTTACCATCTCTAAAAATCAATGAATTGAGATGAATATGGGGACACATTTCCTAGATTTTATTATTTATAGAAAACATCATAGGAAAATGATTTCCCTTCACTAGGATAATGAAGAATGGGTCACATATTAGTGGACTGATGACTGTTAGGAAGGATTCGACAACCTCAAGAAATCTATCTTGATCCCACCAGTGAGGATTTACCTATTAAAGAAAATACCCTAATCCTATACATGATATCCCTATATCAATAAATGGGAACATTCCTTTCAAAAAATAATGGTTCTAGGAATGAAAAAAACCTTTATTATGTATGTCAAACCATGTTTGACATCGAGACTCGTTATTTTGAAATCTTGAAGAGCTTCCTGGCATTAATATTCATGGTTTAGAAACTAAGACACTACCTACAGTATCATGAAATCAATTGGGTATCTCACACTAAAAATCTCAAATAAATTATCTATCATCCTATATTGACTATAAATTTGGAAAGGTGGGTGGCTATCATTCGGTAGTTTTTCATTTAGTTTGTTCCCCATAACGCGGGGGAATGACAGGATTTGGAAAGTTTCCTTTTAAAGAATCCATGGACATAAAAAACATTATTGAACAATAAATTTCATGATGTAGAGATATTATCTACTCAATAGGGTCCCTGGATAGGATATAGGTATTTTGATAGTTCATATAGAATCCCAATAGGTGAGGTAATAGAAGACACTAAGCTCAACAATGTTGGGTTGGGAGTTGTGATCATTTCTCTAGGAAATGCAATATTGTCTTACTCCATCCTATTGTAAGAAGGCTACCAAAATATTGAGGATGAATATCAAGATCTAATTTCAGGTCTATAATTGGTGTCTCAAATTCCAATAGACCACTTAAAGGTTAATTGTAATTCATAGTTGGCAATAACTAAGATCAATGGTGATTATTCCATCAAAAGGAGGGTCTGATCTTACCACATGATTATGTATTGAGACTACAAGAAAAGATTTCCTTAGAAACGAAATTGACTAACATCTCATGATCATATAATTCCTAGGATGATTCAATGGTGAATTCATCCACTTCTCTAAAATATAAAGATCATGAAACACTCATCAGCAATGAAAACCACCAAATTATCACGCCATTTGTTCATGTTAGTATGCAGGAAGTCTATGTGGTTAGTACTATATGTGAACTGGATGGTCCTAGAATAGGGTGGATGATACCCATTGTGAACTATATCCAAGTTCTCTCATCAGATAGAGATAGAAATGAGTAAATATGATGATGGGTGATCAACTTTACTCTTTAGGATGATCCAAATCACTCAAAAGTCCTCTATAAATGTTGCTTTCCTAGAGTCATTATTAGATACATTGAAAGAGTAGATACTACCTAGATTACAAGATAATTATATAAATGGTACTAAAATTCCATCCAATCGTGGTTTAGGAATTCCAATCAAATTTGATGTCTTCTGTATTTTTGGCCTTTAATGACGTAGGATTGCAGACAATTCACTAAGAAGTGGCATTCCTACCATGTGGACACCAACATTATCCATAAAACATAGAGTTTCTACATATATCCAAATAATCCTATCCAATTTCATTATTGGGAATGGATGTGTTAGGATCAATTCCTCTATACATGGAAAAGATGTTAAAATACATCCTCACTACTATCGACTACTTTTATAAATGGGATTAATCAACAAAGTTCAAAGAATTCATTGCCAAAACCATTGTTATATTTGTGAAAAATAACATCAATAAATTATTTTGTGTCCCTCATACAATACTGACATACAATGACTCCAATTTATATTTCGATGATTTTTAGAAGCTATATGAATAACATAATATCAAATCAAACCATTCATATCGCTATCACGAGGTGAATAATAGACAAGAGGCCATAAAACATACCCTATAAAACATACACTTGAAAATGGTGGATATAGATTAAAAATCATGGCCTAACAAGATATTTAATGCCTTATTAGCTTACCAAACTACCACCTTCACTGACACACATTCGATACATATTCACTAGTATATGGATAAAAAAAGTATGGTCCATTGAGTTCTAGTTTCACTCACCCATTCTTCCATTTCTTATCAACTATACATATAATATAAATCCACAAAAATATTATAATAATTGGAGAAAATTTATGATAGAAGACTACATACTTTGATTCACATGAAGGTTTATCAAAATCAGATAGTGTGGGACTTTAACAAGAATGTCTACCTCTTCTGCTTCCTCTAATGAGAACTGGTATTATCCCATAGAAAACTGATGATACCCGGGAAGAAATTTCCAATGCTAAAAAAATGAGAGGGACTTCATTCCATATATATTTTCCACACTAATGGAGATTATTCCTTAATCTTGATGGATTGAGAACTTGTACGACCCCTACTGATGCAATATTTTTCAAGAAATACTTTTTATGATAAATACACTATCATCCAAGTTATAATATGATAAACATCATAACACCAAACCCTTGTTTTATAAAGTTAATCTACATAGAATCATGGTCTTATATGAATGGCCTTAATAGGGAAACCATATGCACATAGTTAGATTGTAGAGACCCAAAGCTTGATGTACATGAACATTACATTACTTATGCGGAATACTTAGTACATAACAAAAACACACACACAAGGATCGTAATAGTTTAGTGTCTTTGGAAACTCGGAATATAATCTTCTAATCGTGGTGAAAGATCTTCAACATCTCCAATAAAGATCTTCTTTTTTTACCCAAAACCTTTCTTTATATCCTGGGGAAAATAAAACATAAAAGGGTGAGATCAAATGCTCAGTAAGGGTAAACAAAAGAAATATCAATCACATCATATTCATAAGAACATAACATTTTGGAAATCTTAACCTGCAAAAGAGAGAATAATTTCATAACATGGGATAAATCATAATAGTGAAATGAAATCCCAATAATCATAACGTAAAACATGAAACTTTGTGGAATACACACATAATCATAGAGAATCATATCTTATTAGTCAAGACTCATTTCCAATACTATCTTAGTGGGCAAAGTCCATTTCTGAACCGAGTCACCCTCGTTTCAGTCCTGTTTCACTGAACCGGTATAACCTACCATTCCAGCCATGTCTATCTCATGAGATATAAAATCTTTACCCAATGCATTGGAGGGAGATATAGGTCCCACCCATCTCATAATGATACCATTATTATGTGTGCCACAAAATCATAAATCATACATCATTGCATAACCCATGTAACAAAAATGGGATTCTTAAACAACATGACATCATAAAACAATTCATATAAGATAAAGGAATTCATAAAAATAATTCCATCACAACATAATCAAATCAATGTAATAATAGGGATAGAAACAGAACCCTATATTATCTTAGATGGAAAATAATTTTGATAAAACACTTGAACTCCATTCTTGAGGAAAATATCATTTCTACTTAAAAAACATTTTTCCTTTCTTAATATGTCATACAATTTTAAACTAAAAGAAGTTGATTAAAAATAAAATTGAAAACTTGTAAAGGAATATTCTTGGAAATAATGTTTTAAAAATCCATTCATGCCGTATAAGTTAAAAAAAACATTCTTCTCATACTTTTGTCAGAAAAGTCAAAAAGTACCTCGTATGAAAAACGACAAAAGATTCCTTTCATATATTTTACTTAAAACTCACCAAAGGGTAAAATAGGATTTAAACAATTGTAGGTGAATGGAAATAATATTACATATTGAGGAAACATGGATGTGGATGATAAAATACACCCCAATAAATGCCAAATTATAAACAATCTCGGATAAAAATTAGATTGTGATATTCCCTTACCTTATGTCCGATATGCTTTGTACGTATCCGAACCTCCTCTTTTTGACGCGCCTTCACTTAACCACCAATTAAAGAACTAAGGATGGTCTTTGAAGAAGACCAGGACCTCTAGGATGATACTAGGGAAGTGTAGAAGAGATTTTGGCAGGGGTTGTCCGAGCTTGAATGCTCAAATTGGAGTGAGGAGGAGAGGGAGGAGGTGCCCTTTTATAAGGGAGGAGAGGGGCACCTCAGGAAAATCTTAGAATATTATTTTATATTAAGGTAAAATTCGGTTTATAATGGTTCCAAAGGGTCTTATTTCGAAGATAAAGTGGGGATGGGTCGAAATCCTCTCACCCAATAGGATTTAGACAAGTTTAGGTTATTATTTTAATCTTATCAATTAGATTTAACTCTAAGTTAAATAATTTAACTTTTACCGTGTCTTTTTGTTTTCTTGCACTATATGGTTAATAAACTTAGCATAACAAGACAAAAGAACCCCAAGTTGTTTATTATTAATATATCTATCCTTATCTAAGTCATTTGGCCGAACCTTAGATTTTTTGGAATTAAATAACAATTAATAATATAATATTTGTTTTAAAAACTAATTTATGTCAATTTTGACACTATTTGGTACATGATTTTTATGAAATTCATAACAGAATGATAAGTTCGAACCCAGTTACTTATATCAACAATAACATGTAGTATTAACCTATAAAATTAATTTAAGTCATAAAAAGTCTCAAATTACATTTATTTGGGAATTTAAAACATCAATTATGTCAATATTTCATTAATAAGACAATTACTGCATCATCTTTGTGTCATAATAAATGATAATTATTTAATCCCTAAAAATTCTAAATAAATTCCTATGATGTAGATAATTGTTTTAGCTTTATGGATACTATTCATTTACGAAGTTTCATGAAATATATCACTAAATTAAAATTATTATACATATATGATTAAAGAAAGTGACATGTTGTCACATTCTTTGGTTTTAATAATAATTAAATTCTTTTCATGAAAAAAAGTCCATAAAATGAATCTAATCCGACCCTTAGGTGATATGGGTCGACTTTTAGTCATCTAATAGGTTTTTTACCTGTGTTAGGGTAATTTTATAATATTTTATTTACCCTTAATTACCCGATTTACCTTTAACTATGGTAAATAAAATTTACCGTAGTTACTATTCATAATTTCCAAAAATAAAAAGTAGTTTATTAACATAATTTGGATCCACTGATTCCAAATATGGAACCCATTTTTCCAAATTCAATACACAAAAGTTTCTGAAATTAAATTAAAATTAATCCCGTTGTCGAAAGAAAACTGGTTTTTTCTTTAAAACATTGCAAAAGATTGAATTGATTTATCCTACGAATTCAAGGTAGAATCAATGCTAATGACATAAATTATATTAAATGGTAAAAATATATTCTATTTATACTTTAAAACCATTCAATATTATAATTTAAACATATAAATTATTGCGATGAAAAAAGTTTTTTTTAATTAAAATATAGCGTGTTTTTACTATTTACCAAAATATGAAAGTTACCAGAATAATATGAAAACTTTATCCAAAGAAAATTTTTATTTCATGATTTGAAATAAGAATTTTATTTTGTCAAATTGAACTTATAAACATTTCAAGAACTATATTTAAAGTGGGTGCGCCATCAAAAGGCAGCAAATCTGAATTTTTTGAAAAATACTTATTTTACCTGAAAATTTTATTTTTTTCTTATACCATGTTCTAGAAAATGTGTAAGATGAATAATAATGTTATAAAATTAAAAATTTTAGTTAATACTATTCATAACGGCTAGTTCATGACAATATTATAATAATATATCATTGTTTATTAAAACCCGATATTGCGTACAACACACGCTATCGAGGAAGGTCGCGATTGCGTGTAATGCAAGCCAAGTCAGGGTTGCGTGTTGTGAAAGAATCCTTCGTTGTTTCGTATAACAGAATCCAACCATATTTCATTTATACATTGAATATATATATATATATATATATACTCAATGTTGCGTAGAATAACTATTATCAAAATTGTGTGTAACACGATCCAAGAATAGTGTTGCGTATACTGGAAGCTAATACGGTGTTGTGTATAGTGCAAGATAATCTTGGTGTGTCATAAAATGGATGATATGAATGAAATTAAAAAGAATGTATCTTATAAAATCTCAGGTTGTCACATAGATGATCTAAATCTACAAGACTTCATAGTCCGAGCTATAAGTGTTTAAAAAATAGAGCCTATCATCCTATTCACAAGGTGTTAAACTATATAATATCTTCACTATATGATATAAAATTTCATGGTTCTCATTTTTTTCACATGATGTTTAACTGTATAAAATTTTTATTCATGACTGTGTGGATCACACTATTTGGTGGTGGTCTTCCACAACTCCTCTATTCTA
Source organism: Viscum album (assembly GCA_963277665.1). Taxonomy (NCBI): domain Eukaryota; kingdom Viridiplantae; phylum Streptophyta; class Magnoliopsida; order Santalales; family Viscaceae; genus Viscum; species Viscum album. The sequence continues at coordinate 760,123,105 of OY728130.1, read as the reverse complement.
AATCTATATATGGATTGATTCTCTCAACAAATGGGATACATAGTGACATGAAGACAATATGTCTTGAGCGTTTCCACGAAGTAAAAAAATAAACCCTCTCTTACAAACAAACATATATCTATGCATGGGACCATAATTCAGCTTCCCTAATACAGGAACCTATCATGAAAACAAAAAAACCCCTCTCATCCATATGATAAAAAAACCATTCAAGGGAATTCACAGTCCATGGAAAATTCCACTCAAAATGATTTCTTTATTTTTGAATGGATTTCCTCCAGACATCATACTCTTTATCTTGGGAAATTTAGGGTCTCCAAAGTCTTTCCTTGGCTATCATTAATAGTATATCGGTTTCCTAAATACACCTTTTTCAGAATATGAAGTAACATTAATTTGTTGTCTTTGCATAACTCTCCCAAAAAAGGTTATATCATTCATGGTATTTCATTTTTTGACTATTAATTGAGATGACCACAGTTGGATTTTCTCGAGTCACCTACCAAAAGGGAATATGAACCAGAGGTGCATTGGTCTTCATGAGTGTCATCTTCTATCAACATAAATATCAATAATACCATTATAGGAACCTTCTTTTCCAAAATTGGTCCATGTTCAATCCTCGAGTTTCGTCCCATACCACTTTTCTTGATCTGAGAACCACCAAGATCATGTATTAAAATTTCCTCCTTCACATTTGAAGCATAGATTAACATCATTAGCACCCTAATCCATACATCACTCATAATTTACAGGAATAATGGTCTTAGATGCATAACTAAAAACTAAAATAATCCATATAATCTTTGTTACATGACATTAAACTTAATCAAAACATATTCAACACATGAAATTAAAATGTTGTCTTACCCTATTTACCAATCATGGGATGCCTTGTGGAACTAGGCATGGATACTTGAATCATAATCATGAGATTCCTCTCATGATATTATTTACCAATTTCCCTTAAAATGTTCTTAATGCCTCATATTTCTTTTCTACATCGAGTCACCTTTGTCCTCACCGCATGACATTAAACAACACAGTTTATTTGTTCACCACATGAAACTGAACTGCATGGTTTTTCATGAACAATGTATGGGTTGATTCTCATTCCCAAGATATGTGTAGGGAGACCCAAATCCCACATCCTGGTCTAGCCACCCAAAAATATAAATACCAATTACCATCCTCTTAATTGCCTTTATGATGTGGAAGAAACCTTTTCCACTCTTTTTTTTCTCACACCCAACATCGATTATGTGGTCTTAGGAGTTTTGGTAAAGGATTACCCAAATTATAAAATAATAATAGCTAACATTAGGTTTAAAATGGTTCTAGATACAAAACCTTTAACGGTACACTATATATCCTTACCGCATGTTTCTAAACTACACAGTTGATGTATTTTTCTAGACGTAAATTCAAGAACTACATGTGACTTGATTTTCACTTTGATGACATATGTAATAACACCCATATCCTACATCCTGGTCCATCCACGATATTGAAAATGCCTCAAATATTATATGCTTTCATCATATCTACATAATATTATTCAATATGGGTTTTCACCCTATTCATGAGCCCATATTAAAAAAATAGCATTTTGTACAAAATAATTCAATGAGTGTGTGAACTCTCAAAAATAACTATATGTGGCTTGATTATAACTTTAATGAGATATTTAAAGACACCCAGATCATATAAATTGGCCTCAATCACAATATAAAAAAATACCACTTTCTTGTGTTTGGGTAAGACCTTCATAGGGAAACATTTCTCCATTTTTTAAATAATTTCTATGTGGAATGTTCCTTCCACATTTAGGTGCATTCCTTGTACGAACCAAAATCTAGGTTCAGTGAAATTCAAATCTCCTTAATATTTCTTTAACCATCGATGATAGGATGTTAGATTCCCGAGGAAACCATTTTCTAACTATGTTTTAATATGCCCCAATAATCTTTTCATAATACCGAAAGAGCCTATTAGCTATAGGATTCCATTGTTTGACTTTTCATTAATACCCCCTAGTTAGATTTACAAGAGTCACCCACAAAAGGTCCTATCAAATTGATCTACATACATTCTAAAGAGGGGCCTCTTTTATCTCTGTAAGACCTAACAAAATTTTTCTACTTTATCACCTCTCAGATTCCACAATCCCTAGATTAGATTCTACAACTGTCCCCCATCATGCATGAACATGATGGAAAAATATAGGATGATTACTATGAAAGGGAAAAATGATAATATTTTAGTAAAATAAAAGTGACCTTAAATCATAGCCCACACTGTACTTATCAAAATAAATTAAATTATAAAGCCCATGTCTTGGTTTAATGAAATTAAGCTACATTATTCCTCAACCCTTATCAGGTAGGAGCCTTTTCTCAAGATGTTGGTATACCATAAGAATTTCCCCTCCTTTATTGACAAACCAAATATTTATGGGAGTAGCTTCCCATTCATGTAAAGTGCCAACAAACATTCTCCATTAATTCGTAGATACATTACCTTAAAAACAAATCCTATGCAGTTTTGAGAAATTCATATCATTAAACACTCCCCATCCATCAGTTATAGGATGTCAGATTCACTAGGACTCCTTTGTATGATTAAGAAGCAACACACCCAAGTTGGATTTGCATATTTTTTCCCCAAAATGTCCTATAAATTATATGAACATTAATATTTGGGAGAGACCTCTTATATTCCTTTAACCATAATCAAAATTATGATAGAAACACACTTTTAGAATATTGGTCCATGATCGTTCCTTGAATACCTTTATCACATCATGTTTTGGATCTGAAAATCATATAATCATTACTCAAAATTCACCTTTTGTGATCCCAAATAATATTAGAACATTCTCATCTAGTAATCCATCCTTGTGGCATGATCTCATAACACATAGTAAACTTTTTTTGACCTAAAATGACAGTCACATTAATCCTACATGAACTACAATAAACTTCCCCCAAATATAAAAAAATTAATCATTAGGTTAAAAACCCCCAAAAAGGGAACCATGGTTAAAATTCTAGGCTTAGCTCACTAGATCTACATTCTATATGTTTTAGGTATAAGAAATGACCAATAAAAAAAGAGTCACAATAATTTCTCAGCCGAGAACCCACAAATGGAGTTCTAAAAAATATATAAGTATATCCATATAATTTATTTTAATATAGAATTATAAAAAATTATGGTGATGATGAAAAATATTAAAATTTTGTTGGAATTTTATTATGACTCCATTAAAAGTTGAACTATGATTGCTAGGTCTAAATACCTAGGGAAAAATTATGTTGCCTCCCCATCCCTATTATTATTATTATTGGAACTCATTAATGCAAGGTTGTTTTTATAAATAAACCATCTTGAGAATTATGTATAAATTAAAGAGGAAAATATGGATGAAGACATAGTTTATTTGGAAACAAATTCCTTTTCATTTATATGAAAAAATTCAGAGGAACATCCACAAAATCTGAGTCTCTTTCTTATGTTATACAAAAGTCCATAAACATAACCTTTTAAATTGTTAAAGGGTCTATTTCACCCCATAAATGGCCTATCAATGATTGACCAATTAAAAAACCTCAGTGTCCCTAGCCATGTAGAGATCCTCTACCACAATTGTAATGGAATCTATCCCCTCATATTGAACTCCATCCGATTGATAATGAAGTAATATGGTCTCCCATTGAGTAACATTCATCTATTATTAGAGTAATGATATTAGGGAATATTTATAATAAACCTTATGTCTACACTCCATTAATTTATTGGAATGGTTGACCTCCACCTTGGATAGTGCAGCTTGTTGTTCATTGGTTCTGACGAGAATTTTGGTCTTGATAAACTGTTGATGCAAATAATTCTCTTTCTCCCAGTAGAAATTTTTTTTCATCACAATAGTGTAAACCACATGGTAGTCAACCCCACCATTCCCAAGAATAATAAACATATCCTGGAGCTGAGGGAGTCTCTAGGGTAAATATTAAATGGGTGTTCTCGAAACCATCTCCTAGATATCCTTCCATAAGAGCCAGTGAAATTCCCAAAGAGTATCATGATTTTTGGCTCACTATAGAGAAAGTTATATGGGGAGGGGAATAATCCACAATAAATTATATTATGGATGAAAATTGAATTTTCCTCTAAAGGGTGGCTTCATCCTCTCCTTTTGGATTCGATTGAATTAGTATAGAGACTTCCCCTTTGTATTCAACTACTATGACTAACAAAATACAAATATGAAATAAATTAGGGATATACATTGAAATATGGTATGGATAAATGAAAAATATCATCAAGTTAGTTGATAGAACAAAAAAATTGATTCATTATTTTCTTATTAAGGTTCCTCCTTAACAACCTCTATCTAAACACTTTGGGCCAAGATTTCATAGAGATGAACCTTCCCCCGAGTTTTATTTGTTCCCTGGATGGAAGGATATTGAGAATACCACACTTTGAGACCCTTAACCATTGTAGCCATATGAGTAGGATGGGAATGGAACTCAATGATATGGACATGGATTAACTTGATGATGTTTTCTGTAGAGAGATCTATGCGAATTAAAATTATAGAATAAATCCCTTGGACATAAGGTTGGTTATGAAAAAAGGGGAAACTCACATCTATCCAAATCCTTATTAAAATCCCAAAACTACTCAAGGTATATAGGGATATTAAAATTTGGATTAAGTGTGTCCATTAATTCATTATATATAGTGTCAAACCTCATATAATACTCACTAGTAAGGGTGTATAATATGCTAGGTTCTGAACCTAAATTTGATTCACTATCAACAATATCCACTATCATTTCAGTGAGCGCAACCCTTTTAGTCTCCACATGATCATCATCCACAATATTTCTTTCATTTTATGGTCTATGACCCATTTATTCCCCTTATGGTGTGTGGAAAAGGCTAGTAGTATAAATTGAAGCATACTCTAGTTTATATGATCAAATGTGGCATCAATGCTTCACGCTTCTCCGGGAGAGGGCATATACTCATTGATAAGAAACTGTGCTTCATCTAGAATGCACTCCTTAGTTATTAGGGGGTCATATATAAGACTCCTGAGAGGGTATATGGTAGTGTATCTAATTACCAATGGGAATAGTTAAGAATTTATTTTTTAAAAATAAAGAGTAAATAGTTTCAAGAAAGCTCACATAAAATAATGATGAGATGGTCCAATTGCTCAATCACTATTATTCCGTAACTTTTTATGGAGGAATGATTCCACTTGCCTCCTAAAATAAAAGTATTAGTGGTGTAATTCAAGAGTAATCTCTCAACATATCCTCCCCCATCATCTTGTGGACTGATGGTAGATTCCCAATTTAGTAACCAATTCCTCAATCCCCACACAGAAGCCTATCATGATATATTTTAGTGAAGGTATCCCGTCTATTTCTCCCCCTATATATTATGAATCAAGATTTCACTCCCCTGAGTAATGATTTTTTCAAAATAATTAATAGTAGGATGAATAAAGAAAATAGGAGAGAAAAATCATCCATATTTAGTATAGATATGGTCTTCCCATTCATTAGTGGATGAATCATCAATCCCTTTAGTTTCCACACATTCCAACATGTTTTCTACCCTCCATGTGGTTGGTATCTAATCATTGATGGAATAATTTAGCTTCTACAGCCCTAGGATATATATCCATCCTCGATAGGATTAACAACAAATTCATGTGGGGCTTGAATGTCCCCATATTTGGAATTAGTAACCTGACATGGAGGAGTGACCATAGATCCTTGACATCATAAGGCCTTATTTTCTAAATATGAAATGCCTCCAATCACATGAATTATGAGACTATTCTAGATTTTAGTGAATAATACCTAACATTCCTTGATTTCATGGGATTATGGTCTCTCTCTTTTGTGGTTTAAGTATAGGAAACTAGATATTGAGATTGCTCTTGGAAATGATGGCCAGAATATAAAGTCTTAATCTGAGATGGAGTATCCATTTCGATCCTGAATGGTGGGATAAAATTTTCATGGGATCCTTTAAGAGAGCCCATAACCTTCTCACAATCACTCCCTGAAATGGATGGAGCCTTTCTACCATGCTCTGCCCACCCAATAGTCATTACAAATCCAACTCAGGGAATGCCCATTGTCAACACCCCTTGGTGATATGCTGAAATAAATGCATCAGTATACCATTAGGTCAACTCTATGGATGGACTCACTATAAGAATATTAAGTACTGCATAATCCACCTCTATAACTATAAAAATCTAGTTTTTTGAGCCACAATTAAGTGCCTCTCTGATTGAATGTGTGACATAGGGGATAAAATTTTTTGATGCAGGCACATGAATTGGTATGTAAATCTATATGGATCATTGGAATAAAATATTACCTCACCCAAAATTTGGGTCTCTAACATCCCAGAAAGTGATAATGTAAAACCTCAGCTCATTACCAACTTTTTCTTCACCAATAAACATCATAGTTGGAATATCTCTATATAGAAAATGTTTAAATCCTTAAATATATTCAATTTCATTAATTCCTCATTATGCTTCAGTCATAGGCGATGTATACTAGATATGGTCATAAAAAATGGTCAGAATCATCCCCTAGGAATTTTGATTCTACTCTATAAGGCATATGAAGTGAAATGTGCCATAATCTATCCCCACAATACTTAGATCGACCCTAAAATTCTGAAAGAGGCCTACCTAATGTGCTCATGCAGTAGAAACCAATGGATATTTACTAGGACTGGGGTTTCCAACCAAACATGATTCCCCAATGCAATCTTGGGCACTATGACGATTGTTCCCGACCACACTCCACTATTTTATTCAAGGAATGGTAGTATGTATATTCTTATCCACATTTCTTAGAATCTTATAAGTTGAGTCTTGGGGGTGTATTAGGATTTATTTTGTACCCCCTATCATATTTTCTATATATGATCAAATTTGGTCAATAATTTTCCACGAGTTCCCCTCTTATCCATTGTGTGACATCCCGTGGGACATTTTCACATGGGTCTCTCCCCCTTTGGATTTAGAAATACATTCATCCATGACTCATAATGAATTTCTACATGAGGTGAAGGTATCCCTTCTCGATATCTCAAGATATCTCAAACATGTTATGGGATGGAATATGAATCATTTCTAAATCTTCCTATCTGGATTCTAGTGGGGTAAATTTATCATACATCTATATGCGGATGGGATCTTTAAAGAACTTGTATAAATCCTGTAGAATGATATCAACTTCTCCCTGAATTAGATGTAAGTAATTGGTCTTTGTGTTACATCATATTAGTAGTTGGGGAATGATGTCAGGATTCTTATATACATATTTCTTGGCCACCCAAATAGACTCATAAATAATGACCACCTTTCACACAGTCGAAAATCCACACAAGTTTGGCAAACCCGGTATGCCCATAACCATTTGGGTTTGACATCCCCTCCTGGATGAAGGTCCCAATCTTACTTATATCATTTCAATTGGTTTTTCATGAAATAAATAAATATATATTAGTAGTAGTGTGTAACACCACGAGCTTCCACAATATGCTTCTCATTCAATAATGCAATAGCTTGCATTGTACGCAACTTCGAGTTCTAAAACACCGCGACTAATCAAAGTAGCCGTTATGAATAGTAATAACCACCTTTTAAAATTATAGAAATTTTATATTTCAAAATGGACTTCATTTTTGGATTCGGAATATCGAAATTAGCCTATGTTGAATTTTTGGTATTTTTCTGAGAACTTCTAATTTTTTATGAATAGTGAAAAATACTTAAAAACAACTTTTTTAATAAAAATAATTTATAGTGATAAATTATACTATTTAGTGGTTTTAATTTATAATTAGAATATATTTTTACCATTTTATCCAATGGTGGTCATTAGAATTAATTTAACAATGAAATTGGACATAAACAATTGCCAATCTTTTGATATAAATTGTTTCTTAAAAACACGCTATTTCTTGTGACAGCGGGAATTAATTATAAAATTAATTAATACAACTTATATGTTTGGAATTTTTTATAATAGACATCATTTTTGAATTCGGAATATCAATTATAGCTTAGGGTGAAATTTTGGCATTGTTCTGAAAAACTTCAATTTTTGATGAATAGTGAAACCACTAAGTGGTAGTTAAATAACTGATTTTTCATTTAAATGAAATATTACCACTACTGTGATTTGATTTTCAAAAATCCGACATACATGGTTGTCATTAAGAAGTAAAATGTGGTTCAATAAGATTAAAATAATTTTTGGTGAATAGTAACTTTTAAGTTCTTAATCGCGATTAGAGGTAATTAGTGTAGTTTAAGGTAAAAATAATGTTTTAATAATATGAGATGAGCTTGACACATGTCCTACCCTCATTGGATGTGGCATGGACGACCAAGTCAATCCATGTGTCATCTTGGGGACCCCATGGAGCCACTTTAGTTAGAAAATGACATAAATACCTTTTATTTAATGTTAAAGTAAAAAATGACACAAACATGAAATGTTTTACTAAAACAATTTTTACATGGGGATATACAAGTCATATTTTTGACTCTAAATAGTCATTGGAAATCTAAAAAGATTTCCTACATCATAGTATTTTTTTATAATTTTTAGACATTAAATAAATTAAATTATTTATGACATCATTATGATGCAGCGATGACCTCATTATTTAACGATTTTAATAAAATGAAAAGATAATGTACAATACAAGGCTTAAACTTGCCCAAAGAGTATTGGATGGGTTGATTTAGAACCCTTATCACCTTATCCACGAATTATATAAGTGTGGGACCTTTAGAATCCGAAAATCATTGTATAATAATGTAAAATTTCCTTACATTCCAAGAGTGCCCCTCTTCTCCTCTTATAAAAGGTCCCCACCTCTACCACCTCACTCACACATTCAAAGCCTTTTGTCTCGGCCAACCTCTGGCCAAATACTCCCCCAAATTCCCTCCCTTACTCCTAGAATCCTCAGTTTGGGCATAAGTCTTCCCAAGTAAGCCTTTGGCTCAAATCAAAAGAGTTACCCAATTTTAAGGTAATGTCTTCTCTTATGTTATTTTGTTTTATTTTTCTTATCCAAACTCCTAAACTCTTTTTATTCCTTTCTTTTGTAACAACACCAGTATCCTCAATATACTAGGATTTTGTTAAAATGAGTATTCGAGCTACACTTACACACACCTACATCTAATGGTTAAAGAACATACGGTTTCTGTGGATGGCGAATTTCTGCCTCACGAAACGATGATTGTTCAACACTCATAAAACACCTTCAAAGGTGGCCATTAAGATGTCACCCTATTTATAAATGATATATAATATGTTTATGTTTTACTTAAGGTTCTGTATTTTTCATTTATGGCATACCTTTATTGTTTCCATTATGGGTAAAGGCGATATTTTCATTTTAGGAAGTGCGGACTACCGCCCCCTCAAAGTGATTTGAATTGTTAATGCCATATGTGGGATGTATAAAGGATGGAGTAAATGATATTATATGTGATGTTATACTGGAATTATAATATACCTTTATATCATTATGATTTAATTAAATATGAAATAGAAATGAAAGTAGTGTTCATGCGTACGTACAGCTTACCGTCTCCATGAACGGTGCATTTCATTTCTTACCTCTAAACGTTATGGAATATTATAAATGCATGTATATACTAGATATATATGAGATATATGATATCTATATCATGAATATAATTCTGGATATAATGGATATATCACCACATGAACAACTTGTAATTATAAGAATGTTATTTTTGACTCAAGTACCTAAGATCGACAAAATGACCGTTATAAACTTAAATAATTACATAATGTTCATAACATGGTAATAAGGGATATAAAAGGAATAATGAACATGAAAAAGGTTCTCAAGTAAATAGTAATTAACTCTAGTTTATTATTCAGGAGGTTAAAGAACGGTCGAGTCAGGACAGGATGCAAGGTAAGGGAACTTCTTAACCCAATTTCCATTCTTTGGGTTAATCTCCTACTTTCAAATTACTTAATGATATTATTATGTACTATCTTGTATTTGTACTTTCTCTATGTGTAATTATAGTGAATACACATAATAGATCTATTTTATTTAAAAAAAGATATTTTTAAAGGACTTCATCTCAATCATCTTTCATTGAGGCATATTTGGTTTTATACACAACTTTATTTTATACAGTGTATAAAACCCTTTGACATTTACATTTATTCAAAAGGTTTTATTTTATAATTATGAGATTTTTAAATGATTTCAAAAAAGAGATATTTCTCTCCAATATATGAAAATCCAGTTCAAATGTATACGTATTTAACGCAAGATTAAAAATGTTTTCAGAAAACTCGACTCTCGAGTGTGGTAGACAGGAAGGGATTGGGCGTGGACCCATCATGGCCTGTAATTGGTCGAGCAGTCTCAGAATTAGTTATTTTTTTTAGAAGCTTTCATAATGTTTTCAAAAAACACTGGAGTATATTTGAGCAATTTTAAAAGTAATTATCTTCTAAAAATTTGCATCGGCAGGTCTCATGAGACAAACTAGTGTCTTGGCACGAGGCCTTGACAAAATATTATTTGTGGTCTTGGCACGAGGCCTTGGCTACGTGGTTATGATAGTATGGCATTATGCATTCCATCATTATGAAATTGGTTATTAATATTTCATGTGATTATTCGACCAGTAGAATATCCATGTGAATAAGTAAATGGAATTATCTCATTTTACTTTTGCCATATTATGTTGAAGTTCATGTTTAAAAGGATTTTGTTTTAGTCATACATTGCCTTAAATGTTAATGTTTATTTACGAAAGCTTCCACAATATTGTTATCCTTACTGAGCATCTGAGATCACCCCTTTCAATGTTTTAATATTTTCCAGGATGTGAATAAGTATTTTATGAATGACCTGCAAGGATTGTCAGAAGAGGATATGAGTGTGGTCTATGGAGACTTTGTTATTGTAGTTTTTCACTTTATGATGTAATGTAACTTTTATGAATGTATCTAGTGTTTCCAAGGCTACTAAACTAATTGGTCTTTCGAGACTTGATCTTTTGTGATCATGCCAATGTTACGAAGTAATGCACCGACTCCGGGTAGCTGGGGTCGGGGCGTTACAGTTGGTATCATAGGCAGTTTAGTACTAACCTTGGAAGCTAGATTTAGATAAACTCTGATTAGAGCACATAGACAGAAGATAAACTTTGAGGATTAGTATAGAAGAACTTCCTAGAATTTTGGTATTGTAGAGATGTTGTGAGTTTTCCAAGCAATACATCCCTGTCTGGATACGAGCAGGTAGAGGCGGCTCTGGCACAGATGTACCTAGGGGTAAAACCCGAAAACACCGCTTTGAGCTAGACTCGAACGGGAACTGGTGCATGACAACGGGCCTTACTACACTCTTGGTTATGACACTCCCGGGGGATATGATTTGGATAATTCTCATTTTCTTTATAAACCACTATGAAGGGTTATGAGTATATACATCCTCAAAGAAAACATTTTTATGGATTATATCCATAAATAGTTCAATTTATGTTAAGTATCTTACAAGTGTGGAATTATGTATTTTGATTCATAAACTAATATAGTTTATGCCATTGTTTAGAAATGGAACCTAGTGGAAGGAATGGAAACCGTATCAATGCACGCACTCCGTGTAGGGATTGCCCTCCTGCTCAAGATAATTATTGTGGATCTGGAGATACAACTGGTGCTGATCAACTTATTACCATATTGGGACAACTCACTCTGGTTATGAATAATAACCTTACTCGTATGGAGCACCCTGATCCGCAACGTGGAGGATCAATGTTAGACCGCTTCATGAGGCAACAACCACCAAAATTTAATGGGGGTAAAAATCCGTTAGTAGCTGAGCAAATGATAAACTCCTTAGAGAAAATATTCCACGCCTTGGGGAGTAGCGAAAGGGAGAAGGTTATCATGGCAGTTTACCGCCTCACTGGAGATGCTGATCAATGGTGGTCTTTGATTCAAAATACAAATGAAGATGATGACGTATCGAATATGGAATGGAGGGAGTTCAAAGAGATTTTCTTAGAAAAATACTTTCCTCATGACCATCGAGCAGATATGGAAAGGAAATTTCTGAGTCTGAGACAAAAGGAGGATAAGAATGTAGCAAAGTATGAGGACAACTTTACAAGGTTGGTGAGGTATGCTGCAGATTATATACGTAACCCAAGAGGTAAGATTGATCGTTTCTTTGATGGGTTAAAACCATTTCTCCTTAGAGCTTTAGTATCAAAATCTTTCTCAACATACGAAGATATTGTCTCATGTGCTATCAAGATAGAAAAGGAATTCTCTAAGTGTTATGACAACAAAGTAAAGCAAGAGAAGAAGAGAACGGTGGAACAAGAGACAGATAAAGGGAAAAAGGGAAAGAAGGATTTTCCATTATGTGATAATTGTGGGAAGAATCTCCCTGGTACTTGCCTAAAAGGAATGGGAGTTTGTTATAAATTTGGAGAAAAAGGTCACCAGGCGCGTGATTTCAAGGGAAATAAAGAGGCTATCAATGTTGAATTCTACAATTGTAGGGAAATGGGTCATTATGCAAATGAATGTCCTATGCATCAAGGAAACTTACCTCAGAAAAGGCCAAGGGATCAAGGACAATCTTATGCTGTTACTACAGTTGAAGCGGAATAATTAATGTATTGGTGCTTTTGGACTCATGGATTATATTCTGGTTGTTAGAATAATGTGATATATATATAAGGATTGTACTGCAGTACTTGTTGTTTCAGTAAGGTTTTAATATGATGAATATAATCATATTTTTAGTATGTGACAATAAGAGAAACTTTACTTTGTTGGGGGAATCTGATAAATTGATTTTGGAATTAAGAGACCTTTTAGAGAAAGTCTGGACAGAGGTATTTTGGATAACTATAAAGGTTGGAGTGGATTAAGTTTATCTTTGGATAGCATTGTTTAAGGTTTACAAATTTATGAAGATTATTTTTGGAATATTATACTACTATAGTTTTAGGAAAAGGACAACCTGCATGGTGGGGCATAACCCATCACGTCGGACAAAGCTGCAGGAATCGAACCCACAACCATAGTGCGACAGGCCATTATTTCCTACCACTAGCCTACAGGAAGTCCCTGGTTATTAAAAAATAATTTTACTAATCTAAATGGTATGCGTTAACATTTGGAACCTTATATAGTTAGGATAAGTATAATATTTTTGAGTTCTATTATCTTTTTGAGTGAAAGATGAGTTGAAGGTTGAAACTCTAATTGTCAAGCATAAATATATATATACCTATCTCTTATTAAATTAATAAATTAATTCTTAAACTTTAGTAAAGGGATATTAAAACAAAAAAATGTGTTATCCTAATACCTTATGTCTTGTTGAACTGATGATATTTTCAATCAACATAGATCGAAGGCTTTGAGGCCCTCAATTTGACAGTTGATTGTGATTGATGACCCCAATCACTCCCTACAAATATTTACGTTTTTCCTCCAGTTATATGTCTCTAATTTCCACCAATGTTCTCCTAATCGAGATCATAATTGGGTGGTGACTTTTTCATTTCCCTTTCCCTCTTATTAAGGCTAAATTTTATTAATCTTATTTCTGATGTGGGTTTTCCACAAAGGTATTTTCTATTTTCAACCTTTTATTTTCCAAGAAAAGTTTCAAATTGTGAGGACGCAATTTATTGAAGGAGGGGAGAATGTAACACCCTGAGCTTCCACAATACGCTTCTCATTCAATAATGCAATAGCTTGCATTGTACGCAACTTCGAGTTCTAAAACACCGCGACTAATCAAAGTAGCCGTTATGAATAGTAATAACCACTTTTTTATAATTATAGAAATTTAATATTTCAAAATGGACTTCATTTTTGGATTCGGAATATCGAAATTAGCCTATGTTGAATTTTTGGTATTTTTCTGAGAACTTCTAATTTTTTATGAATAGTGAAAAATACTTAAAAACATCTTTTTTAATCAAAATAATTTATAGTGATAAATTATACTATTTAGTGGTTTTAAAGTATAATTAGAATATATTTTTACCATTTTATCCAATGGTGGTCATTAGAATTAATTTAACATTGAAATTGGACATAAACAATTGCCAATCTTCTGATATAAATTGTTTCTTAAAAACACGCTATTTGTTGTGACAGCGGGAATTAATTATAAAACTAATTAATACAACTTATATGTTTGGGATTTTTTAAAATAGACATCATTTTTGAATTCGGAATATAAATTATAGCTTAGGGTGAAATTTTGGCATTGTTCTGAAAAACTTCAATTTTTGATGAATAGTGAAACCACTAAGTGGTAGTTAAATAACCGATTTTTCGTTTAAATGAAATATTACCACTTCTGTGATTTGATTTTCAAAAATCCGACATACATGGTTGTCATTAAGAAGTAAAATGTGGTTCAATGAGATTAAAATATTTTTTGGTGAATAGTAACTTTTAAGTTCTTAATCGCGATTAGAGGTAATTTGTGTAGTTTAAGGTAAAAATAATGTTTTGATAATATGAGATGAGCTTGACACATGTCCTACCCTCATTGGATGTTCCATGGACGACCAATACAATCCATGGGTCAACTTGGGGACCCCATGGAGCCACTTTAGTTAGAAAATGACATAAATACCTTTTATTTAATGTTAAAGTAAAAAATGACACAAACATGAAATGTTTTACTAAAAAAAAATTTACATGGCGTTATACAAGTCATATTTTTGACTATAAATAGTAATTGGAAAGTGAAAAAGATTTCCTACATCATAGTATTTTTTTTATAATTTTTAGACATTAAATAAATTAAATTATTTATGACATCATTATGATGCAGCGATGACCTCATTATTTAACGATTTTAATAAAATGAAAAGATAATGTACAATCCAAGGCTTACACTTTTCCAAAGACTATTTGATGGGTAGATTTAGAACCCTTATAACCTTATCCACTAATTATATAAGTGTGGGACCTTTAGAATCCGAAAAGAATTGTATAATAATGTAAAATTTCCTTACTTTCCAAGAGTGCCCCTCCTCTCCTCTTATAAAAAGCCCCCACCTCTACCACCTCAATCACACTTTCAAAGCCTTTTGGCTCGGCCAACCTCTACCAAAATACTCCCCCAACTTCCCTCCCTTACTCCTAGAAGCCTCACTTTGGGCAGAAGTCTTCCCAAGGAAGCCTTTGGCTCAAATCAAAAGAGTTACCCAATTTTAAGGTAATGTCTTCTCTTATGTTATTTTGTTTTATTTTGCTTATCCAAACCCCTAAACTCTTTTTATTACTTTATTTTGTAACAACACCAGTATACTCAATATACTAGGATGTTGTTATAATGAGTATTCGAGCTACACTTACACACACCTACATCTAATGGTAAAAGAACATACGGTTTCTGTGGATGGCGAATTTCTGCCTCACGAAATGATGATTGTCCAACACTCATAAAACACATTCAAAGGTGGCCATTAAGATGTCACTATATTTATAAATGATATATAATATTTTTATGTTTTACTTAAGGTTCTTTATTTTTCATTTATGGCATACCTTTATTGTTTCCATTATGGGTAAATGTGATATTTTCATTTTAGGAAGTGCGGACTACCGCCCCCTCAAAGTGATTTGAATCGTTAATGCCATATGTGGGATGTATAAAGGATGGAGTAAATGATATTATATATGATGTTATACTGGAATTATAATATACCTTTATATCATTATGATTTCATTAAATATGAAATAGAAATGAAAGTAGCGTTCATGCGTACGTACGGCTTACCGTCTCCATGAACGGTGCATTTCATTTCTTACCTCTAAACGTTATGGAATATTATAAATGCATGTATATACTGGATATATATGAGATATATGATATCTATATCATGAATATAATTCTGGATATAATGGATATATCACCAAATGAACAACTTGTAAATATAAGAATGTTATTTTTGACTCAAGTACCTAAGATCGACAAAATGACCGTTTTAAACTTAAATAATTACATAATGTTCATAACATGGTAATAAGGGATATAAAAATAATAATGAACATGAAAAACGTTCTCAAGTAAATAGTAATTAACTCTAGTTTATTATTCAGGAGGTTAAAGAACGGTCGAGTCAGGACAGGATGCAAGGTAAGGGAACTTCTTAACCCAATTTCCATTCTTTGGGTTAATCTCCTACTTTCAAATAACTTCATGATATTATTATGTCCTATCTTGTATTTGTACTTTCTTTATGTGTAATTATAGTGAATACACATAATAGATCTATTTTATTTAAAAAAAATGATATTTGTAAAGGACTTCATCTCAATCGTCTTTCATTGAGGCATATTTGGTTTTATACAGAACTTTATTTTATACAGTGTATAAAACCCTTTGACATTTACATTTATTCATAAGGTTTTATTTTATAATTATGTGATTTTTAAATGATTTCAAAAAAGAGATATTTCTCTCCAATATATGAAAATCCAGTTCAAATGTATACGTATTTAACGCAAGCTTAAAAATGTTTTCAGAAAACCCGACTCTCGAGTGTGGTAGACAGGAAGGGATTGGGCGTGGACCCATCATGGCCTGTAATTGGTCGAGCAGTCTCAGAATTAGTTATTTTGTTTTCAGAAGCTTGCATAATGTTTTCAAAAAAACACTGGAGTATATTTGAGCAATTTTAAAAGTAATTTTCTTCTAAAAATTTTCATCGGCAGGTCTCATGAGACAAACTAGTGTCTTGGAACGAGGCCTTGACAAAATCTTAATTGTGGTCTTGGAACGAGGCCTTGGCTACGTGGTTATGATAGTCTGGCATTATGAATTCCATCATTATGAAAGTGGTTATTGATATTGCATGTGATTATTCGACCAGTAGAATATCCATGTGAATAAGTAAATGGCATTATCTAATTTTACTTTTGCCATATTATGTTGAAGTTCATGTTTAAA
Source organism: Viscum album (assembly GCA_963277665.1). Classification (NCBI taxonomy): domain Eukaryota; kingdom Viridiplantae; phylum Streptophyta; class Magnoliopsida; order Santalales; family Viscaceae; genus Viscum; species Viscum album. The sequence continues at coordinate 760,106,032 of OY728130.1, read as the reverse complement.
AGGCTTTTGTTTTAGTTATACATTGCCTTAAATGTTAATGTTTATTTTTGAAAGCTTCCGCAATATTGTTATCCTTACTGAGCATCTGAGCTCACCCCTTTCAATGTTTTAATATTTTCCAGGATGTGAAGAAGTATTTTATGAATGACCTGCAGGGATTGTCAGAAGAGGATATGAGTGTGGTCTATGGAGACTTTGTTGTTGTAGTTTTTCACTTTATGATGTAATGTAACGTTTATGAATGTATCTAGTGTGTCCAAGGCTACTAAACTAATTGGTCTTTCGAGACTTGATCTTTTGTGATCATGCCAATGTTACGAAGTAATGCACCGACTCCGGGTAGCTGGGGTCGGGGCATTACATAGTGCATATTTAACTCGTGAGTATGAGGTTTTAAATATTGGGTATATCAGTTGTGATGTATGAAACATGGCATGGATGTGGTTCTTACATTGATGTACGCACCCATGGTTGAGATGTTTGAAGTGGAAATGTTCTTGTATTCCTGTAACCAAGAAAGTTAGAAATAATACTCCATCTTTGGGATTAAGACATGTATAATATGTTTATGGTCATAGATTGGAGGATAGTAACTCTTTATATATTAACGATGATGCTTCTTCTTGTGATTCTCCAAATATTAAAGAGTAGTGTCGCATTCATTATAATAATGAAGCCTGATGGTATTTACCATCTCCTTGACAAGGTTACTTGCTTGTTCATTAGAAACATTATCCTTTTGTGCACCCATTGGGAAATTTCAAGGATATACCATTTTTTCATTTAGGATAAATCTTGGTTTTGAAAAAATTAATAAATTTATAAAATTTTCAATGGAATGGACTCACATGGGTAACTTGTTCAGGTGACCTTAAGCAAGTCACTCACCCAAGTGTAGGAATCACAAAAATAATGACATATCAGGTCTTTATAAACAAAACATTAATAGATAGACTAGCATGAAGGGATCACTAGTGCGATTATAGAAACCAAGAGACAATGGAAGGAAGAAACACTAGGGTCCTTGTCTCTATTTATAGGCATAGTTAAACCTGTGTAGGATATGTGTGTGAAACCACATCATGGTTGAGTGTCATCCATCAACATGAATAACCTATGAAAATCACCCTCTCAATTATCCTCTATGTGAAATTCCGGTCTATGTATTTGTCAAGACTTAAGAATAAAGGTCCAAAAGCACATAGAATAATATAAAGGAATGATACATTAATATCATTTTATTCTAAATTTGGATCAGATAATCTTTTTCTAATCAGATCCAATAATAAGGAGGGGATTTTATTGAAACCCTTTTTTGTCACTAAAACTAGAAGATATAAATGGGAACACTTAAAGGAAATTATAAATGGATAATTCCAAGTGAGGCATGATTTTCTAAAGAAACATCACACAGGTCCCAAATCCTCATCACTGTGTAGGTTCATCCTATGTTCCAATGGCATCACATAGGTCCAAGCAAGAACACCCAGAAAAATTACACATTCCATACCTATGCACTAACTAGCGTGAAGATCATGAGTTAAAAATATACATCACCCAAGATCCAAAAAGTGGTTATAAATAGGAACATAAGGCTCCTTATTTAGATGAAGAAAAATCCATAGAAGTCTTGTAGATCTGTTATCCCTAGTACTTTACCAAGGCCCTCAAAACTATCTAGGTAGATCTTTAAAACATGACAGAAGAGTAAATTAAGGGGATTAGTGATATCAAATTCTCTCCAATGTGTGAAATAAAAAATATATATGTGAGTAGAAACACCCCTATAATCAATAATAACTAGTAAAAAGGTCCCTTCTAAATCTAGGACCTATGTGAGATGCTTACAGGGACACCTGATTAAACCCTTGGATCCTAGAGAAATTACTCTTACAAGTATTGTTTACTAATTTTTCAATTATACATAATTAATCTCTAACTCACTCAGGCCTTAATATCCATGAATTACTTCTAATCTATGCAAGCCTTACCGTATATGAGAGTTATATAGCTCATCCATCTTCCACATCAACGTGCCCACATTTTCTAGCACATGGATTTCCTATGATATCCTCCTTTGAACCCTCTGTTCATTAAACCAATGGATGGGAACCTCCTTCATTGGGACTCACATATGAGGGAAAACAAATCAAATATTTCACTAAATCCTCGAAACCTACACAACAATAAAAAAATACACACCAATGTTTCTTCCATTCAGATACACATTCATTTATGAAGAGGTGTCTCACACTTTTCCTACCTGATGGATAGGGTCATTGGGGTGTGTACAGTTACACATCCCCATGGTAACATGGACCCCAACATGGGGGGAAGTTCTAGGTAATTCCTAGTTTCATAGAAAGTTCTAGGGCCTTTTCATTACCTTATCATCTCTACGACATAACATTTGTGGAATTTTTCAACCCTTCTCCTCTCTAATACTAAGGAAATTATATTTTAGGTTTTTTGTGGTGGGGGGGGGTTGATCATTCAATCCTTTCCATTTAATGGGTATTAGTGTCATAAACTTTACTTTTTTTATAACTAGACACATATAATCCCTCATAGAGTAATCCCATGAATGTTGTTATGGGCCTTAGATGGATGGGTAACCATATGTGACTATACGGGTTATGAAAATAACAGAGGATATGGGAACATTAAAGCCAATTCTTATTATTCCATAACCCTATCCTCATACGCCAGCAGATGAAGGATTTTATGATTTTCTAAATAATCTATTTCCTCTTTTTTTCCCACACCGAGCATGACTCATATGGGCATAGATACTAGTTACAAGCATTAAATCCACATGATCAAATTCATGTCTCGGAAGAGAATCCTTTTTTAGATCTTCCTACCACCCTCCTTCATAGGGCCTCCATAGGTGTCAATCGTAAAATTCATGTATCCAACCCATCAGGCATCCTCCTAAACCACGTAATCCCTAATCAAAAACAATCCATGGGCCTCCTATTTAGTATAATACCCAACCATGTTATCACTATATCAAAGTTCTATATCTACTATATGATAAACCTTGAGAGTGCCTCCATAGGTGTGGGTCCTCAACCAAACCAAACTACATGTACCTTGATTATTTTATAAATGGAATATATATGATGCCTCCCTGATGTCCAATCCCAACACCCCAAATAAACATTAATTAACTTTTGGGCCACTTTACCAGTAGGGTAATGTCTAAAAAGAAGCCCTTATCCCTTACAGGGCCCCTGGTCCTCTTCAACATAATCCCAATACAAAACTTTAGTCACACATATTTCACCAAGATGCCCATTATACATGATGTTAAAATTCCCCAGTTGTTCCTCTTCACATAAACTTAAATGATATGATGTGTCCCATTATGTGGCACCAAACTACACAATCTTTAATTCCTATCCAAATGGGATATGTAGGAATACTCCATGAGGTCTAAACCCAACACCCCAAATCAACCCTAATTTACACTATGCCACCTTCCATGTAGGGTATTGTCCAACCTAGGATCCCATATCCCATCCAGGTCCATTGGGTCACATCAGAAAATGTCCCACACCAAACTTTATCTAGGCATATTATTCCTGTACATCCTTGATGAATGACATTAAACTATATGGTTTGGTCCTTGTTACATGAACTTAAAAGGCATGATGTGTTTTTATGTGGAACCGAACTACATGGGTTCTGATTCCTTCCACAAGGACACATAAAAATCCAATTTTATAGGCTCCATTCCAACATCAATACAATGTCCCTCTCTCTGGATGAAGATAAATTACAGATCTCCCCACTATGTGGCTTGAAACCACTATCATAATGATAAATGACCAAAGAATATCTAATCCACATACCTAGGTTACATATATATTTCACCATTAATTAAAAAATTTAGATACATATAGATGGTTAAAAAATTCATAAATTCTAAAAATTGATTGTTAATTCAAAAGAGATACTTTCCATACTTGGGGATTAATAAATGATTTACAAATATGTCTTAAATCATTAAGAAAGTACTAGAGTATGTAATAATTTCAACCAAAATGGTGTGATGAGACCAAATTCCCATCCTCTCAACAAATGTCAGTCCAAAAGCAATGTTGGGACATCTCCCAATAATATCCTTCATTTGGAAAGGAGGCTTGTGAAATATCTAGAATAAGGGAACAATTGGGCATTTTGGGCTCTACGAACAAAACCTATCAGAAGCCATTCAAAAATGGAGATCCCAATGTGAACGATCATACAACATTCAAATCCCCAAAAACAAGTTGTATATAATAATACAAACACATACACACCATTTTTCATTGGAAACAATCATTTAAAATAAAATTTTAAACGAATTTTTTTATGTCACGTCTCATCTAGCTTCATACGTTTTATAACTCATAACTAATATATTTATATTAGTTTCCTACATGATTAAAAAAAATTAATGCTCATTTCATTTTCATTCCTTTTTTTTATTTAAATTATTTTAATTATTTATTTAGTAACTAAAATATTTGAGATCACATTGAACATTTTGGAGTTGTTTGATTTATTTCCTCAAAACAACATTAGCGCATCGACCTGGGAGAAAGGGTTTATAGTAATATTATCTATAAAAAAATAAATAAGTTATATTTATCATATTTAAATATTATATAAACTTTTAAATCACACCATGTAATGGTGTCATGAAAAATTAACAACATTATTTTATGGCGATATTCACCCATATGTAAGCATGAGCAATGTTTAATTTTTATAAAGAGTGGAAAAGAAATAATTTTGTTAATATTTAAATTTTAAAAAATAATATTTAATAAATAATATCATAATTATTCATTTTTACATCATATTAAGAATCTATATAATCTGGTGTTAAAAAATGAAACATATATCTTTAAGGTGGTGAAAGCCTGCATGTATAGATGATTGATGTATTTATTTCTCTAAGGATAGAAAAGTATATGAATAATTTATATAACTTAATGAAAATAAAAATTTAATATTTTCAGATATTGATTTTATTAAGTAATCATTGATGATGATTATCTTAGGGAGGTATAAGAATAAATAAACTAGAAATATGTCATTTTGTACTTATAACCTCTCTTCAAATATCTCGCCTTATATTAAAACATAATCCTTCCAAGATTGGAGTTTTAAAAATTACAGTAACTATCGGAAGAGGGTTGGAATATTGGGGAGAGTTTTGGTTAGGGCTTCACTGAAATAGTATAAGGACCAGACCTTAAACATTACATAATCTTGTGTTTTATTCAAGAATTTAATTTCTTTTACATTGAGGATCTTTTCAAGTTTATAGTTTTAGAAATTTAGTACCTAATTGACACATATGTACCCATAAGAATACAAACTGGGTACTACTAAAATAGTATCCATTTCTTCCAACACATAAAACATTAAAAAAATTATAACATAATTTCTTTGAAAAATCTTCATAACATTTAATTTGACTTACTTATTTCTCTAACACATCCTTACAACCTGTGAAAACATTTAAAAAATGGGATGAGCATAAAAAGAACAGTAAGGGATATAAAAAGAAGGAAATAAACTATTAATCTATGAATACTTACAAACATATTAAATTATTTTCACAAAGACATTCTTCTCATTCATAAAGTATCATATACATACTTTATGAAACATGAGATTTCCATAAAAAATATAAAACATAAATAAAACCATAAACATATCATGGGGAATTTACTTTATTTTTTAACCTTCACAGCTACCATATGATTTGTAACCCTCATGACAACGTTATATTATAACCTTCACGGAAAACTCATGGTGTAACTGTAACAGTTACACTTGGAGTGACCATATGGAGACCTCTAACATAAACATACCCAATGCATTAGAGGGAGATATATGTCCAAACATTCATAATAATCAATGGCCAATAACAAGAACATAATAATAAAACAATATTATATAAATTATTTAAATCATTCACTTCAAAAAGAGAAAAAAAAATTAAAAGAAGTTTTTTAAATTAAAGTCCTTTACAAATAACATATATTTGAGATGATAATTGATACATAAAATTGAATACATGTATAAACTATAAATACACATAACAAACATAACATATTAAACATTCATGTCCCAAATAATCTTATCATGATAAAATCTATGAAGTAAAAGGTTATCCCAAATAATAGAAATTGGGTTAAAAATTCCCTTACCTAAAGTTTGTCTTACTTAAAATGTGTTTAAACCACTTGTATAATGGTTAAAAGAATGTTATTAATATTTCACAGAAAAATATTAAAATTTATAAAAACATATATGATAATTTTATAACATCGTTTCACATATTTATTAATAATATTGTGTTCTTCCCATTGTTTCAGGTTCATTTTTACATGATTTCCATTTTTTGTTTGTAATGGATTTTCTTGTCAAATAGAAGTGAAAATACAGAAGTTGAATGAAATGGTATTTATATACTTCCATAATATTAAATGATACCATAAATAATTTTGTTCTCATATATTATTATGAATCATTAAATTAATCATTAATGATATTTGATTAGATCATTTTGGCGTTTCTTAGAAAAGCAAAAACTAGTTTTCTTATATAATTTAATATTATGTATATATGTTAATAACATAACATAAAATAGGTTATATAATAGAATTTAAAAATTGTTTCAACCATCAAAATGGTTTTACAATGAGATTTTAAGGATGTAATGAAAATTGAAAACACATCGTCCACAATGTCGGTAACTCGACACATCACAAACAATATTTTCATTCTTAGAATAAGAGGGAGGGGAGAAGAAGTATGATGATTAATTTTTCCATAAACAAGATAAAATTAAAGTATATATAAGATAATATAGTTTCCGTGACTCTTAAACAAGTGGAGGTGAATAGAGTATAAGAAATGAAAAATAATTGAAATGAAAATAAAATAAAATTAAAGAGGTTTTTTACCTCTTGATATCTTCTCCTTGATATCCTCTTTAAGGCCTTTGGTTTTGGAATTATTTTTTGAAAAATAAGTATTGGACGTGGGGAAGATACTTGGGAAGTGTATTGGGTAGAATTTACAAAATTATTAAAGGCTGATAGGTGTGAAGTGAAGAGGGGGTGAGTGGTGGTATTTATAGTGAATGAGAGGGGGTTTTCCTTTATTTTAATCATTATTATTTATTTTTCTCAAGACAAGAAATGGTATTGGTTATTGTGAATAAAAATATTAAATATATCATATGAGTTTGAACCAAGGTTAATTAAATCATCCATGATGTTAGGAATAGTGTATTTAGCATATAATGTATATATATGGAAAATTCTTGTATATCAGTATTCAAAAAAATTCAAATATTTCAGAAAAATGAAAAAAATTCCCCCCAACCATTTTTTAATGCGTAGAATTAAAATATGAGCTCCATTTTTTGAAAATAATTTTTTATATATGATTAATTTAAATTTTAAATAAAATCATAATTTATTTGAATAATAATAATTTTAAAACTATAATTAATTTTATAACACCTTGAAAAATTAATAATTGTCTCACATAATTATATTTTAACCATAAGAAAATAAAAAATTAATTTATTATTACATTTTATGAAAATAAGTTTTCATTTAAATTATTAAATTAATAATTAAATTGAAATTAAATATTTATGACTTAAAAAATACCAACACTAATACTATGATCATATTGTCAATTATAAAATTCCAAATTTTTATTTATACATTCATTGTTGAGGTTGCTATTAATTTGGTCATTTTACTATTCATAAGGGTCAAGTTACTATCCATTAGGGTAAATTTAATATTCAAAAAAATTATGTTGATCTTATTGGACTCAAAAATATCTTACTGATCACAACTGTGTATATGCATTTGTTCAAATTCAAATCATAGAAGTGGAAAAATTATATTTAATAGCTAGGTTATAACTATATCCTTACAAAAAAGTGTTTCTTCACAGAGAATCATCATTGCATGCATTTAAATCTATATTAAATTAATTTGTAAATCCTTAGAGTGTTACATTCACCCCACCTTCTGAAAATGAAATTCTCATATATTTTTTTTGTTTACTTATTTAACAAGTGAGGGTACCTTTCCCTCATAGAATTTTTATATTCCCTTGTTTCTTCTTCAAATCTGTGGTATCTTCACAAAACATAACCTAGAAGATTACCTTATTCTACAACAATTTCTCTCTATAATCAAGAATCTAAACATTATTTTTTTGATAAGAAATCTTCTCTTCTATCTGAACTAATTATGGTCTCCAAACATGAGATTAATCTGAAAAATTATTTCTCGACATCAAAACATGAATGAAATTGTATACCTGAGATAAAATTGAAAGAAAAGTTACTCGGTAGGAGACTAGTCAAACTTTATATAGGATTTCACAAGGTAAAATATACTATGGATTTGACTATCCCTTCTTACCAAACTGTATAACAATTTTCTATGATGATATTTTAAGAAAAACATAATCACCTACAATGAAAGAATAGTGTTTCCTCCTGTCATCTGCATAACTTTTTGACTACTCTATTCTATCCCCATGTGTTGCCGAATCATCTTCACTTTTTCAGCTACTTCCTCTTCTAATTCTGGTTCCATCAACTTCATTTCCTATCCCTCATCCCAAAATGCTAGAGTTAGACACCACTTTCAATATAATTCCTCAAAAGGTGCCATACATATATTAGAATGAAAAATGTTTTTATAAGAAGAATCAACAAAAGAAATATGTTGATCCAAACTTCCCTGGTCGTCCATTGAACAATCTCAAGGAATATTCTCTAGTGACTGAAGAACACAACCAAGTACCTTTAATGACGAATTATTGTAGATGAAAAACTCACCATTTCGATAAGACAGAGCCAAAACTATATCATTAAAAAATATCTTCTTCATTTCATGAAAACAAACATCACATTCTTCTGAACAAGTAAATTTTATACCTTTTTGTGTTAAATTAGTTATAGGGCTAGATAAATGTGAATTTTCTTTAACAAAACATCAGTAATAACATTATAATCCAATAAAAATACAAAGATGCTTAACATTTTTATTTATTGGCCATTAATTAACCACTTTTGTTTTGACAGGATCAAATATTATTTCATGCTTATTTACAATGTTCCCAATAAAATAAATCTATTGCAACCAAAATTCATATTTAATAAATATTCTGTATAAATTATTTTCTTTGAGAGTTTTCAAGAAAAAACATAAATATTTTTCATGATCTTCATATATTTTTGAAAAGACCAAAATATCAATAATAAAAACAAAAAAATATCCAAATATTAGTAGAATATTCTGTTTATAAGATCTATGAATATAATAGGGGGATCTGTCAAACCAAAGGGAATAACAAAAATCTCATAATTCCCATATCTAGTATGAAAAGTTAATTTTGGAATGTCATCATCTTTCACCTCTATCTAATGGCACCTTGATCTCAATTGAATCTCGAAAAAATATTGAGCACCTTATAGTTTATCAAATAAGTCATCGATATGAAGAAAATGATACTTATTATTTACATTAATTTTATTAAAGGATCTATATTAATTCAAAATAACATTGAACCATATTTCTTTTAAAAAAAAAATTCGGAGAATCCCATAGTGAAGTGCTAGGATGAATAAAGCCTTTATCAGGAAACTCCAACAACTATTTTTTCAATTCAATATGTTCCTATTGAACCAATCGACAAGGGTGTTTTGAAATGGGATTAGCATCAAGAACCAAGTAAATAGTAAATTAAGCTTCCTCATCAGGTATAACACTAAGTAACTCATCAGAAAAAAAATCATGGTATTAATTTACCATTGACACATCATTAAACTAAACACTTCTGTTGTTTAAAAAAATATAAGAAAGATAACTTTTATTTCCATATTTTATCAGTTTCATAGCTTCATGATATGTTACCAATTTAATGGGTTCATTATTGTGTACAAAATAAAACACTTTTTAAAAAAAGGCTTCTTGATCTCTACAATTAATATTATCATGATATATAGAAATCCAATCCATAACCAAAATAACATCAAACTCCACTAACGGAAAACAACAAGGTTTGTAGGAAATGTATTTCCATAGATAACAATAGGAAGATTATTATAAAGCCTTTTTTCTATAATATTTCCCCATGGTGTTTTAACCATAAGTTTCAGTTTCATTTTATGAGTTGAAATTTCCAATTTAACAGAATATTTCTCAGAAAAAATGAATGAGTAGACACTATATCAATGAACACTTTAGAAAAATATGAACAAACAAACAAAGTATCTGATACCAATTCATTGTATGTCATGATATCTATTGACATAGTTGCAAATAATATCACCACACCCTTATTCTTATAATCTTGCTACATCTAATAATTCTGATATTTTATTTGGTAGGTATTTTCATAAGAACCAATCTCAACACATTTGAATCAATTTACACTTTTCTTATCACAATTGATCTTAATATCATTTTCATTAACATCTCGATCCATATGTCAAAACATACCACATCAGAAACACTTCCCAGTTTTGGTAAGAAATTCCCCAGAGTTCTTTTCACCACACTTTTCACAGACTAGAAACTAAACTTTCATACCTTTATATTTCTTTGATTGATTCTTCCCCATAACTATCCATTTGAACCACTTATTATTCTTGTTTTCAATGTACATGTGATCATAAAAAAACCTCCTTTCTACTATCTCAAAACAGCAGATAATTGTTTCAAAACATTTGAATTCATGAGAGGTCAATAACCTTCGGTACCATGACTTCAATCCTCAGTAAAAATGATTGATTTTATCTATAAATATCAAGAATAATATTTAGAGAATAACTTTCTAGTTTGGTGAAGTTTTATTCAAACATTGAAATAGAATATTAGTCTTTTTTTCTTTAATTAAATTAAATTCTTTCCATTCCAAGTCAAACCACATTAGGAAAAAAAAATTCTACGAAAAGATTTTTAAATTCATCCAATTCTAGGGCATCAATCTCATCACAATCTTGGATATTCTTGAACATTAATTACCACGAGTTAGCTTCAACTTCAAAATTATAATTAGAAATACTGTACTTTCAATTATATAAACACCCCATGACATAGAATATCTTTTAATGGGATTTAATCTATCAATTAGATACCACTAGGTTAGAAGATCCACTGAATGGTTGAGGGGTTTTACTCAAAAAATGATTCATTATCATCATGTTCTTTTATACTAGATCCAGTTGTTCTCTTTCATGGATTACATAGCCAATTATAGACTACTACAACTAATTCATTACTATCAGAAACTACTCAGTTCCAATAACCACCATTCTAGGATACATATTTAGAAAGATATAATCCTCTCGATGCCTTCCCACTTTGAATTCTTTGTTTCACCTATAGAAACCCATTATGAAAAAAAATATATTATAAAAAGAAACATGGTAATATTAAAATTCTATATCATTTCATTATAAACATATGGTAAAAATCATTTATGGCATTTTATTAACATCACCCAAACCCTTAATTTTATCTAAACCATCATCTGATACCAACTATAAGAACCCGACCTTAAACATTACATGATCTTGAATTTTAGTTAAGAATTTAATTTCCTTTATATTGATGATTTTTTAGGTTTTGAGTTTTTGAAATTTAGGATATAATTCATACATATCAACCCACAAGCATACAAAGTGGGTACTACTAAATCAGTATCCATTTCTTCCAAAACATTAGTCTTTTAAAAAATATAACATGATTTCTTCGAAAATTTATTATAACTTTTAACTTGACTTCTTTCTTTATATTAAACATGATTATAACCTCTGAATACATTTAAAACCACGTGATGAGAATAAAAATCTCAGTTAGGGATATAAAAGGAAGAAAAGAAATCGTAAGTTCATGAATACTTATAAACATATGAAATCATTTTCAAAAATAAATACTTATCACCCATTAAGTATCATATACTTACTTTATGAAACATGAGATTTCCATAAAACATATAAAACATAAATAAAACCATAATGATATCCTGGGTATATAATTACTTAATTTTATGATCATCGTATCTACCTTATGATTTTTAAACCTCATAACTACCTTACATTTTAAACCTCATGACTACCTTATGGTTTAACCATCACAATTAGACTTTGAGTAACCATACGGCCGAAGTCCAACTTAAACATAACCAATGAATTGGAGGGAGATATTGGTCCTACCCTTCATCATAAAACTTCCAAAGAACCAGAACATAATCATAAAAAATATTACTTACAACATTTAAATCATTTCCTTTAAAAAAGAACTGAAATTAAAAGAGGATTTGTAATGAAATGTCCCATACAAATACCATATATTTGATGTAAGAATTGATATAGAGAACAGAATATGTGTATACACTATAAATAAAAATAATAAAACATAATATATTAAAAATTAATATCACAAATAATCTCAGCCTGAAAAATCAATAAAGTATAAGGTTAACACAAATTACGGAAATTGGGGTATGAATTACCTTACTATGGGTTCAACTTACTTCAAACGGGTTTAAACGTCCTGTATAATGGTTAAAAGATTTTTATTAATATTTTAAAGAAACATATTCATGATTATAACACCTTATATTATAATTTTATAACATCATTTCACATATTTATTAATAATATTTTATTCATCCTAATACTTTAGGCATGTTTTTTACATGATTTCCATGGTCAATTTGTAATGGATTTTCTTGTCCAATGTAAGTGAAAGTCCATAAGTGGAATGAAATGGTATTAATATGTTTTCATAATATTATATGATACCATAAATCTTTTTTTCATATATTATGTTTAATAATTAAATAAAACATTAATGATATTCGTTTAGATCATTTTGGCAAATCTTTGATAATCCCAACCATCTTTTATTGAAGTAAAGACATAATGTTTATATACGGTAAGTTATCGTATATCCCTATTATGTTTAATAATTAAATAAAACATTAATGATATTCGTTTCATTTTCATGATGTGTCAATTTACTGACATTGTTTATTAAACATATAATGTTTACATATGGTAAATTATCGTATATCACTATTCTTAAAAAAATCATGTATTTCACAAAAATCCCAAAAATTCACCCCAACCATTTTTCGATGTATAGAATTCAAAAATGAACTAAATTTTTTGAAAATATTTTTTTATTTATGATTTATTTAGTTTTTAAATTAAATTATAATTTATTCAAAAAATAGAAATTTTTAAACAATAACTTATTTTATAAAAACTTGAAAAATTAATGATGGTCTGGCATAATTTTATTATAACCATAATAAAATTAAATAATAAATTATTATTAAGTCGTAAGAAAATAAATTTTCATTTAAATTATTAAATTAATCATAAAATGTTAGTTAAATGTTTATGAATTATAAAAATCCCAACACTTATACTACGGTCTAATTGTCAATTATAAGATGCCTATAGTTTATTTATACATTAATTAGTGAGGTTACAATTAATTTGGTCATATTAATAACCATAAGGGTCAGGTTACTTTTCAAAAGGCGCAAGTTATTATTCAAAAAAAATTATGTAGATCCTATTAGATTCTAAATATTTTACTGATCGCAACCATGTACGTAATTTTTTCGAAATTCTAATCATAGAAGTGGAAAAAGTATGTTTGACAACTAGGTTACAACTATCTCCTTAAAAAAAGTTTTTTTCATAGAGAATAAGTGTTTCATGTATTCCATTCTATATTAAGACTTCCAATGGACCAAAGGCCTTCATTTTTTTTATTGATTTTTGATAATCCACCTTTCAAGGGGTGAGGTGGACCACTAAATTCTATATTAAATTTACATATAAATCCTTGGGGTGTTACAAATAGTGTACATGATATTTTTGAGTAAGGGAGGAGATGAGGTTCCCCTTAAAAAGTAAGTGGAGTGACACACACATATATTTTATAAACATTTAAATATTATTATGTCTTAATAAATAGAAAGTGGATAAAAAACTATAAAATATAAAATCATGGAAATAAGGATCGAATTAAAATAATCAAATAAGAATTAAGAAATTGTTTTGGATTTATGACATAATTTTTACATTGATAAATTTTATTATCTCCTTAATGTGGTGACACATTTTCTACCATGATTACTATAAAAAATTAAAAAAAAATGAAATTCACATTATTATTAAAATTGTAAAATAATTAATTAATATGTGGAATCCATTTTTCATGATCTAGTTATTATAAGTAGAAAAATTAATTTTAATATAAGTTCACAAAACACTATGAAAATTAGTTTTTTTTAGAATTTTTTTAAATATATAAATTATATTTTAATTGAATCAAATATAATAAATATTTCTATGTAATTATTAAATTAATTATTACTAAAATTTAGCTTATGATAATTGAAAAAAATATCTAAAAAATAATTGTGCGTTTTACTTATTTTATGGAATGAAAATAAATGACAGTTTTGAAAAAATCAACATTTTCACTATTCACTCAAAAGTAATCCTTTTCAGAGAAATAAAAAATATTATTCTTATGTTATATTTGATATGTTGATTATAAAAATTAATTACCTTTCCCCAATTCAATCTCTAGAAACTAAAATTTAAATTTTAAATAAAACTAGCTAATTTATGGGAAAATATTTTATTTAAGTAAATCTATTTCTTTTTTACTAAAAATCATTTAATTTTTTAATATTAATTTAATAAATATAAATCCTGAAATGAATAATTATAATCATAAGATTGATTTATTTCGAGTATTAACTATGTTTTTACAATAGCCACCTGATAATTAAAACCACATAAACTCTGAAAATTCTTGATGTATAACTATAGTCATTCAAATATTCTAACTAATTTACATTTCTAGAGTTCTATGTCACAAATATTTATCAAGTATCATGTGGTAATACATGTCATTATGACTAAGAATAATGACCTCTGGAATCACACATCACATGTATTGTGATTCATTGTATAAACATACATATTTTATAAGTATATATTATAGAAAATGGACCCCATGAAATCTATTCAACACAACATGTCAGTAAATATACATGTTTTTATATATATTATATTCCTTAATAGGATTTACTATTTTGGATATGTTACATTATATATTTCCACTTATGTACATTATATGTACTTAATTATTTTAAAATATAAATAAAAATTTTGAAATTTATTTAAAATAATATTGTATAAGAATATTGCTTTATCAAAATTATTGTTTCAAAATAATATTATGAATATGAATTATTCATTTATTTATTTTTATAATTCATTAAATTATTTTAATTTATCTTATTTTTAATTTGTTTAAATTAATGATAATAATTATAAAGACATGGTTGTTACATATTGTGATTGATAATTATCTTTTCTAGTCTATATATGTATTTAATTTAATTTTTATTACATATTTTTAAGTGATGATTTTTTTAAATTAATTATGTTTATCTTTTAATCCACCCTACCTTCTTTATTATATATGGGGCTTCACATACTTGGTTTATTTTATGTAAACCTAAACCCTTTGGTTCCTCTCCACTACAAATGAGTATGTATTTGTAATGGATGAAGATTCTAATGAGGAGAGATGGTTCCAGATTTGAGATGAGGTGAATCCAACCAAGGATACACAAACACACACACAGATATATATATATATATATTTGAAAGATAATGGTTAAATTTTGTATCCTAAGATGATCATTGGATCAAGAAATGTTTTCCCAAGGGGTGATGATTTGATTATCTATTCTTAATAAACCCACTGGTTAGTAATTTCTCATTACCATATCACATATTTATTATATATATTTTAGTTAGTGTTTCTTTATTTATTATTGGGATAAATTTTTTAATTGGATGATCTAGCGTGACAACATATTTTAAATAAATTAACATACATGTTAAATTTTAAAAATTAATTTATAATACATAAAACTATTTATTGCAAAAAGATAATTAATTATATACAAATGAAATTACCATAACATGAATTTTTGGATTAAAAAATTAAATATTTATATATTTCTTAAATAAAATAATACAATAAAAATATAAATAAATTCCTTACATTATTTGATATAGGACATAACCATATTTAATGTTTTATTTTACCCTTATTCAGGGGAACTTTAAATTATCGTGTTGTCTTAAAACTAGTAATGGGTTGATATGACCAAATTAGTATTAGGGGTAATGTTTTTAGTATAATATATAAAATTGGTGAATTTTTTGAATAAATTTCATTATAGTATTTCTGGATTGGGATGGCTACTTAGAAGATCAATGAACTACAAATTAATTTTATTTGAATTTAATGCTTTTGTAAATAACATAATTTTATTTTTTGGGCTATAATATAGTATATAATATTAGAAATATGGTTTATTACATGATAATATCATGGAGAAAAGATATTATAAATAACAGTTTATTGTTCATTTGGATTTAAAAAAAATTTAGGTTAAAAATATATTAATTTATTTCACCCTAACTATTTTCCCAGATAAACTATGAAATAACTATTTATTATTATTAAAAAAAATGAAATCCATTTGATGGTGCCACTATACATTCAATCCATTTTATAGAATTATAATATTTTGATATGTTATAGATTCTGATAATTGTATATGAACTAGTGTATCATACTATGCTATGAAAGGTATATTTATCTATTTTAGTTTCTAATTTCTATAAAGTGTTATCTAGAGGCTGGTGTGTTGGAAATAACATGTCCTAGAAATAAATTGATGGTGAATTGGAGATTAAATGTCTCATATTTTCATCCATTAATATTATTCTATAGATGGACCCTGAATATTTAGATGTGTAACATATAATTTCTCATCTCTATGTTATTTATCAAGAGAAAGAATGTATATGAGAGACAAGAAATCTTCAAAGAGATCATTTCAAGCATGATAGGGGAATGATTTAAAACTATACCTCAAGATGTTATGATGGTTTTCTATATTAGATCTCTAAGAATTTTGGTATTCTAGATACTAAATTAATTTCATAGAGACCATATTATATCCACACTTCCTCCAATCCTCTCTAATTTTATTTTGAATCACCACATGAATAGTAAATAAAATAATTTCATGAATCTCTTGACTGTTGTTTACCATGTGGCTAATTACATGAGGTGTTGAAAACCTTATCTCATTATGATAAACAAAATTAAAAGTTATAAAAGTGTTTAAGGAATATTATAAGTCCATGGAACATATTCAATTCCCCTTTAAAGAGAGAAGGATCTTGAGGGAGGCTAAAGAGATTGAAGCAGAATTATTTAGAATAACTTATGAAATGTCACTAGAAAAAGGAAATTTTACTAAACAAATAATCATAAAAAATATTCAAGTTTATTCATTAACAAGTGTAATTAATACATTTATACAAATTTTTTATTAAATAAAATTTTTTGTTTTCATATTTTCATAAAAATAATAAAACCAAATATATTTTTAAAGATTGGTAATGGTGAAGTGGATATGCAGGCATCCAATGGAGTGAAAATAGCTGTGATAGCTATATGATACTACCATTACATATTAATTAGTAAATTGATTTTAGTTTTAATGAAATGTTATTATATTCCCATTGTATCTAATAATATAATCTCTCTGTCTAGTTTAGAAATTGTGTATTTTTCAATTTTTTAAAAAATATTTTAATTTTCATCATGATATCATTTGTTATTAGAAGGAAGACATTAATAACCCTCATTATATTCTAGAATTTTCAAATTGAATTCTGAAAATAAATAATGGATCATCTTCGCCAAACCCATATGACACCCATTTTTTGTCAATAGGAACATTTTATTTAATTAAATAAAAATGTTAATATTGATTGATCTCATATAAAACCCTATGATATATTCCATTATTCATTATAAGGAAATATTTTTAAGTATTAATTTAGTGGAAAACATGAGAGAGAAATAAATATTCTATTATTACTTCATACAGTTGACTATGGAACTCTTATATTAGAAGAAAAAGGTGGAGACTCATGCATCTTAACTTTTATCAATTATTTCATTAGATAAGGATATATCTAAAAAAATTATCTATAAGACTGATTCATTTGAGAAATTTATAAGAATGATATAGAGAATCAACTCAGTAAGATGATAAAATGAATATTGATATGCTAAGGTAGGTAATATCTTAACAAATATTTTAGTGATTATACATAATTGTATAGGATACAATCTCAACTCCCTCATCATTATACACTATTAGGGAATTAGAGAATTTAAAATAGGAATAACACATTTAAAACATGTATAGGATACAATCTCAACTCCCTCATCATTATACACTATAGGGGAATTACAGAATTTAAAATAGGAATAACACATTTAAAACTTTTGAAATTGATGATGAATCATGAAGATAATAGATTATCATTTGGAGGATATTCATTAAAAACTATAACATAATAAAATAATATGTAATATTACTTACTTACCTAATGTTTATAATGAATAGAGCATGACCATACACTTAATATTCAATAGTAATATTGTGTATTTATACATGTAATCAGGGTTCCACAAATTTTATGTTGTTAAGTGTGTACTCATATATCTTAAGGAAATTATGGATTACTATATATATTATATTAGAACACCAATGGTGTTGGAAAAATTGACTATTGTATAAAGGATTAAAAATATATAGGATCACATTCTAATAGTCTAGTTATACAGGAAAGAAAAAATAAATTAAATGGAGAATAAAGATACATTGGTCTCAAACATAGCTATGAAAGACATTTGATTTAAAATTGTACCCTTACATTAGTCATTGGTAAATCAGGACTGAATTTGGTGGGTAAATTAATAATGGTCCATGAATGGGATTTTAAATCCAAAAAATCATTAGTGATGGGTTCAAATTCTTAGTCATAAATTCACCAATTATGAGACCTCAATATAATAGATAATAACCGAAAGATCTAAGGAATGATAGATGTGGTCAAACATGTGACCAAAAATGTTTTCCATTTATTTCTTAAAAAAAAATACATTGAATCAGATGAATGAAATACCATAACATTCATTGAAAACATATATATGCATATAATTTTAAATTAAATTATTTTAAAAAATTACATTTTATTGCATTTAATTATTCATTATCGAATTGATTGAACTCTTATCATCACACTATCATCTTGAAAAAGGATTAAAATATATAATCCCTCAATTTGGATCTAAACTTTATCCATGAATCATGTAATGTCATTATTATATCGCTGGGTTCAAATGTAAAATATCAAAACCAATTTTTTCAGCCACTTTTAATCATTACATGAATCATTCCATGCATTAAGCATTATGTTTTATTCCTTAAATTCAATATGGGGTTAAGAAGCCCTGTACAACTCAATTTATAATTGATTTTAGGGTTACAAAAAGTTACTTGATACAATTTTTTGTTGACAATAATTTCTAATACTATTAATGATATAATTAAGTTTATATGGTTAGGTTAGAGAATATTTTATAGCACACAGTCCCTTATCCAATCTAATAGTCCATAGTGAACTCCACATCAAATAAAAATAATTATATTATTTTTTCTTCCATAAAATTCACTTTATAAATAAATCATTTTATTATCATTTCATTAGTAAATAAAAAATATTAATCAAATTGTTATTATTATATTAGTCCCACCGAATCCTCTAACATATTCCTCTAATAATAATAATAAAAAGTTCAGTCATTTAATAATGAATATTTAATTAAGAAAATAAATATCATTTAATTATTAATCTTACTAATAAATAAATATCATACACACTAAATATTGATTAAATATAAATTCAATATTCATGTAAAAAATAAATAATCTAGTTTACTTATGAATAAATAGTAGATATATAAATATTTTTAATCTATGTGATTGTTAATTACATTGTGAAGAAATATGTATTTAATTTTTAGAGCACATATATAATATCAAATAAAAAGTGATTGAATTAATGTGATAAATACATCTAGAATAACTATTATATGAAATGTTGGGAATAATAATTAATCATATTGTTTAATTCGCGTACTATTCAATTGATATTTTGTATTTACTTTGTGGTTAACCTCATTGGCCTCTTTTTTAGTAATATTTATTTAACTAGCCTAATGTTGAAGATCATCATCGAGAAACACACAATATTGGAAACATGTTCTATCCCCATGCATTTATTCCCATAGTTTAGATAAAATGTGGGTATAAGTGATATATTCTTGTCTATTCCCAAATTTTTGTTACAACTGTCGGAATACACTGGCCTGATTACACAATTTTATTAAGCTTCCCTGCATGATTTTTGATTTCCATCGGGATCCTCCTACATAAAACCTCTCGTCCCCTCCCCAACCTCTGCCTCATGGCCCTCCCCTCCCCGACCTTGACCTTCTGGTCTCTACCTCCATACCCCAACCCCTCTCAACTCCCTCTCCTCTGGCGACGTCCCCCCTCCCGTCTCGGCTCCCTCTCCTCCAGCGACATCCCCATTCCCCTATCATCTCCCTCTCCTTAGACGACATCCCCCAGCCACCTAATCCTCTTCAGTCATGCGCGACACCCCCCACGGATGGGCACCCCATGAAATGCCCCCTCTCTCATCTCCCTCTCCTTCCACCTTCTCTTTCGAATTTCGTGTAGGTTATTAGTTGACACTTCAAAGTATGCATTCATATTAGTTAATTATTTAATTTCTTAGATTTCTCCTCTCTTATATTACCCAATTTTATTTGTCCAAACCCAATGCAATTTGAGGTTCTATGATTCTTACTTTGATCCCTATTTCTAAGGAATATCATGATTCTCTTGATCTAGCCACATGTTTTGGCATCCGACAAAGTGTTTTGGATCATCTTGGTTCATCTTCCACCATTTGAGGATAGTTTATTCTTCTCTCTTTTTTGGAACAATTTAATATGGGGATTTAGTTGATTTATATTCCTATGATTATGAATATAGAACTCATGTTTTTATGAGTCTATTTCAATGGTGAAGGGATCAATCTGTTGAATATAATCGAAAAATATTCACATTGAATCCTCATTATATAAAGTTCCATTTGGTGTGGTAGTTCCTATTCTGCAAGTGACGGAGGTAATAATGTTGGATCTGAATCTACGGATTACACACAAGAGGGGGGGGGGGTGAATTGTGTCTTTTCAAAATTATTACAATCTTTTCAATTTAGACAAATTATGTCCACTATGCTTTAGAACGATTAAATATGCAGCGGAAAAAGTAAAAGCATGAACACACGGATGTATAGTGGTTCGGGGAACAGAAGGCCCCTAGTCCACTCCACCAATGCTCAAATCTACGAGCTTGGCGATTTTCACTATCTGGTCCTCGTTTCCACAGACCTGTTCACAACTGAGTACAGGCAGTTGACACCTTTACAAGTTTCAGGCAAACACAGCCTTCCTGGTTCAAACACGAACCCACACAGCTTAGAACGAGAAGCTGATCACTCAAAAATAAAAAGGGTTTCGATAAAGAAAACACTTCTCCAGTTGTTCTTCACAATTGCAACAGAATGCAATTGACAGTAGATAGATCGTCGTCTTCAGAAAATAAAAATCTGTAATCAAAACAGTTCTGAGTCAATCCAGTTGCAATAGATATTACAAGAAACTTCACAACTTCACCAGCAGTAGATTCACAACAGATAGTCGATGTAGAACACGTGAATCTGATATCAAGATCTTCCTTCGGTAAAAAAGGTTTTACACTTCTTCTCAATCACCAGAAAAGAACACCTTCACACAGTCTCTGTTTCTTGCTCGTTAAAAGATCAATCTATATGTTTCATACACTTTCCCGTGTATTTATATATATCCAAAGTTTCCAAGATAGAACATATATATTCAAATCTGATAAAATCTTCCGCATAAAATAGATCCATGAAAATATCCTTTAGATTCGCGATATTAAAAAAAAATAACAGAGCCGTTTTAAATCCCCTGAAGAATCGGCGTAAAAAGCTCCGTTTAAATCAATCATTAATCCATTGAAAATTGTCTTTAATTCAGTCAAAGTCGTACTTAAGAATCGGCTCGAAATCCGCTTAATAATCCGCCTGTTTGACTAATGCAAAAGGAAATATCGTCTGTCAAAAATATCCCGACGCCAAACGTAGGGTTGATGACGTGGCTCCAAACGTAGGGTTCACAAACATAAGGTTCACAAACGTAAGGTTCAGAACGTAAGGTTCAGAACGTAAGGTTCAGAACGTACATACTTTCTCTTCAGCATTCAAACGTAGGGTTGATCATCCATACATTGTCTTGCTTCAACTCTCCAAAGAACGTACGGTTGATTATAAAAGTAAGGTTGATGATCCATACTTTTGAGAAACAAACTCAACACTGAAAACTAACGTACGGTTTCTCTTCCATACTTGTCCAACAACAAAAACGTAAGGTTCCTTCCAAACGTAATGTTCTTCTTCCATACTTTTCAACAACGTAAGGTTCATTAACCATACGTTTCAAAATAACGTAAGGTTCCTTAACCATACGTTTCTTTTAACATAAAATGTAAACTTTTCATCCATATGTTACGTTCATCAACGTAGGGTATGAACAGTGATTCCAGTACGCGCTAAAACTGATCTCGCGCTACAGTGATTCCAGAACATGCTAAAATTGATCTCGCGCTACAGTGAATCCAGAACACGCTAAAATTGATCTCGGAATAAAATGAAGTATGAAATCTCGTTGTATGAAATAAATAAATAAAATAAATTCCTGCAAAATACTCAACGAAATAATTAGTAAATAATTAAGGGTATTTGTGGGCATCAAAATCATCATAAAGAGACAGAGTATTATTTAAAATAATCTCCCCCTTTAAAAAACATTATTTTGAATTGTTTGAAAACAATACATTGCTCAACAATCTCCCCCTTTTTGATGATCACAAAACCCATAAAATAATAGAACTAATTTAATTGCAATCTTTATTGAAAAATTAGTTTTATAAAATTTTAGAATTTTGAAAGGATTAAAACAATATTTAACTATAATAAAATTTCTCCCCCATAAAAATAAATTTTCAGCTAAAAATAGATAAAAGATAAATGTCGTATATATCCAAATTCTCCCATATATCCAAATTTCTTCATAGGAAACAAATGAATTTAAATGTTGTGTTTATCCAAATTCTCCCCCTTTTTGTGATATCAAAAAGAATGAAAAATTACGGATTTGAACACATTCAATATTGCACTGAACTATAAGTAAATGCTATAATTAACTGTGTATGAATAAGTGAATTTGTTATATTGGCTAACTCAATCATAAATCAATAAACAACAAAAAAAAAGTAAGAAAAGAATTTTCATTCACAAGCTGTTATATATAAACGATTGTGATATACAGAGGAATCAAGGTTCATAGATAAGACAGGGAAAAAGGTGTCTATCTCCTTTGAATCGCGACCTTTATCTCTGTAAACTGTTCTCTGAGCCTCTTCATCATCCCATCTCCTAACTTGATGATAAGATCTCTGTTCTATTGAGTCATATGAATATCTTCAATCAAATTAACTCTGAAAAACTCATGCATTCTTTCTTCTTTTTCAACAAAAAGAGCCAGTTTTTCTGATAACTGATTCAAAAGAATCCTAATCGGTTGCTCTCCAGATGTCAACTGATCCACTAAAAATCTCTGATTATCTAGCAAAACTGACAAAGGGGCACAATTACACTGAAGATCGTGTAATCTGTCACTCATATTTCTCATTGCTGCAGTAATTGCTTGAAATCTCCGAATCAAATCAGGTGAAGAGCCTGATCCACTCACAGAACTGTTTGCAACAGACTCAAATTTATTCTCCATGTAAATCTTAAACTCAGACAAATCATCTTTCTTTACCATCTCTGGTTTTAACTGATCACCAGCATGCATCATATCAGTCTTAAACAAATCTACTTCCTGTCTTGAAACAGTACATTCTTTCAGCTTATGAAACTTCAACTGCTCTAAGTTCAGAGAATTTCTGAGACTAACATTCTCAGATTCTAACTGAGAGATACGCTTGTACAACTCAACAACTTCATCTTTTCTCGAATCAGATGCACCCTGTGCTCGATTCTCATGTCCAGAATTAGGTTGATGAAGCAGGGAAAGTGGTAAGGAATCTGCATCTGACTGTTCTTTGTCCTTGTCCTGACAAGGTTGATCCACTGAACTATCTTTTGAATCCTGAAACTCTTCCACTGAAAAATATTCCTGAAGTACCTCTGTATTAGCTTCAGAAGTATGTTCATCACGAACAGTAGTCTCTATGACTTCTACTGATTGGTCAAGAACAATATTTTCATGTAAATCTTGAGGTCGGGCCACTTCTTCACCAGGTACTGCCTCCATAAGTTGTTCTTGTTGAATTACTTTTTCAACATCCACAGCAGCAGATTGAGGTTCTTTTTGAGTTTCTGTTTGAGCTGCTGGTTCCACTATCGGTGCAGTCTGCTCCACAACAGCTTCTCTCACAAATGAATAAGAAATTAACGGTTCAGAGGATTTCAAGGCAGGAGAGATAATTTCTTCATCAATTGACCTCTTCCTTCTAGATTGAAGTCCTTCTTGACTTCTCTCTTCCTCAACTTCCTCCATCTCAAAACGAATTCTCCTTGCCACTGTACTAACTCTTGATTCTGCTTGTCCCTCCTTGGACTTAGCCGGTTGAGCCTGAGCACTCTCCGAGTTTTACTCAGCTCCAACAGGTAAGAGTTTTCCTTTAATTGTGCTCCAGAATTATCCTACTTTCGTCAAAGTTCCAGCATTAAAAACATTACTGTGGTGACATTTCACCCCAGCATCTACCAATCTGATCATTCCTCTTTTAAACAAAAACAAAGAAATGAACCTTCCATAAGGGAAAAAGGTCATTCTTGCTTCACTCTGACAGCAGTAACTCAGATATCTTATCATAAACCGAGGAAAATTAAACTTAATATCACGCATCAAAAGATACATTATGTACATGTCAGGGTATATGATTTTCTCCATCTCAGCCATTCTTGGTGCTAAACCAATCTGAACAAATTTTACCAAAATTTTCTGATCGGGCTCCAAATCCTTAATAAAAATCTTCTTTATCACTCTGGTTCCAAACAGAAAAGACATAATATCTTCAGACTTATGTACAGAATCTCCAATATTCCGTAAATCGAAATGAAAAACTCCTTCATGAGGGCAGTTAAGAATTTGACTTATCTCTACAGATGATATTGAAAAGTCCTTATCCTCTATTTGAGCCAATAAACTATCCTCTGTATCTCCAAGGCTAAACTGAACATTTCTAAATAAATGTCTCATTTCTGACTCATATAGAAACTCAGAATTTTCACTATTAAAAGCTTGCTCAAGGCTTTGAAACGACAACGCTTGCTTCAACAGTAAATTAGTTTCAAACAGCCACTCTAAATCTATGACTTTACCTTGCAGTATTTTCCGACCAACTACCTTAGGTTTCTTTGCAGCACTGCTCTCGGCTTCATCTGGACGCTTAGTCTTTGCCATTCCAACAACGATTTCTGAAGGTTCGTAAGTTTAGGGTTTGAAGATTCAGAAAAGGGTTTTGGAGCAGATGTGCGATTTTAGGTTTTCGAAGGGGTTTCCGAAAAAGGTGAAGCAGTTTAGAAGGTGAAACAGTTCTGACAGCCTTGATTCCCGTGTAATCACTAATCATTACTTTTATTTAAAACAAAATAAAATTACTTATAGCGGGAAACAGAAATTAAGCAGAATTTGAAAACAGAATAAGATTTAAAAAAAACTATTTAAAATTAAATAAACCTAACTCCCCCTTAATAAATTCAAACCTTGCCGTGGGAAGTGGTTTAGTAAAAATATCTGCTAATTGATTTTCTGTATTTACAAATTCTAAAAATATATCCTTTTTAAACACATGATCTCTTAAAAAGTGATGTCTTATATCAATGTGCTTAGTTCTAGAATGACTAATAGGATTTTTTGAAATATTAATTGCACTAGTATTATCACATAAAATAGGTGTATTATTGAAATTTAATACAAAGTCCATAAGAGTGTTTTTCATCCACAACACCTGTGCACAGCAACTACCTGCAGACACATATTCTGCCTCGGCTGTTGACAGGGCAACTGAGTGTTGTTTCTTACTAGACCATGATACTAAAGACTTCCCTAAAAAGTGACATGTTCCTGAATTACTCTTCCTATCTAATCTACAGCTTCCAAAGTTAGCATCTGAATATGAAATTAAATTAAAATCAGAGGTTTTTGGATAAAGCATAGATTGATAAATAGTACCTTTTAAATATCTAAAAATTCTTTTAACAGCAGTTAAATGGGATTCTTTGGGATTTGATTGAAATTGAGCACAAAGACATACTGAATACATTATATCTGGTCTACTAGCAGTAAGATATAACAAACTACCAATCATACCTCTATATAACTTGTTGTCCACTGCTTTTCCAGTTTCATCCAAATCAAGTTTTATATTAGTACACATAGGAGTTGTAAATGGCTTGCTGTTTTCAAGTCCAAATTTCTTAAGTAAATCAGTAATGTATTTGCATTGATTTAAAACATTTCCAAAATCTTTTTGAAATATTTGAAGACCCAAAAAGAAATTTAATTCTCCCATCATACTCATTTCAAATTCTTTTTGCATTAATTCTGAAAATTCATGACAAAGAATTTTATTGGTTGATCCAAAAATTACATCATCAACATAAATTTGAACCAACAAAACATTATTTTTCACAGTTTTCTTAAAGAGTGTTGGATCTTCCAGTCCAACAGTAAAATCATTTTTCAAAAGAAAAGAACTTAGTCTTTCATACCAAGCTCTAGGTGCTTGTTTAAGGCCATAAAGAGATTTAGTAAGTTTGAAAACAGAATCTGGTTTTTGAGAATTTTCAAAACCAGGAGGTTGCTCAACATAAACTTCCTCCATTAAATAACCATTTAAAAAGGCAGATTTAACATCCATCTGAAATAATTTAAAATTCATATAAGATGCATAGGCTAAAAGGATTCTAATGGCTTCTAACCTGGCTACAGGTGCAAAGGTCTCATCATAATCTATTCCTTCTTCTTGATTATATCCTTTAGCTACTAATCTTGCTTTATTTTTAGTTATTATCCCTTGATCATCCTGTTTATTCCTAAAGACCCATTTAGTTCCTATTACTGGATAATCATGTGGTCTTTCAACTAATTCCCAAACCTTATTTCTCTTGAACTGGTTCAATTCATCCTGCATTGCTATTACCCAGCTCTCATCATCTAAGGCTTCTTCTATGGTCTTAGGTTCTTGTTGGGATAGGAAAGCAGAGAATTCAACTATGTTTCCAAGGTTTCTTCTAGTTTGAATACCAGTCTCTAAGTCACCTATCACAGATTCTAAAGGGTGATTCTTTAAGGTTCTAGACTGTCTAGGCATTACATTCAAAGGTTCTTCAGTGTCATGTTCTTCTGAACTGGACTGAATTTTTTTATATCATTTTCAAAATCATTCTTTAAATTCTCAAGTCTCATGTTTTCATTAGAATCAGGTTCATCTATTTGTTCTATCCTTTTCTCAAAAGGATCAGATTCATCAAATTTCACATGAACTGATTCTTCAACAATCCTTGACTTTTTATTATAGACTCTATAAGCTTTGGAGGTTGCATAATATCCTAAGAAAATACCTTTATCAGATTTTGGATCAAATTTACCAAGATTATCTTTGGTATTCAAGATGTAAACCTTGCATCCAAAAACATTAAAGTAATTTACTTTAGGTTTTCTGTTATTCCATAGTTCATAGGGTGTCTTTTTCAAAATAGGTCTTATTAAAATTCTATTCATTATATAACAAGCTGTATTAACAGCTTCTGCCCAGAAATATATAGGTAGGCTATATTCATTTAACATAGTTCTAGCCATTTCTTGAATAGTTCTATTTCTTCTTTCTACAATCCCATTCTGTTGAGGTGTTCTTGGAGCAGAGAAGGTGTGTTTAATACCCATGTTTGAGCAAAAGGAATTAAATTCTTGGTTCTCAAATTCTCCACCATGATCACTTCTCAATGAGATTATATTAACACCTTTTTCATTTTGAATAGATTTACAAAAACCTTCAAATAAACTAAAAGCTTCACTTTTAAATTTCAAAAAGAAAATCCAAGTAAATCTAGAATAATCATCAACTAATACATAAACATATAATTTACCAGCTAAACATGCTACTCTTGAAGGTCCAAACAAATCCATATGGATAAGTTCTAGAGGTTTAGTTGTAGCAACTTTATTAACAGATTTGAATGATGATTTGTGTTGCTTGCCAAGCTGACATGCATCACAGAATCTGTCATTTTCAAATTTGAGACTAGGCAAATCAGAAACTAGATGTTTCTTAGATAATTTATGTAAAGCATATATATTGAAATGACCAAGTCTTCTATGCCAGATCCATGATTCACTTATATTAGCAGTTAAGCAGTTTACTTGTTGTTTACACAAGGAATACAAATCCAAAGTATAAACATTATCAGTTCTGGGTGCTCTAAACTTAAACAGTTTATCTTTAGAAACAGTACAACTATTGTTAGTAAAATCAACAGTGTATCCATCATCACAGAGTTGTGAGATACTTATCAGATTGTTTTTTAACCCTTGTACATAAAGTACTTTGTTGATTGAGACTGTCTCTGGATCTCCAACTCTTCCAATACCAATAATCTTTCCTTTGGCATTGTCACCAAAGGTGACAAGTCCTCCTTCCTTTCGAGTAAGAGAAGAGAAATTAGCTGAAGTTAACCTCATGTGTCTTGAGCAGCCACTGTCCATATACCATATTTCTTTCTTTCTTTGGTGACCTGCTACCTGCAAAGACATTCAAACAAATTTCTTTGGTACCCATATTTTGTTTGGTCCAGGAGTGTTAGCAAGCAGTGATCTGGGTATCCAGATTTGCTTTGTTTTCTTAAAATTGATTGAATCATATAGATCATTGGAAATATAAGCTTTCTTAATTCCACATATTTGAGGTTGTCTTAGAAAACAGTTTTTAGCTATATGACCTTTTGTTCCACAGAAGTTACAAATAACCTGTTTAGTGCTAGGAACAAAATAATTTTTGTATAACTTAGGTTTTTCTCCTTTACTTCCAATTCCAACCCTTTCCTTTTTAATTATAGTTTTTCCAAGTATCTCATTTAAGGCGTTTTCTCCTTTTGTAAAAACTAATACAGCCTTTTTATAAGATTCTACTTCATCCTGTAGAGTTTTTATTTTTGATTCAAAATTAATTTTATTTGAGTCAGCAGAGTTGTATTTGTCAATTAATTCCTTATGTTGTTTTAGCAAAGTATTTCTCTCATCTGAAATAGCTTTATGCAAGTTCTTTATAGATTTATATTTTTTAAATAATGAGTCATACCTTTCATCAAGCATATTGCAGTAAGCTGCAAGTTTTTTATTTGAGAAGTTTGTTTCAGAGTTTGATTCATTATTTGAGTCAGAGGAGTAGTATGAGTGTACCTCATCAGTTTCAACCATGAAACACATATTTGCTTTTAAATTGGCTTCCTCCTTCTCTGAGCTTGATTCAGAAGAATTACTTGAGTCTTTAGAAACACTCCAAGTAGCTTTCATAGCTTTCTTGTCTTTCTGCTCATAATCATCTATTTTGAAGAATTTCTTCTTCTTTGCATCTTTCAATTTTGGGCAATCCGGTCTGAAATGTCCCATCTTTTTGCATTCATAACATCTCACTTCCTTGCTATCCTTCTTGAAGGATTTCTTGAAGTCTTTATTCTTACTGTAGAACTTTCTGAATTTTCTGGCTAGCTGAGCCAGTTCTTCATCCGAATTTGAAGAATCAGAGCTTTCTGATTTAGTACTTACTTCTCTGTTCTTCATCTTTCTATCCTTTTGTTGAGAAGTCACTTTCAAAGCAGTATTTTCCCTTTTTATGTAGACTTTATGCTCATTTACCTCATCTTTAATTTCAGCCTCGTACATCATCAATGTACCAATCAGCTCTCTCATAGTTAGATCTTTAACAGAAGTTGATTGTCTGATTGCTGCAGAGATTCCATTCCATCGAGTAGGAAGTACTCTCAGTACCTTTAACGCTTGATCAGCCTGCTTGATTGGTTCTCCTAGAGCTGTTATATTATTGACAATTTCTTTCAATCTTCCATTCATCTGAGTGATGCTCTCTCCTTCAATCATTCTGAAAGTATCGAATTTTAATTTAGCAGTTGCATATCTCATCTGTCTTACATTATCTGTTCCTTCATAAGCAACAGCTATTGTTTGCCACATTTCATATGCAGTTGGGCATTGAGATACTCTGTTAAATTCATCCGGTCCTAGACCACAGATGATTTCATTCATAGCTTTTGAATTCATGTCATACTCAGCCTCTGTAGCAGCACTCCATGTATCGGGATTTTCAGGAATTTCATAGGGAGTCAGAATCTTTGAATAGACTTTGTAACCAAGATTTTTCAGATAAATAATCATACGTGATTTCCAGCAGCCATAATTATCTCCATTAAAGTAAGGTGCTCTGACCATTGACATTCCCTCTCTCGTATCAGCCATGATACACTATGTATAATCTTTAAATACTTCTAGCTTGATAAGACTTTAAAAATAAGAAGCTCCTCCTTTGATACCAATTGTTGGATCTGAATCTACGGATTACACACAAGAGGGGGGTGAATTGTGTCTTTTCAAAATTATTACAATCTTTTCAATTTAGACAAATTCTGTCCACTATGCTTTAGCACGATTAAATATGCAGCGGAAAAAGTAAAAGCATGAACACACGGATGTATAGTGGTTCGGGGAACAGAAGGCCCCTAGTCCACTCCACCAAAGCTCAAATCTACGAGCTTGGCGATTTTCACTATCTGGTCCTCGTTTCCACAGACCTGTTCACAACTGAGTACAGGCAGTTGACACCTTTACAAGTTTCAGGCAAACACAGCCTTCCTGGTTCAAACAGGAACCCACACAGCTTAGAACGAGAAGCTGATCACTCAAAAATAAAAAGGGTTTCGATAAAGAAAACACTTCTCTAGTTGTTCTTCACAATTGCAACAGAATGCAATTGATAGTAGATAGATCGTCGTCTTCAGAAAATAAAAATCTGTAATCAAAATAGTTCTGAGTCGATCCAGTTGCAATAGATATTACAAGAAACTTCACAACTTCAGCAGCAGTAGATTCACAACAGATAGTCGATGTAGAACACATGAATCTGCTATCAAGATCTTCCTTCGGTAAAAAAGGTTTTACACTTCTTCTCGATCACCAGAAAAGAACGCCTTCACACAGTCTCTGTTTCTTGCTCGTTAAAAGATCAATCTATATGTTTCATACACTTTCCCGTGTATATATATATATCCGAAGTTTCCAAGATAGAACATATATATTCAAATCTGAGAAAATCTTCCGCATAAAATAGATCCATGAAAATCTCCTTTAGATTCGCGATATTAAAAAAAAATAACAGAGCCGTTGTAAATCCCCTGAATAATCGGTATAAAAAGATCCGTTTAAATCAATCATTAATCCGTTGAAAATCGTCTTTAATTCAGTCAAAGTCGTACTTAAGAATCGGCTCGAAATACTCTTAATAATCCGCCTGTTTGACTAATGCAAAAGGAAATATCGTCTGTCAAAAATATCCCGACGCCAAACGTAGGGTTGATGACGTGGCTCCAAATGTAGGGTTCACAAACGTAAGGTTCACAAACGTAAGGTTCATAACGTAAGGTTCAGAACGTAAGGTTCAGAACGTACATACTTTCTCTTCAGCATTCAAACGTAGGGTTGATCATCCATACTTTGTCTTGCTTCAACTCTCCAAAGAACGTACGGTTGATTATAAAAGTAAGGTTGATGATCCATACTTTTGAGAAACAAACTCAACACTGAAAACTAACGTACGGTTTCTCTTCCATACTTGTCCAACAACAAAAACGTAAGGTTCCTTCTAAACGTAATGTTCTTCTTCCATACTTTTCAACAACGTAAGGTTCATTAACCATACGTTTCAAAATAACGTAAGGTTCCTTAACCATACATTTCTTTTAACATAAAAAGTAAACTTTTCATCCATACGTTACGTTCATCAACGTAGGGTATGAACAGTGATTCCAGTACGCGCTAAAACTGATCTCGCGCTACAGTGATTCCAGAACACGCTAAAATTGATCTCGCACTACAGTGATTCTAGAACATGCTAAAATTGATCTCGGAATAAAATGAAGTATGAAATCTCGTTGTATGAAATAAATAAATAAAATAAATTCCTGAAAAATACTCAACGAAATAATTAGTAAATAATTAAGGGTATTTGTGGGCATCAAAATCATCATAAAGAGACAGAGTATTATTTAAAATAATCTCCCCCTTTAAAAAACATTATTTTGAATTGTTTGAAAACAATACATTGCTCAACAAATAAGTCCAAGATAAATTGTACTGGATTGAGTTCCCACATATTCTCTTCTTTCTATTCCTTCTTTTTGTGATGTCAGTTTCATAGAGTATTGTAATATTGAGATGATGATGTTTTATCCATTGACATCAATGAGGGAATTGGGGTCACAACTAGATAATTTATTTGTGCCTTATGCAAATCATGAATTTGAATGTAATATTTCATAGAAATCTATTAATTATATTTACATGGATATCTATCGAGAATATTCCTCCACTAACCTTCATCCTCTGATAGAGTCATAGTGACACAACTCACCAATGTTGGGGGTTTACCCAAATTTACATTCCCATAGTCAATTATCTATAAGAGTATATCCTTAAAGAGGAAGTAGTCATACATGTTATTACCTAACATTCATTAGTAGGAGTAATAATATAAGAGATCATTCAAA
This sequence comes from Viscum album, assembly GCA_963277665.1. NCBI lineage: Eukaryota > Viridiplantae > Streptophyta > Magnoliopsida > Santalales > Viscaceae > Viscum > Viscum album. The sequence continues at coordinate 760,073,001 of OY728130.1, read as the reverse complement.
CTGGTAAAATTTGGTCTATTAATTTGTATAAATTTGACCAATTCCTTCACTAGAGAAACTATAAGTAAACCCCGAGAGTTGTTATTTTTTAGTAGGATCCCTTATTCATTATATTTTCAAAATTTGGACAACATTTTTCTTTCTTTCCCTCCTGTAGTGGTTTTTTTGTTTCTCCAGTGGTTTAGGAGGAGGCACCACATGATAGTAAGAATACATCAAAATTGGATCTCACATCAACACTTTCTTAAGAATGAAAGTCATAGTCTCTACTCTTCTAGGTTTCATGCCTTTTATTATAAGACTTATTTGAGATTTGTGTTTAGAGAACAAAATAATATCATACACACATTGAGATATGACTTTGAACTCCCAGAAATCACTAGTGTATATCAAGGGAAAAGGTGGTTTTTGGAACTCATCTTCGATATTTTATATACAAATATCCAATATAATATCTTAGGAAAGATTCATATTTAGTGAATAGGATAATACTTTCAACTTAGATATAAACTCAAAAAACCGCTTCTTTTTGAACTATTTGAAATTTGAGTGATTAAGGACAATTTTATTCTTTATCATGTAGCTAAATTGTTTAAGGAGATATCATCTATGACATTATAAACTACTGAAAGATCTATCTAGTTGGAACCTTTAAAAAATAAATACTAGTCTTTCTATTTTTTTGTGAAGCTTCAAATTTTCATTACTGCATGTTTATATTGTGTTCCCATATTAGGGGAGTGTCAAACAATGATTTCCATGATATATTTTTATGGATCAACCATGAAATTGAATATTAGGAATTTGGGGTTCCAAATGTTAGGTGGAGGAGTTAAATCCATCTAATATGGGTATACTTTTCTTTTTAGATATATTGATGTGAATCGCCCCTCCATGGATCTAGTCCATGTAACAAATTTCTTAATGAATCCAAGGATTTTTAGTGGAGCTATATCCTAGGAAAATTCTCAATTAGATGTAGTAGGTAGAAATAGACAGGGATGAATTTAATTAAAATGTTGCTGATATCTATCTTGAGTCATCCAAGGGTAACTTTCTACAAATATTGTTAATCTTCTCCTATGTAGATGACTTTTTCCATATTATATGGCTGTCAGGGTTAAGTAAACTTGTTTTTTAGGCCCCGTGTTAGCCAAATAACTAGATTCCAACCTTTTTGATAGATACGTTCCCAAATTAAATGGGGGATTTAATAGAGGAGATATATTGAGCTCTATTTGAGTGTTTCATTTAGTGGGAATATTTTCCCTAAACATTTCTACATTGATTCACCCAAATTTATCTAACTAAACATCGTATCGATAAATTTTCAACTAATTTTTTATGGTCATAAATTATTTGGATTTGATGTTGTTTATAGATATATCCACACCTTTCCCTTTATATTTAAGTGAATCCCATCTAGTGGGTGGAAGAATATTTAGAGGAACTCACAGATCATAATACAATTTTTTTTACTTTCACATTCCTTCCTAACATATTTTAGTTTGAGCCATGTTTTTGATGGAAGCCACCACATCATGTATGTCTGCATTAGTAGAATGCCCATTATTATATGTGGGGATAACACTAATAATATTTAATAATGAAAATCATGTAGTGGAAATAAAATCCCCACTAGGGGTTTAGGGGTATTTATTATCCATTGAATATCATTCAAGAAAAAAATCATAAACCACATTATTTTATATCATAGTGGTCTATTTAAACATACAACCTCTATGAGGATCCATCTTTTTGTATCAATATATTTTAGTAAAAGGTTCATCGATGGTGATATCAAAGAATTCTCCAGCAACTTTCCCTGATAGCAGTCCCAAAGATGGATAAAAATCATGATGTAAAGAAACATTGAATATGATTATTATAAATGGAATCCTAACATAGATATGCCATAATTCCAAAGAGAAGGGGGTAATAATTCCTTAGCATTGTGGGATTGGGTGGCTCCTATAATGCTGCTAATTTTTTTACAGTCATCATATTTTCATATTTTCATATGTTCAGGAATCTATTTGAATGTGAGATGGATGCATCATCTTTTCAGGGTGACATATTCTAACCATTGGGGGTTGTTCCAGAACTACAAGTTTTGTTTCAAATTAGGTAATAATTCCTCACCATTGTGGGATAGGGTGGCTCTGAAAATGTAGTTATGTTTTCTAAAATCATAATATTTTCATATTTACATATTTTCAAGACTCTATTTGAGTGTGAGATAGATGGGAGACGATGCAATATATACAGGAGACTATGAAATATATATGAATTACCAACAACCATTGCCATGTGTGAAGTGTTAAATAAATAATTAAAAACAAAATGAATTACTTATATAAGGTTTATCCCTTATCTGGAAATAGACTCCTTGTTGTTTCTACATTTAGTATCAGACAAATATTTTATTAATTGTGTATAAAAGGGTTTACAATTGGGTGATTAGGTATCATATGACACTCAACACCTATACTGGTCATGAGACGGTATCATCCTTGTTCTAATGATTTTTCATGAGAGTATATATCTCCTTGAACCGCTTTAGTATTCTAATTGATATAGAAATATGTTTAATAGATTTCTCTAGTATTCTACCACCATCCTCAAACTCATGAACAATATCAATCTTCATCTCTTGGATGTCACTATATGAATTATAAGAACTTCTTCCTCAATAGTAGGTCTTCCACTATCACTGAATGGAAAAACATTCAACTATATGCACATTATTCATGTTCTTACAACCCCCTTCCTCCAACCACCTACCCCTAGCCCCTACCTACAGCAGACTCCCTCCCCTCCCCCACCCCATGCATTGCTTTTCCCCCTCCCCTAACCCCACCCCCATGCACTTCCTTCAGCTTCTTGCACCCCCTCCCCTCCCCCTGCTTTCCCCCATCCGGCCAGCAGCCCCCCTCCCCCTAGCCCCCTACCCTACCTGTAGCTACCCCAACCCATTCCCAACATGAAACTTCCCCCAGCTCGTAGCCCCCACCTATATAATCCCCCCCCCCCCAATCCCATCCCACAACATCCCCCACCCCTCCTATCCATTCCCCCATGCCCCAGGCAATGCCAGGAGCTTCTCCCCACCCTCTCCCTGCCTGTAATGAAACATCCCCCCTCCCACCCAGACCCATGCCTGCAAATTATCTTGTTCTATTGTACATACATTATGATGTATGTATATCATTGAATTTTATACCACTTATTTTTTACTTTTTATATAATAGAAAAAACTACGAGTTTAGGATCATGTTGTTAAGGTCCTTCAAAATATTCCCTTCCCACATAAACATTCCAAGAAGTCTCCTATATGTTCATCTATATTTTATGATATATAAGATATGTCATTGAAGTTGATTATTCATAGTGGAAATGGGATCTAAACCAACAGTTCTATAACCATAGTTTCTCTAAACCTTGCTTATAGAGTATCTCATCTGACCTATACCCACGGTTGATTAAAAAACTCTGGGTATATTCCCTTACCCATCTAACATAACTCAGTGTCCTTCTCCCCCTCCCACTTCGATGAGTCCTCATACCCTCCTACAAGCTTCGACCTCCCCTACCCTCCCCACCTCCACCTCGACCATGACGTCCCTTCCTCCACCTAGACCTCCCGGCCTCTGCCTCCGAGTTGAAATCCCAGCCTCTGCCCCCCGTCTCGACCTCCCAACCTACACCTCCACCTCGACCTCTTGGCTTCTACCTCCCAGCCTCCCCAACCTCCTCCTCCCGGCCTCCGCCTCCTATAATCCATCTCCCGACCTCCATCTCCCGGCCTCCATCTCCCGGCCTCCGTATCCCGACCTCTACATCCCGACCTCATCCTCTCGAACACCGCCTCCAGCCTCCACCTCCACCTCAACCTTCATGGCACGTATGGTTTTTGGTTATATTTTTCTCAAATTTCTAGATTTACCTCCAACCACTATCTTCCACATGTTGCAGAAACTTATATGTGGTATAATAAGCTGTTCAATGGTTTATATGGACAATTATTGGTGTTTACCTTGGATTAATGTTTGTGGAGACCATATCTCTTCATTTCAAATATATGTTTTTGTAGGTGGCTAGATTTACTCTATTAGAGTGTTATGCGTACCTATACAAACAGCTTTGTGTAATGTGTACACAGTGGCCATAATAGGTGTTGCTGGATTCCCTACTAAAATTTCTTGTAAAATATTATATCTTGATGTATGTTAGTGAGCAAGAAAATAAATAAACAGTTTCTTAAGCATTTTTATATTTGATTCTGATCTGTTTTTGCATAAGGTCTTACTCAATATGTCTCACTTTTGGCAATTTTGAGTTAATGATGATTGCATTGTAGGTTTGTGAGTACAAAAAATTATTCATCCATTCTTAGAAATGGAGTTAATAGTCACAAGTATGTTAATCAAATGAGTCAAGAATTGTAAGGATAAGGCATCCGACCCAACTTTCTATAATGCAGGTTTATACTCACTTTATCAGTGACATTTCCTTTACAGTGTCCTGATCTCCCATTTTTCATGTTCTCATTCTAGCCCAGAATATGTTTTGGCTTGAGGGTTCTCTCCTATCTAGAGAGATTCTTTTGTTTATCATCTCCGATTCCTATGAAACCTCCATAAAAAATGTATGAAAACAAAATTTATTATATCTGGTGGAATATATTTGTGACAACATGATGTAATTTAATTTCTCATATGCCTATTGAAATCTGGTAGGGAGACACATTTATGAAATTTTTATTCCTCATATGTGATTCTTGTGAAACATCCATTTTTACACTTTTTGAATATATTTTTTTTGTGTAATGTTTCTTGAAATTGGAGCCTATTTTTTTAAATATATTCATAATTGTTCTTGATTCTATGTATTGAATTTTTTAACTCAACATGTATTTATACCTTTTGATGAGGAGATAGAAGACTAGAAGAAAATATAGCAACTGGATCAATTATAGATCAGACAGTAATAGTTGTGGTAGGTGTAATTAGTGCCATTGAAGGAATATAAATTGGGAGGTTTGTAGAAAACCAAATCCTTACATGTAGAAGAAAGTGGAACAAATGTAACTTCTCTAAATTCTAAACATGATTCATTTTATGGAGATTTAGAGGTATATACTACAACTTCCTTATAAACATTATTATGTAATGTTATGAAGAATTGATGATTTCTAGATATTAGGCCAAGAGATCATAAAATCACCCCCATAACATTTTGATATAGATTCATGATTTCCGTCAATTTTCTACCAACAGGATCGTCAATATTGTACACTGTATTATTCAATGACTCATCTATTCCTACACCCAGATTTCTAACTGCTTCCCTGGTGTCTTGGAATTTACCCATAATATCTCTCAAGAAATCTTGCATTATCACTGGTGTTATCAATGATGAGGATATTCCCTTATTATACTATAGTGATAGCCTCTTCCAACTTTCCCAATATTTGAATCTTTTAATTACCTACATGTTAGTAAACATCAAAAGAAAGGAGATATGGAGGGGTAATTTCTCTTAAATTTGGCATGGAATGTTGATAGATGTCTCTCTAATGAGATCTTTTATACTTCCAACTTTATCATTGGGATAATCATTAATCCTCTTTTCCTAATTGCATCATCATTTATCTTTGTAGAAAACCCGATGTTCTCACTCTTCTCAATAGGATTATTGTGTGGGATCTATTTTATTGAATGCACAAAAAGTGAAATGCAACCTTATATTCTATCTTATTCATCATATATTACTTTTTTCTTGGTATGAATGTCATACAGTCCTTTGCAACATGACAAGTGACCTTCCATCTCCCACCCCGCCTCTGCCCCCACCTCTGCCCCTGCCTCCGCCTCCGCCTCCATGGCCGCCTTTGCAGCCTCCCAACCTCTGCATCATGACCTCAAAATGTATTCTTATTCACCTCAACTCTTCTTTTTTAGGTATTCCTATTTTACTCAACTCGTTTTCAATCCATGTTAATGAATTAAATATTTTTAGTTGAATCCCAACTGGGCATGGTGGAATTCTTCTTGGATCAAGGGGTTATCTATTCTCTTGTATAAAGAAGGCTGATGTTTGTACGCTAAAAATTGTTTTCTCTATTTTCATGGAAGGTGACTAAGGTATGTTTTTTCCTAGGGTTTTCTAGATTTAATGGCGAAATTTTAGGATACTCTATTGTAGTTATTTGGTAATTTAGGCTTGTGGAATTTTGGGTCAATTTTTTGGGAAATTGATTGCATTGGTTTCTCTTATGTATTAGTTATTCTTTGATTGTAGATATTATATAATAGAGTTTATTTAGTGATAGAATTTGGTATGATAATTTTTAGGTGATTCTTGAAGGTTGTTGGAGTGAAATATCCCATATGGTCTGGGTATGTGACCTTGAAAGTTTTGATGAAAAATGCATAGGACACATTATGACTCCTTTGGATTAGGTAGGTGATTGTTTCATATTGTTCATGTATCTTGATAATGATATGCCTATGTTATTATATATTTGTTAAAGGGTGATGTTGATTGTTAAAAACCCATGATAGTAATTGATATTAATTTTTAGTAATTAATAAAAAATTATATGTTCTCTAAAATAGATTACTGTGTGTAACATAATTTCCATGAAAAAAACAAAACAAACCAAACCAAACTTATAACTCTCCAAACAGAATTGACATGCATAAACCCATGCTAACCCGACATGAGCGGAGTAGAACCAAACTGTGTTGAATTGAATCAATGTAACATGATCCATAATGGATAGAATAAAACCAAATAAAAACTAGAATGAAATGTTTTTAGAAAAACATTCACAAACTAACCAAACCTTATTGGAATAAATGGAAATCAGAACAACCAAAATAGATCTGAATGATCAAAATCAAGAAAATAGAATTAAAATAGAAAAAAATTGAATGAAACTAAATTGGACCATGTCAAACTTATCTAACTTGAACTGATCTGATATTACAAATGATGAATCATATTGGGCCAAATTTATTGAATTCAATCCAATATGACTGCAACTAACATGAACAAAACTAAACTGATATGAACCAAATGTAATCAAATTGAGTCGATTAGTACCCAAATGAATTAAATTGTCAAAGTTAATATAAATACAAATAAGATAAAATAAATCTAATTAAAATTTCCCAAACAAACCTGTATCGAACAAATCCAAAATAAGTTGAAACTCGATCCAAACCGATTATATACGATTAATAGGAAGAGTGATTCATAATTAATAGGACTCTACTATTTGGAAATATCATTTTGAAACTTGGATCTGTTTCCTCCTTGCTTGCAGGAACATGATTGGGCACATGAGGAATTGTGGTTATTATATATTAGGTGGTGACTTATTTAATAAGAGGAGACTTGTATGTTGTAGTTTAGTATTTATTTTCTTTAACGCATCGACCACTTAGGCATTTTACTGATTTCTACGGAAGAAGGGTACTTATATTCTGTGAAAGGGACCAGAAGGGAACTGGAGGCAGCTACCCAGTTTTCTTTGCAGGGGAGGGAGATCAGGGTAGTTGAGGGATTAATAGCATGTTTCCTTTTTGCCTTATTTTACTATGTTGATTCTGTTTATTTTATTTTCCTTTGGCAAGGATGTCCTACATACATATGGGTCATGTCGAAATTTTATTTATTTTCTGCTGTTGTCTTAGTTAATTATTTTTGGGGGAAATTGTTCCCGAGTGGTGATTTCGTGATGCCCAGACACTTGTTCTTGCCCGTGGGAATACCCCATTCTCTTTAGTCCATCCTATTATTATTATATCAGAGTCTATTTATGATCTATGGGAAGTCCTAATAAATAAGGATAATTAAGGAGGGATTGAGAATATTTAGGAATGAATTGTGTATTACCATGAATAAATATCAAGGACATTAGAATTTATAATGAGAATTTATGGGAGAGTATGCAATATGTATTGATTCTGAAAATGCTATGGGTATAAAAGGTTGTGAAATGATAATGCGTTGGGATTAATAAATAGAAATTCACATTCCAAACCAATTTTTTAATGTAATATTAGATCATGAGCTATTGTACATTGTTGGAGTTGATGATTTGACTCTTTCCCAATGAAACTATAGAAATGCTCGGGGTGTCCAGGAGGGGGGAGGGGGCAGTGGGAGTGTAGATGGGGGGGTATAGGTTGGGTGTAGTTGGGGTGAAGGGGATAGGGGGTAGTGGGTGTGAAGGGGGAAGGGGGTGTAGGGGTGAAGGGGGAGAGGGGGGGGGGGGGGTCCAAGGGGTGTCTATGGGTGGGGGGGGGGGGGTCTAGGGGTGTCTATGGGGGGATGGGGTGTCGGGGGGGGGGGGGGGGGTGTCCGGGGTGTATCTATGGGAAGGGGGTGGTGTCCAATGGTGTCTATGGGGGGATGGGGTTTTTGGGGTGGGGGGGGTGTCCATGGAGGGTCTAGTGGGGGGGTGTATGGGGGGGGGGTCGAGGGTGTCAGGGGGGGTCCAGTGGGGCATCCTTTGGCGGGGTGTCTGGGGGGGGGGTCGAGTGGGGGTGTCTTGGGGGGCATCCTAGGGGTCCAGTGGGTGGTGTCTGGGGGGGTCCAAGGGGGGTGACTAGGGGGTCCAGTGGGGGAGTGTGTCCAGGGGGGTCCTGAGGGTGTGGAGTATCCAGGGGGTGCAATGGGGATGTCCAGGGGGTGTCTAGGGGTAGGGGTGTCTAAGGGTGGGTGTCTAAGGTGGAGGGGGTGTCCAGTGGGGGTGTGTAGTGTGTGTCTATGGGGAGGGGAGTCCAGGGTGTGCAAGGGGGTTCTTTCCAAGGGGAGAGTGGGGGTGTGCAAGGGGAAGGGGGTGTTGTTTCACAGTTGTTCCATTATTTCATAGTGGTTCCCTTATTTCACAGTGGTTTTCATTCTGGTTTGGAGGAGCAAGGTGAAACCAAGGTGGGCGGCTGTAGTTTCTGGGAAAACCATCTATACCCATGGCTCATTAAACCATTGGTATATTGCTGATATAAAACTATCTATACCCATGGTTCAATGATATGTGGGTATGTGTGCTGTGAAGAAAACTACCCACGGTTTACTTAACCATGGGTATATAATTTGTACTCTAAAAATATATACCCACAGTTTACCAAAACCATGGGTAATATGAAATTTCAGTGGACTATACCCACGGTTTCTACAAAACCATGGGCATAGGGAAATCATGATTCCATGGTAGCCCACAGTTCAGGAAACCATGGGTATAGCCTATACGCACAATTTCTGGGCCTATACCCATAATTTGAAACCATGGGTGTAAGTCAATTTTATCGTAGTGACAACAAGGAACCCATAAATAGATTATTTTTTTTGATAATGATGATAAAATACAAGAAACTCTTAAAGTGTAATATAATAAATTTTTAATGATGACCCATTAGGTAGGTTATATAAATTAGTACATCAACCAATAAAATAAGTTTTCTTTATTAGGCATTGAGAAATGAATACATCAATAAGATTCCATGACCATATATTTACTATACTGTTACAATTCTATTAATTGATAAAGATATATAATTTTATTAAATATAAATGGAAAAATAATTTCTTGACTTATTAATTAATTATATATAAATCAGGATATACTCAATATATGATACCAAATTGCAAGCATATGTTTTCATGATTTCCATCAATAAATTGATATGTATGACTTCTGATATGAATTAATAAAAATATAATGTATACGGAATGGTACACACATCTGCATATAAGAATATATATTGACATGTAAAACAAATGGAATTCATATTTGAGTGTTTTTTACAACATCCCCACTCTGATATTACCAATGGTGTGACGATGTATGAATATATTATAAGTCCCCCACCCTTGATTTCATATATCAATGTAGTTCAGTCACACAACATCTCCAATCAATAAAATTTGAATAATTTCATACCGCATGAATTTTATTTTCATAATAAGGAGTTTATTTGTCTATTTGATGTGACATATAGTCTTGAAACAGAATCAAATTTAAGTTACCCATAAGAACAATAAACATCTAAAAGTATTTTTTATATTCAATACCATTAGTTTAGAGTAATATAAATTTTAAAATAGTTGGTTCAACTAAACTAAATCTAATAAACTATCAATTGAACTAAATCCAGTTGATAGATCAACTGGTTAGACTCAGATGAAAAAAAATTATACTAAGGTATGGTTATAGATATCAAACATACATCATTTTTATGGTAGTTCTACTAACTAAAAAGTCAATCCTCTGAGAAAATACATTAAGGGGTGATATCATTATGTATATACATTTTTCCTCTATCATACATAACATTTTAGACCATACCATAGTATAAATTTTATTATTAAATGATTTTAAATTACTATCTAGGTAGAAAAATATATATAAGATAATCATTTTATAATTCACTTATTACGATACATCAGAAGTGAAAACATTCTTAGTCTATATAGATATTGAATCCTCTGGAGACATAAATATACAATACATAAATGTTACATCATTGTCAAAGAATATTCTTTATATCTCATAACATTACACACCCTTATACTATAAAGAATTAATGTCCTTGAACACTTGATTTATAATCATGTTATTTTGTAAAAGATTGCCAACATCTTCTAGAATTTTCTTCTGACATTGTTCACTTATTAGAAATATCATTAATATGAATGTGACATTATCATTTGAAATTAATACTAAATAATTTATATATAAAAACATGAAAAAGGATTTGGAAGATCATATGACATGATTCATAAAATAATTAATGATCATTTTGTATGAGATCATATCATAACCCAAATATAATAACATTGAAATTTTCATAACAAGCGTTCCATAAAAATAATCATTGAAATTATATTACAGGGGTACCTACCAATACATTCAACACATGATTTTATTGGGATAACTATTTGTCTAACTTCATTGGGAATGGTATAAAATAATATAAACCCTCTTTTGTGCATGGAATAACCTCCAGTATACCCTATTTCTAACTTGGGATAACCTCCCATGTACTATATTTTATAAATTACATAACCTAACATGTAACCCCTTTGAGATCATAATTACTAATTATTACCTAATACAATACATAGATAAAACATAACCACCCATCACATAATCCATTCTTATGTATTGAACATGATCATGAAACCATTTTTAATTTAAATATGGTTTATCCTTAGGAGAATAAAAACAATTCATCAATAAATCATCATCATTATCCTAAAAAAACCATATAATGAATAAATATGGTATCATTAGACCATATCCCTAGTAAATTATAAGTAACATTAATGAATTTTTTTTCATGGATGAAAATACGTTTAAAATATAAATAGAACATTTCTTGATAAAAACACCCATTTTTTTTTAAAAGAATTTTTTAAAATCATATTTTTTTTAAAATGTTATGAAAATAATTTTCCTTTGAATATACCATGGAAACATGTAATGCTTTCTTAAAAAATAAGGATTATTCACAGGATCTTGAAAATTCATTCATGTGGTGTATCTTAAAATAACTATTTCATACACACCTTTGAAAATAAGTTCCTAATTAAAAAAATTGAAATGAATATTCATTATATAAAAAATGATAGTATTAAACATTTTGGTAAAAATAAAATTAATAAATATTTGTATAATAGTAAAAAAATTGTTGATTAATTTTTAATGTAATTTGTCAGTTGGAATAAAAAATCAAGATTTAACATAAAACGATGTCCATTTTACTTTAATTTTGTTTATACATCTGAATACATAAAGAAAATAATATAAAATAAAAACTTGATATTTCCATTAATAACCAAAAAAATATGAATTTAAATTATATTTTTTAGAGATAGATTATATAATTTCATCATAAAAAAATACATCAATGCACAATTCCTGAAAAAAGTGATATTGCAATATAAAACTAACATGCTATATAATATTTTAACCTCCTTTTATATTAATTTAAAATTATTATACTAATATATCATAACCATAATCATAAATATAATACCATTAATGGTTTACTTAAAACATTTTCTCACCCATTCATTATCAATCATTCATTGGCATAATCATTTCATTTGTTAACTTTGTTTTTAATATTTTTTTTGGTTTTTCTGTTATGGTCCTTGTATGTTGACCATGTTTGAATCATATATTGAATATAAATAATTATATATACATCATATATAGTATTTATATATATATATATTTATAATCATTTAAATAATGCAGCGATCAAAAAAATTAGACCACATTGTGGAAATGGTGGTATGAATATACATAAGAGTGATTTTTTTCACTTTTCAATAGATTGATTAAAAAAAGTAAATAAAAATTTACCAATAAATAATTACAATAATTAAGTAAATATAATTTATATTCATAAAATATATACATATTACAATCAATGTAAATGGTAAATTATAATAAAAACATAATGCATCTTGGCAGCATTAGTTTAGAAGTACACACGAGTGACATTATTGTTTCCTAGCATAATTGAAGGTAAGAAGGTAGGAAAGATAATATAATTCCACAAGAATAATTATTTAATTAATAAAATATATAAATATTTAATCTCTCATAATAAGTAAAAATTAATGTTGGTTATGGAAAATGAATTATACCGTTATATAGGGGAAGCAATATAGTTATGCACATGAGTGATACTTTCATTTCCCATTTTATGGGAAATAGGTGTAAAATGTTTGTATGATAATAATAATGACATATTAGTATATTAATTACATGATTCTTTATTTTTGGATTGATAATAAAGAATAATTGGTATTAGAAGTAAAAATAAACATTGAAATAGTAGGGCAAGTTAATTACATCTTCTTTGAGAAGTCTCAGTTGTCTTACAACTTATACATTATTTTTATGGTCTAAGAGTAATATAAAATGTTCTAGAACAACATTAAGATATTATGGTATGAATTGGGTATACTAAAAGACTAAAACAATGTTAATAAATGGGTAGAGGAGGTCTGATTTTATATGTGAGGGAAAGGGCACACTTAGAATTACATAAAATATTTAAGTATAATATATATCAGTATATACTCCAATGGTACCATGGAATCCAAAACATAATTATAAGATGCGATATGTTTCAAAAAAACTCATCCAATGATATCAATAGAAATTTTGGTCACATTTTATGCCTTATATCTCAATTAGACAACCTTAAACTCAATTTAACCTTATTCTTAATAACATAACTTTTTAAAAAGAAAACATAAATATTTGAAAAAAATAAAAGGTTAATTTTTTAAAAAATTAGAAATAATTCTTCCAAATTTGGAATCCATTTTTTCATATTCATTTTCTAGAGTTGTTATAGATTTTTTTACTATAAAACCTAAAACCTAGGAAAAATAGTTTATATGGAAATACATAAGTTAAGAATAAAAATAATTTTACATTGATGCCAAGTAAAATGTTGGTAATAAATTTTTTTGTGATTATTTGATAAAAATGAATGTATTTAGACTTTTATGGAAATCCAAAACTATATTTCACCTTCAAATAATGCCACGAAATACAAACACCAAAAAATAGATTTTAATGTGAATAAAATATAAAATATGATAAAAAATTCAATATTTGGGTCCCAATTTCAAAAATTATGTTTTAAAAGAATTAAATTACGCTATAAACATATCATTTATCAAACCTATGTTTTATAAAAAAATAAGTCTTGATCTAATAAATTTGACAGTATTTGATAATCTGTTATTTTTTACTATTCAATCAAAAAAATTCTTTAAATAAAATTCATAAAAAAATACTCTAATATAATTTTGACATGAAGATTTAAAAAATTATATACATTTTCTAATAAAACATATAAAATTATAATAAATTAACTGTAATATTCTCTTGAATAATTGAATAAAAATGTTTTTTTGTGAAAATGTATTTTTGGGCCATTTAATGACATTATTATCATTAATTGAAAAATAATTATATTAAAATTATTATTAATATATTTGATTTTATATGTTATCTAATATTTAGTACATATAAATAATAAATTATTATTAATTTAATTTAGTATGATATATACACATTTCGTGTCTAAAAATGTTTTTTTTTGAAAAAGAACCCTTTTTTTCCTTCAAATGAATTTCATTTATTTTATATCCTATTGATAACCAATGAATTAAATTTAATTATGTCTATAAAATAATTTTCATAATTTATTTCTTCCTATGTGTACCAACAAATCCCATAACCAAGTGAAAAATATAACATTAAATGATAATATCTCAAGAGTATATTGCGGTTTGTTTAAAATCATTATTACATGCGATTCATGGTACTAAGGAAAAAAATATTTAAGAGAAATATTTCATAAAGACATAAGGTGTTACATTCAAAACCCATTTAATAATTTAACCCTTGAAATTTAATCACCCAGATACAAGTAACCGAGGAGACATTTTCATCATTTCAAACTCAGGTTCCTATGAAGCTTCCTCAAATTTCTGATTCATCCAATTAACATTAACATGGATAGTATACTTGTTTAATAGAAGATTATCTATATGAAAAAATATTTATAATGGTTTTTCTTTAGAGGAATAATCAATATCTTGTGGTATAATCTCTATGTTTAGTATATGTGAAGGAATAGGTTTCTACTTCCTCATAAGGGAAACAAGTAACACATCATGAATTATGATATAAATTTGGTGGAATCTACAAGATAGAAGAAATCTCCCAGATTGTATTTATAATTTAAAATGAGTTGATATATATTTCTATTAATATTACCTTATTTATAAATCTCATATACTTCTTCCAATTAGATATTCAAAGGAATAAATTTTCATCAACATTAAACTATACATCACATTGATAATTGTTTGCATAACATTTCTTCCAAATTTGTGTTATATAGGTATTTTTCCTTAAAGGTTATAAAATTATCTATTTTTTCTATATATTTTTATGGTCCCAATATAATTATTTTTCAAATTTTATACCAAAATGTTTGATTAATATAAATAATATGACATAGGTCTTTATAAAGAGACATATGAATACTCTATAGAATGATATTGTTGTAATACAATTCTAAAAAATGACTGTATTCATCCCAATAACCTTATAAATATATATAAAACGATCTCATCTTATCATATAGGGTCAACATTGTCCACTTAGACTGGAAATATGTCCAAGTATGATAGGTAGTAATGAAAGTAAACATTTTATCAAGATCTTGCTCAATCATTCTATAGAACATCATGGTAAACCTCAGTTGATTATTAGATCCAATATAACGTGGTAATACATGTATTCTTCCCTCATACGTAATGTACAATCAGAATATTTTATCCAAATAAAAATATTATATGACAATAATGAAATGAATTGACGTTTTCATCCTATGAACTACAACCAAAACAGGGTTATTATGTTTAAATGTTTCTGGGTTTCCTATTTTTAATTCCATGGTGGTATTTTTAATGTTCTATACTTGTATTGTTAATTGTTTTAGCATCCCCTTGTACATATTCCACTCAGATTTAACTTATTGTCACAATATAAACCAAGATAATTAATCTGAAATATCCATTTTCAGGATATCCCACTACAAAGAATCCTCCATATCTATATGAATATTTATACTTCTAGGATGAATAGATAATTATGAAATATTATCTTCATCCATATGCTCCTTCTTCAAGTATGGTATTAGGGATACATATACTTAGGTCCTAAACCTTATCATTCAATCGTAATCAAATTTAAAATCTAGAATATTTCTATACTTCTATGGTAGATCAATATCCTTTTCCCACACCTCTTTAATCATCACATGGATAGATTTTTGAACAATGATTTGATAAAGATATCATGTCATGCCTCAGCTTTAAATATAGTAGGATTTTATAATTAAATAAATTATAACACAATATAAATACATTTATTTGAGAATGCGATTAAAAATTTAATTTTTATATTTTATAAATATATTTTGATTGCGTCAATTTAATTTTTGAATATATAAAATAAACTAAAAAAAGGTGAAAATTTTGGATTTTCGAAGAAGATTGATGTTTTAGTGAATAGATAAAAATACTAATTTTTCAAATAATGCCATTTCATTTCATTAGATTTAGTAATATAAATGTACTGTTATATTATTAATTGTTTTCTAAGCTATCATATGGTTTATTTGATTTAAAAAAATATAATTTGAATCGTCAATATTCATGATATGATATATGTTAATTTTCTCTTTAAAACACATTTAAAAAAAACTCTTTTTCATTGTGTTTTACACATTTAAATGAAAATAAATTCCCAAAAATTATAGAACTTTTTACATGAAAAATAGATATCAGATTCTTAATTATGAAGTTCAAATTATTTAAATATAACCCTTTTATTTTTATGAACCATGAAAATAAACCTTATAAAAATTTACCACCGTTGTAAAGGGTAAATCATGTTATTATGGTAAAAAGTAATGTGAAAAGTCATTAAAAATTAACCCAACAGGTACCTTTATCTCATTAGATTAGTGTAATTTATCCATAAAAATTTAAAATCAAATATGTAGAATTTTTGTTAAAATTTACCTTTGTAAGGTAATTTCTATTATTTTAAGTAATGAAAATTACAAAATATCCCTCCCTTGATATTAATTTATTTAATATGTTCACATTAGGATAATAATATTATATGAATGAAAATAAATGTTTTATTTGAATAGAATTATTTTATTTCTTATCATGTTATTTTTTAAATTTTTTGTTAATTAACAATTAGATTAAATTCTTCTACAATACTGATAAAATATTTATTTAAATAAAATAAAAATAAAATAATCGATATTAAAAATATTAAAAGTAATATAATTTGGATGAATTATCATGTCTAATAAAATTTATAAATAATTATAATATATTGTTTATATGTTAAAGATTTATATTTGAATTCATTTGATGGAATGTTGTTTTCAATGTAAAAATAAATGAATAATTCAGAAAAATAGAATTAATTATAATTTATTATAAATAAAATTATATTAAATTACTTCATATTCATAAAAATTATATCTTCAGAAAACGGAATGGTAAAATTTTTTTAAAAAAAATTATGGTCAATTTATGTGTGTTTTTTCATTTTATGGTCGCTTTCATGACTCTTAAAGGGTAGAAAACACTAATACTCTGAAAACTAACAAAATAGTTAACTGGGGGTTTAAAATACATGAAAAGAGTGAAAACATAATAGAACATAAAAAATTTTATTTTATGATATTATTTAGACTCATACACATATTCTCTTAAAATTATATCATTTTTTCCATTTGTACATGAGAACTAATTTATACTAATTTAATACTTTTATAAATTCCAAGATAGTCCCTCCCCTAACTTATAAAAAGACACCACGTATCCATTTTATTTACAAAACATTTAGCAACATATCTAAACCAAAAACTACTAATTTTTATTTAAAAATTATTTTCCCTTTTCAAGAGATTTAGGTTATTGAAAAATGAAAACCTTATGTTATTTTATAGGAGATATAAAGGAAGTCTACCAAAAAAGAGGTAATTATCTTCACTAATTCTTTCATGTTTATTTCTTATTCTAATTAGTTTAATATAATATTCCCATTAAAAAATATAAAATATAATATATTTAATATAATGAGATGTTTTCTTCCTTATGGGATAATGGTATTTCATCTATTTTCCATCCTATAGAAAAAAAGAACACCTCTTGTGCCCACAAAGGACTTACTATCTCCCACTTGTGACATAATTATTTTTTATATTTTTTTTACATGGACTATTATAAATTTTTAACTATGGTAATTATGAATTATTTATAATTATATAATTATATAATTATATTACCATATCTACCTTCTACTCTTTTAACCAATTGAAAAAAATAACGCTCATGCTTATGTGTGGACTACCACATCTATAAAGTGATACAATCTGTTCTTCATTTTAACATTATGTGGAAGTTAATAAGGATAAATTTAATTAATATATATATAATATGTGTCATGATTATAATTATGGATATTATTTAACTATGATCAATTTACAATGATGAATACTTTTATAAAAAATAATGCAAGAGAAAATAAAGCATTGAACCCCTAAAACAATGACAATAATGAAATATTATTAATGAAAGAGTGATAAAATTGTATACTTGGATCATATATTATATTAATATGGTTTTGGTATAAATTAATATAATTTTTAAAACAAATTATTTATGTTTTTAAAGAAAATGTTACTAAAGGGAAGCGTGAGGTAACGGAATTGGTCTCAATTTCTTCTCAATTGATACATAATTGGTATTATACATCAATTAATTTTAAAGTGGTGTATATAAATCCCAATTTATGTATTTAAAATAAATATATATTCTCATTCATGATGATTAATGTTTGAAATCATGTTTACTCTTTTAATGGGTCACAATTCAAATGTTATATAAGAGGTAAGAATTCACTTTACAATCCAAATTTTCCGGGACTACTAATATTTTTAATTAGAGGAATACAATCTATCTATCATAGAATCCATGTATTTTATTCTAATCACTATATTTAAGTATTTTCCATATTTTCTTCCTTCATTCCCCCGCTTTAGAACACTATTCAAGAAAAAAATATTAAAATTAAAAAATAATCTTATTTGTCTTTTGATCGGGTGTATTTATCTTCCATGTCAATATTTTTCAATTTTTTTACTAAATTACTTTTTATTACTCAAAAATATTTTGTAAATTATCCTTGATATTTTATTTTATTAATGGAATCATTCAAATTATTTCTGAATGTTTCATTTTCCCCATTCTTTAAAAAAATCAAAATATTTTTTTGTATATAGAATATCTTAACAGATTTTCCCAACACTATAATTATTGTATGAAAGTATATAATTCTTTATGCTTTCAAGGGATTTAAAAGGAAAAACATTAATTTTTTATTATTATAATATTTCAATTCCAAAATTTTTATTTCTAAAAATGAAATGATTTTACTACAAAACCATTATTTCCAATGAACTTATTGTAATCATTCATATATTCATAATTTTTTGGTAAAAAATTTCACTTTAAAGATTCACTTTCACTGGATCAATTTTCATTAGAAATTAAATTTTTCTTAAATATCTATATTATATTTATCATGGTTATGAATATTTCCTAATCCTTTTTGTACTTTGAAAGTTATTTTATTTATAAGGGAAATATTGATATTTATTTATTCTTTACTCAATAAAAATATTTTTTATAATTCATATTTTTATTAATTTAATTGATCATTCAGTATATGGGGAATGGAATGGAAATGAAGTGATGGGTGTTTCCCATAATTGTATATCCCCATTATGAATAGATGCGTCTCATTAGAAAATATAATTGGCTAAACAAATAAAATGGGTTTTCAGTATATGCCTACCCACAGATTAAATTGTCCCTACACAAGGCATTTGAGGTACATATATCATGATATATGAGATAATTATTTCCACCATTAATAATTTCCTTTATTAATAATCCAGTTATTATTATCCATGAGATTATTTCAATTGATATTATGCATTGATGAATTTTATAATACAGTGATTGATTATATGGAATTGTTTTCAGTTATTTACCTTTTCATATTTATTATGCCTTATTTACACATAATAGATTCTATTATATATAACTATTATTGAGAATTTGAGCTCAAACTTATTTTTTTATAATATCTAGGAGTTTATGAAAAAAAAATTAATGATTTCAATGGATTTAAAATATTTTCTTTTTTCATTATTTATCTTTTACTTCCAATGTTAAATTTAAATCATGCATGTATATAGTTTATCAAGATTGATAAACTAATTGGTGTTTTTGGATGAGATGAATTTTATCTTCTTACAACATATTAAAGTAGAAACTGGTTCAATGTTACTAATGATGTGGTTTTTACAATATGTATCAGAGGAAGTTTAGTATAAATCATAGGGACTATATTTTAAATGATCATAACTAATATGTTAATTATGATATTCCATTATATTAGTTAATAACCTATACCATTAATGAATTTTTCATTTTATTACTCAATATTCATGAATATTATGAGCTAACATAGTGTATTCCATTATTTAGTGACTAAACCAAATTATAGAAATTAAATCAAAACCAATGGTCAATGTAGGGATTTATCTAATAAGAAATCTAATACAAATGTGGTTTGTAATGAGAAAATAATTGCTATATTTGGATATTTGGCCTAGGATAAGTTTAATAAGCATACACATATGGAGATACAAGATGTTCCATGGAATTATAAACCTATATTGGATCATTTCATGGGACAATATCCTCTAAATTTTAGTGTTGTTACAACTATAGTGGTTTCTTAGTAATGAATTAAATCATTGGAATAATAATTTATAGCCTTGGGATGCAATGAATGGGAAAATGTTATCAGGTAAGTGTATTTTATTGGAGGAAATATTGATCAATGAAATTCATTGATCTATAATTATAGGGGGAATATAAAATAGAACATATTGAATAGAGTGATTTTGAATTAATATTTATTAATTAATATTTCCCTCACAAACATGGAACTGAAATGAAGAGAATGTTTCTCACTTTAAATAAAATGGATGAAGAACATATTATTGAGTATAAGAATACTATTAAAATAATATATAGGTATTGTATAGACTATATAATTAATCTCACAGTTATGATTGAAAACTTCTTTGATTGCCTAAAGACTGACATTTTAAGGGAACTAGTTTCAAAAACTATTTCATCATATGATGAAATAGTATTTTGTTACATCAAAACAGAAAAAAAAATCTTGATACTAATTTAAATAAAGAGAATAAGAGGTATTATGAGATCCAATAGAAATGTAAAATTTCAAAGAAAAATAAGGGAAAAAATTAATTTCCATCTTGTAAAAATTATGGAATAAAATTTCATTGAAATTTATTTGAAGAGCGTGTAATTTGGTTACATGTTTGGAGATAAAGGATATATGGATAAGGAATAAAACGGGAAGAAAGAAACTGATGTTTTCTAATTATTCAAAATTAGTTAAAGGGTAAATTACTCAAACCAAAGTCCCAATCATAAAGGGAAACAATATCAAGGGGCTTGGGGGGATACGTTCAAGTTTGTTCGATAACTAAAATAGAGGTTAAAGTTCACAATAATGTGGTGGAAATTACATTAATCCTAGAATCTAAATTATCTAATAATTTATTGTTTTTTATATTCACACTCATTTTTACCTTCTAAGTTCTCATGAATATTAGATATTTCCCTTCACCATAAGAATAGACTTTTCAACCTAAACTAACAGTATAAAGTACACCACAATAAGGATGTGTTAGTCAATTCCCATTATGATGGATAAACATGAAATATTTTTAAAAAATTATTATTATAACTATGGTTGATTTTGATGTAATAATTGGAACAGATTGTCTTACAAGATAACAAAATTATATTCAATTGAATTAAATTACAATTTCTAATGTGGATGTAGAATTCCATGTATTTAAAGCTGAGACTTCATCATCTGGGTATTTTATATATCAAATTATATTAAGTATTCTAGAAGATATTCATTTGGAAGAAGAGAAGTCACAATTTATAGATAAAAACATTAATTATAAAATTATTTATATACCTATTATACATGAATAAATTTATATATTTCCTAAAAAATTACCTAGACATACACCAAAATGTGATGTCATATTTTATACTGATTTTATACCTAAAGAAAAAATATATCAAATACTCTATATTGGATGTCCACGTTGGAATTAGTGTATTTGAAGAGAAAAAACAGGAGTTTTGTGATAAGGGGTTTATACTCCACAATGTTTCACCATATGAATCCATTATTCATTTCTTTAAGAATAAAAATGGATCAGAGATTCTATTAATTGATTATAGTGTAATAAATGATATTAACAAAGAGAAAAAGTATCCTTCACCTCCAAATGATCACTTATTTGATCAAAATTACAGAGCTCAAAATAATTCAAATATTTTCCATCATTAAGGTTATCATCTATTATGAGTAAATAGTAATGATATTCTGAATACAAATTTTTGTATGAGTTATGGAAATTTAAATTATAAAGTGACATCATTTATATTTACCAGTATAACCTCTATTTTTATGAATCTAATGAAAATAATATTCAAGTAATATCATGTTAGTTTTGTTTAGTTACTTATTAGTGATTTATTGTTGTAATCTCAATGATTTTAGGATAATGAAAATCACATATGGATAAATCCTTAGAATTTTAGAGAAAAATAGTAATATGAGAAATTTATCTAGTTTGGATTATAGATTGAGAATATTTCATTTCAAGGTCATATATCATCTACCGATGGAATCTCAAGTGACCATGTAATGAAAAAGGAAGTCAATGAATCTATTACACTAATGAACATAATCAGGGTGTGTGGTTTCATTATATTAAAATGTTATTATTATTTATTTGGTCAAAATGTTTCTCAATTCGATAACACATTAACTAAGATTACACATAAGGGGTGTAAGATCACATGTTCAATGTAATGTGAGGAATGTTATGAAAAATTTATGTGTAAATTTTTGAATGATATGATTTTGAATCTACTATAGAGAAATGATGGATTTTTCATCTATTATGATTCATAAAATAAGGAGAATAGTTTTTTTTCATATAAAAAATGATAATGTTATTTACCATGAATCATGGTAGTTAAAGACTCATGAATATCACTATATAACTCATGATATTATGTTTTAATTCATAATATTTTCACTGAAGATATAGAGAAATTATCCTTATGGTGATAGATATGATATATACAAATACCATAAAAGATTAAAAGATATATTTCAATGTAAGAAATCAATAAGAGGAAAGTCAATGACATGATCTACTCAGTGATAATTATTGGTCGATACGCTACCACCAAGGGAAGGAAAATAATATAGATTATTTATTTTTGAAGAAAGATCATAGATACCTGAACAAAATAGGGATTTATAGGGACTATATGTTCATGAATTTAGAGAATATGTATATACTAATTATTATGGAAAGGGAAACATCACTCCTTTTTCCAATTATTTTTAAACCATACCTATATGAAAAGATAATAAATTATAATCCTGATGAAGATGATTTTTAGAAGAAAAATGAATTCATGAATATTCAGAAATTGTAAGAAATCATATTTTAAGATGGAATTTTGATGTTTGGAAATAGGTTATTTATTCCTTCAAAAACTGAGATAAAGAGGGAATTATAATATGATGTTCATAGATCAAATTTTCTTATCCACACTAATAGAACCATGATGTATAAAGAATAGAAAGAACACATTTGTAGAGAAAATTAAAAGATGAAAATTACTGATTATGTATTAAGATGGCTAGTTTGTGAAAAAGGTGAATGTGGTGAGACAACATCCTAGAGGATTCATGAAAACTCTTACAATTACTATGTGGAAATGGGATGACATTACTATGGAATTTTTAATTCAATTACTAAAGACTCATATAATTAATGATTCAATATGTTTTATTTTTTATATCATTAAAAAATAAACACATTTATTCTTTATAAGAGAAGATTTACCCATTGATAAAATTAAAAGAATATATTTTAATTGAGTTATAAGACTTCAGAGTGTACCTTTTTCATTAATATATGATTGTGACCCATGGTTTACACAAATTGTTTTGAAGATTATTTTGATGGATCTAGATACTAATATTCATTTGAGCAATTATTATCACTATTAAACTAAAGCATAGTTTAAAAGAACTATTAAAACATTATATTATATTTTGAGGTCATAGTCACTTGACTTTCAAGGTATTTGGGATCAATAGTTACCTTTGGTGGAGTTTTATAATAATAATATATTATATTCAAGTAATAGAATGGTTTCATATAAAGAATTATATAAAAAGAGATATTGAACTCTAACTTGTTGGGATGAGTTTTTTTAAAGAAATATTATAGTCCTAAATATTTTAAGGAGACAAAAGTGATGGTAGTAACTATTCAAACTGATATTAAAGAAGCTAAAAGTTGGGGAATGATATATGTTGATAACCAAATTAATTATCTATAATTTCAAGTGGGAAAAAACATTTTCATGAAAATATATCCATGGATGTTTTCTATAAGGTTTAATAATACTAGAAAACATACCCCAAGTATATAAAAACTTTTTGAATTTTAAAATAAATTAGAATTTTGGCTTTACATTTATTAATTCCACTGAGCCTCTCTAAAGTAAATAATTTTTTTCAAGTATCATTACTATTGAATTACATTACATAACCATTTCGTGTTCTTAGCTCTAAGGAAATATAATTGGAACCTAATTTATCATACTTTTAGGATCATGTCTAGATTATAGACACTAGTGAACAATTATTGAGGAGTCAGACAACTTGGGTGGTCAATGTACTTTGGAGAAATCATAATATAGAATATTCAATATGGGAAACTAAAGAAACAACGATAAACCAACTCAAAAATATATTCATTAGGTGACATTATGGAAATTTCAATGATATGATTTTTGACAGAGAGAAGAATGTAACTCCCAAGTTTTAATTATAGTAAGCCTTTCATTTTAATGATACAATTACAAAACAGAAATTGTTTCATTAATTAAATTGATTAAAATAAATATTCTGAAATTTAATAAATTTAAATTTTCTAAATTATTTTTATTTTTAGAATCATTATATCAGCATTAACATAGTGTGATTTTTTTTTGATTTTTTTAAAATGATTGTTTTTTTATGAATAGTGAAATATGTCGATTGTTTTTAAATAATGTCATTTATTTTTAATAATTCAATAAATTTAAAATTTACATTATATTTTGGATTTGTTATTAATGTAAAATATGATAATTTTTTTTTAAAATAATCTAATTTTAGTGAACAATATTCATTATTTTGATATATGTTAATTTGTTTTAAAAAAATAATTTTTCTTAAAACTGTTTTTATTTTATTTTATGAATTTTTATTAAAATTAATTTTCCCACATTAAAAAATAAAATCAAGAAAAATGGAAATTTTATTTGTAATATTTAGGTTTAATATTTTTAAATAGGTTCCATTTATATTTAGTCATTATGAATAGTAAATATGGTAAAATATATCGCTTCACTAATGAGTAAATTGGACAATTAATGTAAAATTAAGTGATAACTCATTAAAAAAATCCATTTGTTCCGTTTATTTAATTTTATAGGACAACATCAGCCACTTCCCTTGAAAATTCAAATATATGTCATTTTGGTTCAATTTGACCATCATAATGGAATTTAGATTATTTTAAGTAAATAAAATTTCAATATGTCCCCCTCTTGCTTTTAATTTCATTTATTTATTCACAGAAGCATAATAATATTTTTTCAATGAATTTAAAAGATTTTTTTAAAAATATTTAATTTATTTTTATCATGTTAATTTATTTTAAATTTTATGTGATTTTATAATTATGTTAAGTGCTTACGCATGGATAAAATAGTATTTATTCCACTAATAGAAGAATAAAATAAACGATATACACAATATTAACATATTTAAATATGGATTAATTATTAAATACCATATATTTTATAAATAAATATTTCCTATTAGTGTTGATTGAAAGGTTTTAATTTAATTTTTTTTTCAATAATATTAATTTCAAAGGAAAATTAAACTAATAGTTCCAAAATTGAAATTAATGATGTTTTATAATTAAAAATATTTATTATATAATATAAAATTCATAAAACCCATGTATTTTGAAAAGTGAATAAAATATGAATTTAAAAATAATACATGGTCCATTAATGGATATTTTATCCTTCTACTATAACATTCCTGACCTTTAAATGGAAGAAAACATTAATATTGTTTTAATTGTTTAATTGGTGGGGTTATAACTAAAATATAAGGGTGGAAACAAAACTAAAGCCTCTCCAAATTATATTTTATTAGAGGATTTGGATTGTTTTAAAATTATATTGCAATTATATAAATTTAGATCTATTTATAGAGAAAATATAATTTCTATTAATTTAGTACATTAATAAATTTCAATAATGTCTCTCCCCTCGCTTATAAAAGGAAACCACTTATCTCTTTTATTTTCACCACATTGAGAAACCTACCCCAACAAAAACCTTCCAATATATCTTATCAATATCCTTATCTATGTTATAGACGTACTGGTTTTTCCAGAAAACTAAACCTATGTTCATTAAAATGAAATATAGATGGAGTTTACCAAAAAATATAAAATCTTTTCACCGAATCTTTCATGTTTATTTATTCATATAAATTAATTTATTTATCACAATAAAAAAATTAATATATGTAGTTTCCTTAATATTTAATGATTTTTTTATTATGGTACAACCATATTCTATTTCTTTTCCGACCAATGGAATGCAAAAATAATGCTCGTGTTTTAACATTCTCTTACTAGGTTTAAAGTACTCCTTAACACTCATTTTGATCATTATTTTATTAGGTATTGTTTAGGGGGTCTTTTGGGTAAAATTTGGATAATATTTGTATGTTTCTAATCTTTACACAATTGGTGCATGGTTTTCCCAAACTATGTTCCCACCTAGTGAATCCGTACAACCCTGGATAGTGGGGTTTATCACGATTGGTGCATGGTTGAAAAACCATACCCCCCTAGTAGAAATTGTACTCCCCAATTAAAGGGGGAATGGTTTGGGTGCATTGTTGGACTAACCATTCTACCAGTCGCAAATAACCATGTGCTTAGGATAATTTTATTCCAAAAAAATGATAAAAAATTTACAATCTTCAGTTTACATCTCTGCTCAAACCTAACTTGATCAAAGTCCATTAAAAATGTCATAGAGGATCTCAAAAACCAATTTGGATCCCTTAAACCCATTACATTTTGGAAAAAATCATGAAGAATATCATTCGATCTCATCTGGGTAAGAGATTTTCCTCTCATGGGTGTTCTCCCACTATATCTGACTCTCCCCCATAGAAAGTGTATGATCATATTATTTTTGGTGGATCTATACTCTTAATTGAATCTTGATTTCTAGATCTCCATTACCATCATTATTCATTAGGAAATTTCATTGTAGGTGCTTTTGATACATGATTTCAGGGATAAAGGTATGTGGTTCTTTTTGAGATTAGCAATTTGATTCAACCATTAATTAATTATTTTTGAAAATTTATTCCAATTCAATTTTGAAAAACCAATTTTTTGAAAATTTAACATGGATTTTAATTTGCATAGATTTTTGATGAAAATATATAAATTCACATGAGATTATAATTTTGGACGGTTTTTGAAATTTATGGAATTTGTGTAGTGATTCAAGAATTATTTTTTAAAAAAATAGAATAAATTTAAATGTTTAAAACCATCGATTGGGTATTTATTGAAAGGATATGAAAAAATGACAACCTATCATTTAGGTATGAAAGAGTTTGGTATTTTGAAAATGAAATGTGGGAAATTTAGTTATGAATGTTGATTGATTTTAAATGAAATGATTCTCTATTTTTAATTGATTTATTGAGCATGTACGAGTATGGGTAGTTAGTGAGTTATTTGGAAAAAACATGCTATGATTTTAATTACCTAGAAATAGATTGATAATGGAAATTATACAATAATCCTAGTTAAGCAAATCTTATCCACTATGTGATGCTGATGAGTCCTATTTGGCATGATCTCAAAGGATGTCTGTACATATATTTCAATGATCACTGATATGAGATGTGTACAGATTCTATAACTAGAAACTATCATATTGTAGTACTATTTAACAGGGTGATTATTTTGATTGTTTGGATATATATGTATATATATATATATTAAATCGATTAATATAACTATTTTATTCATTCCAGCTGATTTATATAAACAAGTTTATATAAATGTTTATTTAATCCATGATTGAAATGTGTCCCATCATTTTGAAATGAATGCATGTTTTTTTGAATATGAAATTATATCTACAAGATTTTATTTATTAAAACGGATATCATGATTTTTGTTTTATTATGAAATTTTTTTATGGAGCACTTGGTGAGACCCTATAATGAATTTTTAGATTAGACACTACCTTTGACTTTGGGTATTTTTAGATTTCATTATTCCAGGTCTGAGCAAAGGGAAAGTGTATTTAGAGGAGGTGAATGTTCTTGATCCTTGGGCCTTGGAGTGTTGGTTACTTCGAAATGTTTTTTTTTCTACAAAGTACTTTCACAAAGTACTATTTTGGGTTTTAATATATTTTTTTGGTTTCTAGTACTTTATCCTGTGGGAGTTTTGATCATAAGGACTTGTACCTTTTACCATCCACTGTTTTATGGGAAATATTTACCCCCATTATCTTGTATGACATCAGGTGCTAGTCGCCAACCCATGAATATGTTAAAAATACTTTGGAAAATGCCACTGTCACCTCAGGAATCAGGATATCTTGGCTGGTTCATGACAAAGTGGTATCAATGCATCATGTAAAGAATCTTTCCTTGATGTTAGTATGCTGTTTTGATATCTTTTCGTTCCATAAGAGGTATTTATGAGTGAGTTTATTGTTCTATCTAATTATAATGATCCATAAGTCACCATTGGTGGTTTGGGAAAGGAATATTGAGAAATAATTTGATCTATTAATATTATTTCCCCTACTTTAGTTTTGGATAGGTTGAAATCCAAATCATGATATCATGTCTGATGGGATTAATTTTTCTAGTTTCTAGTATCCAAGTTGTTGATATGAGTAATCTTATGATGTGTTCCATGTTGTTTGTAAATGTTTTGTATCACCACACAACTGAGAATACGTGTGAATAGGATTCAAGAGGAAGCTTATGATGAACCACTATAAGAAAATCCTACCATGTAGTAGAATCATATTGTGATTATTGTGTATTTCATCCAATCTTGGGGATAGACACCTGCACCCATTCTTATACAGGCTCTAGTTATGTAACCTCAAAAGGGATGAATCCCAACACCATGCTTAGAAGTTCCTTATCCAGAATCCATCAGCGTTCCAATGTCCAAATAGTCCTCAAGAGGTTGAGGATTGGTTGAATAGGATAGATCATTTGTTTTAGTTCTTATAGATATCAGATTCGATTAAGGTGAAATGTGACATATTTATGCTAGAGGGACCTAGAAGGAGATGGTGTGACTCAATAGTGATAGAGAATAAGAATGGGGGATTAGAGTGGAAGGAAATTAATGTTGTTTTAACTAACAAATTCTATCCAAAGTATATGGTGGTAGCTAAGACTATGAATTTTTTCAAACTCAAGAAAGTTGACGGTATAGTGGTTGAATATGCGAATGGATTCCCCAATCATGTATAGTATTCAATGGATATTATTTTGAATGATAATATAAAGACTCAATGGTTTAATATGGGAATTGGATTAGATATTAATTATTTAATTTTATTACTAAATATCACATCTTATGATGATGCAACAAATAGGGTGTTGATGGTTGACCTTGATCTAGCCAGTTAGTCAGGGATGATGATAGTACTTTTTTCTTCCAGTGGTAGTTCTGTGATTTCTATTAAATAAAAGAGAAAGTGTAATGAGTCTTATGGTGATTCTCTCCATCTAGGCTCTTCTAGAAATATTGTAGTGCCTATAATATTCCCTTTTACTTGGTTATAGTATAGAAATACTAGGAATTCAAATCGACTTTTCACAGAGACACCCAAGATCTACAGATCCTATGGCTCTTAAATATTCTTGTAGAAGTTTTGTTATATCTTTTCTTCCCTACGTTGTTGCATATGCTCATCAAAACTAAAAAGTACCATAGTTTATTTAGATGCTTGACAAAGAAATAGGTTGTAACCATAGACATATAGAATGAATATTATTTATGCATTGGAAGAGTATCTAGAGGAAGAAGATATGTTACCAACAACTTTAGAGGTACCATCACAATAGCTTCATCTCTAGTGGGTTCTTAATTTTATAAGAGTTCATCTCATTGGTTTACGTAGAATCATATTATGGAACTGAAAAAAATTTCTATGATTATTTTATTTTATGAGATGGATATTAACACACCACTCTAAATGATGAGAGTGTTGGGTCTTTGTTGTTCTGTTTATGCATTCACTTTATTTGAAATTTACCTTTCTTGGGATTATTTGGTTCTTGATATAAAACCTTTTGATATCATTTTTAGGTTGGATTAGATCATTTTTAAAAAGGATTGAATTGACTATAAAATTTAGTGGGAATCCTTTACTGTGCCTGATGGGGTGTGCTGTGTTTTCCTAGGATAATAATTCCTAAGGATGAGAAGAGCCATACCTTCTTCTCTAGAGTTAGGGAAAGTAATATAAGTGTTTTATTTTGATCTATATTATAGATATTTTAGCGATGAACTCCCTCTATTTTTTATCAGGTTTCTTGAAATTTTTCATTTTTAATTCTCTATTTTTCCACTGGTAAGAGAGGTGATTTTTTGTATTGATTTAGTTCTAGGTACTAATCTATTTTCTCTACCTTATCACAGTATGAAACCAGCTAAAATGAAAGATTTTAAGAGTCATTTAGAACACTTTTTATATAAATTATATATACTCCTCAGTGTTTCACCTTGGGAAGTGACTGTTCTATTTTCTACGAAAGCTTATTGATCACTTTCCCTATGTGAATATTACTATAAACTCAACCGAGTTATGGTAAAGAAGAAGTATCTATTAAAAAATATTGATGATCTATTTGTCCAATTGAAAGGGGAAAAGTTGATCTCAATGATTGATCTTTCATCTGGTTATCAAAAATTCAGAATAAAATAATCTAACATTCATAAAATTGATTTCTAGTGAATATATGACCACAATGGGTATATTTTCATGCCATTTTTTCTAACCAATGCTCTTACATTTTTTGTGACTTTGATGGAAAAGATCATCAATGAGTATCTTGATACAATAATTATGGTATTTGTGTATAACATAATGGTTTAGTCTTAGTCCTAGGTGGATGATGTGATTCATTTGAGATTAGTTCTAGAATTATGGAGAAATCAATAACTTTATGAAAATATATCAAAATGTGATAACTAGATTTAGGAAGTGAATTTATTAGGACACAATTTCTCGAATCATATAATCCCATTTTATCCTGAATAGGTGAAAGGTGTTATGTCGAGGAAGCAACCGCATAATGTTTTTGAGATTTGAAGATTTTTTGGTTTAATTGCATATTTTCTCCAATTGGTAAAGGAATTCTCAATGTTGGCTTCTCTAAGGATTACCATCACATGAAAGAGAGTGAAGTTATCTTGTGATGATAAATTCTAGAGTTATTTATTTGAGTATAAATATATTTTGACATATGCTTCTATTTTAAATATTCTTGAGGTTCGGAAGGTCTATGTGGTCATCTGTGGCACATCGAGTGTAAATTTGTGTTGTTCTTTTATGTAGGGTGATCACATGGTAGCTTATGGATCATGGAATCTTAGGACACAATAGAAGGATTATATGACCCATGAAATTGATCTCATAGCTGTGATACATACACTTAAGAGTTGGAGTAATTACATTTTCAAAAAATATTTATCATGATTTTCTAAACATAATATCCCAAGTTATATCTTCCCTCAAAAGGATTTGATTATCCACCAGAGTCATTGGGTGGAGTACCAGATATGTTTTGAATTCGACATCACCTATACCTAGGGGAGAGGGATTTTTGTTGTTGATGGTTTGAGTAGGAAACTTCTTACCGAGGTCGTGAAAGATTCATTAGAAGAGTGAAAATCAATTTATATTTTAACACAATTTCATATAAAAGTGTAGAAAACAGGAGTCATGTTTGTCTTGGATATTGTTTGGTTTACCTATACTCTTCTTGATGTTATTATTTGAGAACAATTTCATGATATTGAATTATATATCATAATAAACTCTCTTCTTGGGGTGGGGGAACCATTGTTGAGTGGTCTCTCTCTACAGAGGGTGTTCCATGTTTTTAGAATCGGTTTATTAGGTTGTTGCCTTTGAGAGAATATTTGATGGGGGGTTTACATAATTCCCAATGGGTTGTACAACGAAGAACAATGAAGATATCTTCTTGATATGCGACAATAATTTTTGGTTCCAAGTATGAGATGAGACATTTTTGATTTTTTTTCTCATTGCTATACATGCAATAGGTCAAGGACATGCAATAAATACCTTCAAGTATGATTCAACCACTTTTAATGCTGACATGGAAGTGAGATGATATTTATATGGACATTGTGGTTGGGTTTCAACATACATGTTAGAATAAAAATGTGTTATGGGTTATAATCGATATGGAGACCATATCAACTCAATTTATACCTATTTATTATACAATCATATTTGCAGAGCTGGGAAATAACAATGAAAAATTTAGTTTTCTATTTTATGAAGTTATATATGCCATTATATATGATATAGATCCAAATTTTACTTATATATTTTAGAGTGTCCTCTTGGAGGAATTGGGATCTCAATATTTTTTGAGTACGACCTACCATCTGCAGATGAATGGACATAAAAATATAGCTACGTATATTCTTGAGGATATTATTTTTACCCATTTACATGAATTTGGTGGATCATGGGATGACTATTTGTGACTAGTTGAGCATTATTATAGCACTAGTTACCAGTCCATGATTAAAATGACTCTTTTTGAGGATTTTTATGGACGACCCTATAAATCTCTATAATGTTTCTATTAGAGTAGTGAAAATTCCTTGGTTAGACCGAACATGGTCCAAGAGATGATGGTGAAGATTCAGTTTATTTTTTAGAGAATGATGACCACACATAGCTAGTATAAATCTTATTTTGATCATCATCGTAAACCATTGGATTTATCAGTTGTAAAACAAGTCTTATTAAATGTTTCTTCTTGTTTCGGCCATCATAGTTAAAAAAGATAAGATTGGTCCTCATTTTATGGGACCATTTGAGGTTGTCGATAAGGTGGGTAAAGTGAATTAATATTTAGTGATTACTCTATAGTTTTTTTCAATAATTAATGTGTTACATGTATCTAATAAATATAAATATATTTCTGATACATCACAGATTTTTAGCTGGAGTGGCCTTGATGTTGAGACAAATTTATCTAAGTCTGAACATCCAGTCAGGATAGTCAATTTTTATAAAAATTTGATTCATTGGAGGATGAAACCTTTGACCCCTATGCTATGGAAGAATGGTTCTGATACAAATGTGACTCGGGATCATGAGGCACAGATGAGAGATAAGTGACCTCATCCTTTTGATATAAAAAATTTTTGAAGGGATTTTTGGGGGTAGAAAATTTCTATGGCGTGGAGTCAGTAATATCATGTTACTAGTTTTAAGGTACTCTATAACACTCATTTTTATCATGAATTAGTTAGGTATTTTTTTATTGGTATTTTGGGTGTAATTTGGAAAACTTTTGGATGTTTTTTGGTTATGCATGGATGACACATGGTTTTCTTAAATTATGAACCCACCCAGTGAAAACAGTGTAACCTTGGAATGTGTGGGTTTACATGGATAGTGCACAATTTGAAAAATTATGTGCCCACCAAGTAGAAACAATGAACCCCAATGAAGGGGTCCATGGTTAGGGAATATAGTTTTTCAAGTAGTGCAACCCTTCCCAGCTAACCATGTGCACATGATAATTTTATTCTGATTTTTTAAATCATGATGGTGGAGAAACTAAATTACAATTTTGTGATTCCCCAATAGTTTTTGTCAATAAATAATGTGTTCCATGTATATCATCTATATAAATATATTTCTGATCCATCTCAGGTTATTAGCTGGAGTGGCCTTGATGTTAAGCCAAATTTATCTAAGACTGAACATCTGGTTAGTATAGTGAATTTTTAAAAAAATGTACTTCATGGGAGGATTAAACCATTGACCACTATGCTATGGAATAACGGCTCAAATACACATGTGACTCAGGATCATGAGGCAATGAAGAGAGAGCAGTGACCTCATCCTTTTGATATCTAAACTTCTTGAAGGGATTTCTGGGGGTAGATAATTTCTATGGTTTGGAGTTTGTAATATCCTATTACTAGTTTTAAGGTACTATATAGCACTAATTTTGATAATTATTTAGTTTGGTATTTTTTATTGGTGGTTTGGGTGTAATTAGGAAAACTTTTGGATGTTTTTTGGATGTGCATGGAGGACACATGGTTTGCCAAAACTATGCGCCCACCCAGTGAAAACAGTGTATCCGTGGAATGTGTGGGTTTAAATGGAAAGTGCATGGTTTGAAAAATTGTGTGCCCACATAGTAGAAACAATGAACCCCAATGAAGGAGTCCATGGTTAGGGCACATAGTTTTTCTAGTAGTGCAACCCTTTCTAGCTAACCATGTGCATAGGGTATTTTTATTTTGATTTTTCTAAATCATGTACCCATGTGTAAGCCCCTACCTAACCTAAACTCAACCATAGTTGATTTCCAATGTATTTGAAGCTCCAAATAATTTTTTGGGCTCCTCCAAACTTATTATTTGGCATATCAGAGCATGACATAACTCATTTGATCTCTTATAGGTATGTTATTCTCTTCTAATGTGTCTTCCCCCACTCTCTCACTCCATTATACTTGGAGAGAGTTAGAGAATCATGTTGTTTATATATCTAAACATGATTGAATTTAATATTTATTCAAGGTTTGATTTATAGATCATAATTTCTATCATTATTCTTTGGAAAATCTTATTTCAAGTGTTTTTAATACGTGATCTTCATGATAAAGGTATGAGGGTCCATTTGAGATTGGCCATTTGATTAGACATTAAATTTTTTATTGTATGAAATTGCTTCCAATTTATTTTTAAAAAACCAATTTTATGTGAATTGGAATTTAAATTTAAATTTTCATAGACTTTTGAGACCCCCCCCTTCCAATTCTAATAGAATTAGAATTTAGAGTATATTTTGAAATTGATGGATTTTTTGAAGTAATTTGATAAAAAATGGATTAATTTAAAATAATTAAAACCAATTTTTTGTTTTGTATTGAAAATGAATGAAATTATGAAAACCCATGTTTTGGTTTTTAAAGTGAATTGGAATTTTGAATAGGAATAATTTTCAACTGAATTTTGAATGATGATAGATTAGAAATGAAATTATTATCAATTTTTCAATTGATAAATAACATGCAAGATTGGGTAGTTAGTTGGTTATTTTTTACAAGAACATTAGGATTACAATTACCTAGAAACAGATTCATGATGATAACACTTACAAAATCCTAGTTGGCTAGATCTTATCCCAAATGGGATGTTAATGATTTATATTCATCCAAAGCCCAAGGGGTGTGTGTACACATATTTCCATGATCATTTATATGATATGTGTGAGAATAATATAACTAGAAACTATCATACCATAGGGAAGATGACCATAGTTCTCTTTGTGATTATATATATATATATTCCATTGATTTATAGAACTATTTTTTCATGATAACTAATTTATATAAACTATTTTAAATAAAATGTTTATTTAAGATGAGTTTGAAAATTTTCCCATTATTATGAAAATAAAGAATTTTTTGTTTTAAATACGAAATTGTATCGTCATGCACTATTTTAGTGAAATGGAAATCGTGATTTGGTTTTTACTATGGTATATTTTATGGAACACTTGGTGAGACCCTATGGTATTTTTTCTACAGAAGTGTTATTTTATACAATCCAAATTAAATTAACCTAAAAATATAGTACCTGTAAGGGATCGATCCACATGGAAGGGGACTTATTTTTGTTTCATTTATTTAGTTTTTAAGTTTTTTAGTGATGATTGCTAAAATTTAGAGTTGATTGTTTTGGTATTTTAATTAAAAGGGGTATTAGATTTCAATTTCTTACCAAATTACTTGAAATATAAAGAAAAACATAGAAATTTGGTTTTAGATGAAAATTTGGAGAGAAATGCATCAGGGTTGCATATTTTAAAGTTTATTATTAAATCAGTATTCTTATGAGGTTGTGTTGTTCATGATAATTCCCATCCCGAGGTTATGACTATAACAGAACCCCCTTGGTCTGGTGAATTTTTTTAAATCAATAGAAATCAATTCCTTGGCCTGGAATTTGATTTCTTTCAATTTTATTAATTACGGTCCTTTTTGAGACGATTAAAACACCCAATGTCCATGGATGTTTCTAATATTAATTCCTTAAATATCCCTTCAAATCTTGTTCTTGGTCCTATATGAGGTTTTAAGTATAATTTAAGAGTTAATAAGGAATTATGAGAGAGAAGAATAAACAACACGATTAAAATATCACAATTGAAAAATTACAACATTTAATCATCTACAACCCCAACACATAGGGAATTTAGCTACTCATGGAACAACTAGTAACTAAAAAACCTGAAATACCTGAATTCACCTTCTTGAAAACATTGGAGTGAAGGTCTTTAAGAAGGTAGTACAGAAGTACCTTCTGTTATATCTTCTCTCATATTCTTTCTCTCTCTTCTTCTCTTCTTGGCCATCTCCGAAGTGCTCCCCCAAGGAATTTCTTGGAATGAAAAAAATATAAATTCCATTTTCAAAACATGGAGGACCTGCAACCTATTTATAGGTTTTAGTAGTACATGGCTTGTACTAGGAATTGCATAGCAAGTACTACTAGTAAATGTGTTTTGGCCATCTTTTCTCCATCGGTAAGTGAGCTAACACACCATCATTGACTTGAACACAGTGATTCCTAGTAGGTGGAGGTACATGGCATGTAGAACCTCTACACAGGGGGTGTAATATCAATCTTCGGCCATCAACTACTTCTAAAAGGGCCATACAAAGTGTATATGGGCAGTACATGGTGTGTATGCTTTAGCCAACAACGTGGGTGTGTATCCAATCTTCCCAATCCATGTCTGGGCAGTAGTACATGATGTGTATATACAAGTACAAGGCATGTATATTTGAAATTTTGTTTTGATCATCCCTGATTTGTTTATTTGGCTAGAAACATCTTGAAAATTATCATAATCAGCGAAGTTAAGTATTTCACCCATAAAATATAAGGTATTTGGTGGAAATAGGTTTTTATTCTAAATAAAATGTATGAAAAAGTATACATAAATTAGACATCAAACTCCCCCGCACTAAGTTGTTTGCTTGTTCTCAAACAAGATCTCAACATCTTATCAATAGAATCGGTACTCTAAAAAGGAAAGAATTTAACTAATTATAATTTTGAATAATATATCCATTGAAGAAGATTTTTAAATGGGCCAAAACAAATTCCATTTTAATATATTCTAACCATGCCTCATATATAATTTAATTAAAAATTTGCATCCTCCTTCATCCAAATATTTTTAAACGTTTCATAAATGAACATGCCACTTTATGATTTGTCTCATTAAAAGACTCCACACTCATCACTTATGATTATTTATTCATATTTATTCTAAATATTATGTATATTCACTCTATCCATAGGATTTTAAGAGCTCTCATTCTCTACTTTAGAAATTAAATCACAAAAATCATAAGGGCTTTCAATAAGGTTGAAATGTTTCTGTGTCTAAGGGTTGGTAGGTAATGATAAAAATTAATCTCAAATGCTAGAAAAGGAGGCTGAATTCTAAAACAACAATTAATGATATTCAAAATAGAGCTCAATGAAAAATATATTCCCAATCCAGATCCATAATAAAGGGTATCATCACCATGACAGTCCCATGCAAAAATGGGTCCAGAAACCCTTAGTAAATTGTTATGAATGAAATTGATCCATCTTTTTAATTTTTCAATATATATTTTCTCTTTGTTTTTTTTGTTTTTTATATATAGGGACCACCAATAATACAATGGATAGTAGTCTTTGGGACCCTTTTTCCCAAATGAACAAGAGAAAACTCCACCACACTTAAGTTCATGGTTGCTCACCAAAATGTACCATGAAAAAACAAAGTCTATCATTTCAAAACTCAAATAAATAGTCATGAAAAATTATAAAACAAATAGGGTAGGTTGGGTAAATAGGATTGTAAGGTGGCTTCCTATAAAATAATTTGATGGTTTCTAAGGGTTTACAAAGATCAGATGTAGGGTAGGTCTTAAGGTCAAAGGGGATGAAAAAAACAACTGACTCAATAATTTTAATGTGATTTAAAAATCATCATGTTTTGAAGTGAAAACCCCGAAAATTATCATAGTTATGAATCTTGCAAGAATTTTTCAAAAATGAGGGTATAAGAAAAAATATTACAAAAAGGTTGATAATACCTCTCGTGAATGAGAAAATTATAGGGGAAAATTAGGTGATGAAAAGAGTAAAAAATAATTAGTCTAAAACATGTAAATGT
This sequence comes from Viscum album, assembly GCA_963277665.1. NCBI lineage: Eukaryota > Viridiplantae > Streptophyta > Magnoliopsida > Santalales > Viscaceae > Viscum > Viscum album. Next base: position 760,034,520 of record OY728130.1, on the reverse strand, counting down.
CCAAGGCTTAAAATATAGAATCATACTATATCAAAAATCATTTAAAATACTTTGGAAATTGAAATAAGAATGTATCTTTTAAAATTCCATTTTTATGCCTTTATAATTTATAATTATAATTAATAAAAATATTTCCACATGTTAAAATATTTCAACTATAAATGATGTCTCTTAAATCAGTTTGAGTCAAATACAAGTGTAATTAGAGGCCCTCCCCCACACGTAATAAAACACATGGTCTACCAAGTGAAATATCAAGGAAGAGGATGGAAAAAAAGGATACTAGGGTTATAAGATGAGGATAAGTAGTGGAAGAAGTAAACCCAAAGTAGAAAGGAAAAAAGAAATACTGAAAATACTCCCATTGTAAATAGAGAGGCCCAAGTCGCTCTAGGGTACCTGTGACTGGTGATGGAATGGAAAAAGAAAAATGGAAGGCATAAAAATAGAACATACCAAGAATATCACAAAAAAGATATATTCATTGAAAATAAATGTGCAAACAAACTATTCATGGGGTCGCCTTAGAAGAGTCATCGTCTGTAAGAAGAGAATGAGATAGTGAAGTCTCGACAGGAGTAGTGGAAGCCGAAGGCTCTGGATCCATGCTCAGAAGTGGAGTCATAGCAGCTGGAGCCTCTGGAGTGGAACAAGAAGTGGGTGGCTCTAAATGGATGCCCAGGATAGAAGTAGGAGTGGTAGTAACTGGGCTAGTGGTGGAGAGGAGAACAGAATCCATGTCTATCAAGGTAAACAATGATGGATCTACTGAAGAATGTCCTAGAGATGATGTAGGAAAAGGTGTCAAGGGAAGTATAATTCCATGATGTTGAAGAATAAGCCCCAAATTATGCTCAGGCCTATCCAAGTGATGATCCAGATGAACTTGGTGGTGCTATACCGTGACTAGACGGAGGGTGAAGTGGAAATCGACCGAGGCTGCAGAGGGAGGTGCGCAGGTGGAAGGATCAAAAGAAGAAGGGGTGGTGGTGGAAAAATAAGAAAGGATTGAAGAAGGGGGTGGGGTGGTAAGGGAACATCTCTAGGTGGATGGGGTGGATCCTGAGCAGCAACACTTATAGGAGCAGGTGGATTTTCCCTTACCCCTACTGAATAAGGGGAATCCTACACAAGTACAAAGTGATCTCCCCGACACTCGACCAACCTCATGTAGATAAGAATGAGGAAGTCCATATACTGAGGAGAACCCAAGTGATATTGAGGGAAAGATGGATCAAAAACTCAAAAATTGTATGCTGATTGGGCGGAATAGAACCCACCATTGAGGTTTCCCTAACATCCATGGATCATAGAATGAATGTAAAAAAGTGGAAAGATAGGGGAGGTCTAAGTAAACGTTCCAGAAGATACTGGTAAAGATCTCCATGTCCCATATGGATACAACACCCATATACTCCTGGTGAAGAAAAAGAATGGCGCTAATTCACCAGTAATGGAAACGAAGAAGAGGGTCTATGATGACCGTGATCTTCAACGAGGTGGGGGTATACCTATGGTTAGGCATAGTAAGCTCCGACCACATCGCAAAAAGACCAGAGCACTCAGGTCATGTCAAAGTGGAGATAAGAGGTGGGGTGTCATGATGGGGATAGAATCCGCACATTTATCCAAAAATGGACATAGTAAGTGAAAAATGTCATCCCCCGAGTGAAAAACGAATGGAAAGAGATGTATCTGTGGGCGTCTGGTGGTAGGTGAGCTCGCAGAACTCGAAGGTGGCCATGAACTCTAAAAATAAATTATTATAAGTAAGTGTGATGACCTGAAAAGTATCAAGAAGATGGGTATGGACCAGAAGACCCTTAAGCTCCTCCCAAATTCAAAGGTGTTGCGACACTAAAATTTCGAGGAAGCAGTCGCTCAGCAGGATAGTGTGGTTGGAAATGTGCTACAATCGCTTCGCCATAGGATGATCTGTTATAAAAACTTGGCATAGTTTTGGCGGAGGGTGGGAAAAATCTAGTACAGGCAGTGGTGGAATGATAACTACTAGATCTGAGGGTCCCACCCCTGAGGTAGAAGATGGAGTACTGGATATCTGAGTGGGCTTAGAAGGCTGGACAGAATGTGGGGGTGCTGGATCTGTTAGGTCCACCACTGCTAGAGTACAAGTAGTAGCATGGGCCATAAAAACAAATGGATAGGTAGATGTTGCTGAGGGAGGTGTCATTAGAAGAGGAGGCAGATTAGCCAATGCTGGGGGCTGGTAAACTGGATAATCTAAAGCTGGCCGCTCATAATACCAAAGGTAAATCTGAAAATTAGAAGGATGCTCACCATCAACAGTGGAAGAGGGCTGCTTCCCACTCACAGGATCTCTATTAACCATACCCAAAAGAAAATAAAACAAAAAAAAAACTAATTAAAATAAAAGAATAAGAAAAAGGAAAAGAATAAAATTTGAGATAGCTAAAAACTTAGTAGAACACGACGTGTAGGTCCAGGGTACAAGGCATGTAGTAGGATCTGTGTATAGACCTGTGTACCCTGGATAGACATGATGTGAGGGAATGTGTTAGGAAAAAACATGGTACACGGCGTTTAACAAGGTGTACACACCGTGTACCTAAACATAGTTTGGGGCCAGTGTAAGGAGACAGACATAGCTGGACAAGGGCAGGGAAAAACAGGAAATACAGACTGTGTGGGAAGAGGTACACACCGTGTGTGTAAACATGGGTGTAAAGGTGTGTAGATCATTTCCACGGAGTTATCATAAGGATTAAATGACATAGTGTGTCCTGAAAAGACACATCTTGTATGGTGACATGGGAAAGGGTCGTGTCTTGGTAGACATAGTCTATGCCAGAAGGCGAGAGGAGGCATGATACACTGTGTGTATCGAACATACATGTCTTGTATTGTCCAAATGGGGATAACATGTGATGTGTATCAATGTAAAAAAAATACGCGGAGTGTGTCCTTCACACAAGTTGTGTGCTGCACGGGAAGCCGAACAGTCAGCTGATCCACAAATCTCCCTAAACACATGTGAAACTAAAAAAACAGTGTAGCACGACACACCTGGGTGGAGGACCACAATGTGGAAGAAATCAGAAGAAAAAACGCAATAAGATGGACAATTTAGATCAAGGAGTGTGGACGGTGTGTGGGAGAAGAAATAGGGAGGAGAGGGGGGTCACATTACAAGGGCTCAAGTTGGGTAGTGTGTGGCCTTTATAGCCACAGTACACGGCATGTAACAGGACCCACACACCGTGTATTACTATGGTTTTTTTAATTACACATATAATATAATTATTATAGTAAACTATATAATAATTAATATTAAAAATTAATAAAAGGATGTATATATATATGTATATTATTTACTAAAAATAGTACTATACACGTAATGTATTGAGAAATACACGTCGTGTCTTCTAAAATTGAAAAAAGAGAAGTACAACCTTTGGTCTAGTGCTTGGGGTGTTGTTAGAACTAGCGATCGGCTGATCCAAATGCAATCCCTCAACCACTGGAGAAAAGTTTGTACTACTTCTCTTGTTTATTAATTATATATATTTAATGTACATGTCCAATACTACACGGTATGATGAAAAGGCATGCCATTTGGTTTTTAATTTGAATAAAAGGGATGAAGCTTGGAGATTAGCTGAGTTCAAACCTGAGTCTTTTGGATCTAGGTCCAACACTCGACCAATCTACTAACTTCACCCGCATGTATGTTCATATTTTAAAAACTATTTAAATCATTTAAAACATGGAACCCACGACGTATATCAAAATGCACGTCGTGTGGTTTTATTAATATGAAAAATTATGGAAATGGACTGATTTTCCGGAATCAAACCCAGGTCTTTTGGAAACTAGTATATGACCCCATTCATCCAGTACATCCCCATCATGGGTTTTCTATTATTTAGAATAACTGATATATTATTTTACAAAATATCACATATGCCATGTAGTTAAACATGGGTATAAAAAGTTTGAACCCCGTGGCGAAGGTAGGTATGGACGAATTTGAACCGGTGACAACTCAGATAAATGCTAGTGAACTTACCACCATCACTGACATCATCCCTACTTATTAAGTTAGTTAATCATTATATTAACAATATTATGAATATAAACTAAAATGATCATTACACGCCATGTATATAGATGGTACACAACATGTAACCACTAGGTTGCCTTCCAGGAAGCACCTTTGTTTTAGGTCATTGGCTTGACCTACTTACCTCTTGTTACCTAAAATAAATGGTGGTGATTTTACCCACCATATCCTCTAAGTGATTATAAAGCCTTAGGAATTGTCCATTCCACTTTAATGGTTGTCTTTCTTCATCAAAAATTTCCAACATACCATGGTGGAAAACTTGGATCACTTGGAATGTTCCCAACCATCGGGACATCAACATTCCTGGAAACAATCTTAGAAGGGAGTTGAAGAGAAATACCTGATAACTGGGTTGAACAGTTTTTCAGGAAAGCATCCTATTCTGGATCCCTTATGTCTTTTCCTGGTAAATTATGGCGTTCTCATACTCCTCATGTCAGATCTCATCAAACTCTATCATATGGAACTTGTTCTTCTCTTCGGCATCTTTTAAATCAAAATTCAGGGCCCTAACGACCCAATAGGCTTTATGTTCCATCTCCATTAGAAAGTGACATGGATTCCCATAGACAAGGAAGAACTGAGACATCATCAAAGGTGTCTTGAAGGTGGTTCGATATGTCCATAAGGCATCATCATGCTTGTTGAAAAAATCCTTCTTTGAATATCCCAACATTTTTTCTAGGATCTGTTTTAGAACATGATTTGATAATTCTACTTGTCCACTAGATTAATTATGATAAGGTGTTCCCATGTGATGATTCACCCCATAATTAAGTAACACATTCTTAATTATGGTATTGTCAAAAAAAATTCCCCAGACGTTGAATATTTCTACCTCTAGGATGGGGTGTTGAGGAATCTCAGCTCGTCGTCCCATATTACCTATCCTCTAACATAGATCACACCTGGTAACAATGTAAGCAACATCCTTGTTCATGGTAGGCCGGATATATCCAGATCGCATGATCTTCTCTATCATACGGTCTAAGCCATTACTTCCTCCAACTGGTGAGGTGTGACAGAACTAAATAACTCCTTGAACTTAATTCTATATGATGAAACGAAGAATCGTCACATCGCTATATGATCGAAATAGGAGAAGGTCTTACAATTAGTACCTCTTGACATCAGATAAAAATTAATTCTTCTACTGGTAAGTAAGATCAGGGTGAACTGCTCGTATAACCAAATAATTTGCAATATCTACAAACTAAGGGTGAGGCGCTCCTTCGATTGAGAAAATTTTCTCATATATGAAGTCATCCCTAATATATCTATCATCCACCTTCTCTAAAACGAGGTAGTTCCGGGTGGGAGAGGTGGCTAGTAATAACATTCTCACTTCCCTTATTGTTGTGGATCTCCATGTTGAACTTTTAGAGTAGAAGAACCCAACGGATGAGTCATGGATTCTCATCCTTCTTGATTAGAAAATGCTTGAGTGCTAAATGGTTAGTATATATAATAATATTAGACAACACCAAATAAGAACAAAACATGTCAAATGAAAACACCACTGTAACCATTTATTTCTCCATGGTAGAGTAGTTCACTTGTGCTTCATTCAGAGTTCTGATGGAAAATAAAATTGGCTGAAAGATGTGGTCTATCAATTTCCCCAGTACTGTTCCCACCACATAGTCTCTAGCATCACACATGACTTCAAATTGTACATACCAATTTTGAGCAATCATCACCATATCATCCACCAGTCATTGCTTCAAATGCTAAAAAGTTGTGGCACATGTTTCATCAAACTCAAAGATTGAATCCTTGAAGAAGAGATTGGTGAGTGGCTGGGCAATATTTGAAAAATCTCTGAAAACTGTTAGTAGAAACCGTCATGCCCTAGAATGATTTAGATGAATCTAAAAAAAGATAGAATGGGTAGATTTGATATTACTTTTATCTTTGTAGGATAAAGTTTTATCCCTTTCATAGAGATTCGGTGGCCTAAGACAATACCACTCTTCACTATAAAATTAAATTTCACATATTTTAAAAGTAGTTTAGTGTGCTCTCACCATTCTAAAACTAGATAAACATTTCTCTATCAAGCAGGGAATGATTTTTCATAGGTTAAAAAATCATCCATAAAGACATCCATGATGTGTTCTTCCATGTGGTGGAATATTTCCAACACAAAACATTGGAAGGTGGCATGGGCATTGCACATCCCAAAAGACATTCTTCGATACAAAAACACACCATAGGGGAATGTGAAGGTTATCATTTCTTTATATTCATAGGAAATTTATATTTGGTTATATCTAGAATAATTTTCAAGGTAGTAGGAAAACTCGTGCCCCACCATTCATTCCAGCATCTGATCCATGAAGGGCAGCATGAAGTGATCTTTCTGCATTGCATCATTCATCTTTCAGTATTATACACAGACTCTCCAACCTATGAATTTTCATGTTGGGATGAGTTCATTTTTATCATTTGAGACCACAGTAATACCCCCCTTTGGGTATCACTTGTAGAGGACTCACCCAAGGGATATCTGAAATGGGGTATATGATTGTTGCATCTAACAATTTGATTACCCCCTTCTTTAAAAATTCCTTCACAGGAGGGTTCAGTCATCGTTGTGGTTTACATGAGGGATTTTCTCGTTCTTATAGTAGCACCTTGTGGGAGGAAATGGTGGGATTGATTCCCATCATATCTATGACTATCCATCTAACGGATTTCGTTCATCACATTTGAACCTGCAAAAGTGCGTCTTCTTACTCTTTTGTGATTGAAGCATTGAGGATTAATAGAAGAGTGTTATCATCACCTTGGTATCCATATTTTAGAGATGAAGAGAGAGGGTTTAGCTCAAGTTGATGGGCCTTTAAGATCATGGGAACAATTAGTTTCACCTATGCTTGCCCCAAAATTTCTGGAACAACCGTGCATTTCCAGTAATGACTTCCCTAGCCTTTGAGAAATTTCAACTCACTGGATGCATCTTGGATATCTACGAAGAGTAGGTAATCAATGATAAAAGGACATACCATACCATCTCTCATTTTGGTGAAGTTCTCATCCATTGTTTTTACTGTATAATAGTCTTCATGTTCCAGTAGTGATGCCTACTTGACAACCTGGAGGACGTTGTAGGAGAATATTTCATCGTCGGCTCGAATGATTAGTTCTCTTTAGTGGACATCGATCAATGGATTACCAGTGGTCAAGAAAGGCCTTCCCAGAATCAAAGGTCCCTCCTAGTCTTCTTCCGTGTCAAAAATGATGAATTCATTATCAATAATTAAGCTTCCAATCTTTACCAGCACATCCTCAAGCATCCCCTTGGGATATTTGATGGAGATATCTGCTAGCTAGAGGGCCACTCAGGTGGGTTTGAGATTATTGGTATGACAGCCCTGCTTTTTATTACAACTTAAACATGCTTTATTACATAAAACATCACTTGATACAACAAAGAAGATCGAGAGGTTTAGTGTCTTTGGGGCTTAGGATCATTACATAAAAACTTTAAACTTGAAATACAACATCCTTATTGAAAACTTCCTTTACATGACCACTACATTCCTTCGTACTTAGCATTGCATGGGATAACCTGAGGACATGCATAAGAAAAGGGTGAGCTATAAAGCCCAGTAAGGGAGTACACAATGAATAACATGAGGAGTACAATACATGTTAGGCAATAGGAATATCAATAGAGCATAAGAGAGACATGAACATAAAGGCATGATAAAGCATGATAATCATATCATGGAAATGTGGCAACAACACTTAACATTGAATTAGCATGAGCCAAGGCTCATTGCACATGGAGCATGAGTAAACCCTCATTGCACTTGAAGCACGAGTAAACCCTCATTGCACTTGAATTAGCATGAGTCAACACTCATTGCACATGACATATCATGATACTATACTTTACCCAATGCATTGGAGCGCTATAAAGGGCGCACCCTTCTTAAACATTTCATTTCATGCATAAGTGTGCCATATGGACCATAAAACATGGATTCATAAAACATAATAATTTCTTCCACGATAAAGGAATGTGGAATTCATACATGAAACTTTATAATCAATATGTAAATGTGCATAAAGGTGAATACCCTTGATGGAGAAATGGGCATGGTATTCACTACACAAAGACATTGGCTTAGAAAATCGGTGCGATTTCGGCAGCGTAACGGCGTGACATAAGAATTCATAAAAAAAGGTTGATGAGAGAGAAAGGGGTTCCTCATCATATTTACATGTAATGGACAGTAAGGAGATCATATATATACATGTACCAACAATAGAAATGGAATTTAGATTCATGATACAAAAGTATTGCTTGAATGTAAAAGAAGAGAGAGAAGTTCCTTTCGGAATTTCGGCATAGTAACGGGTGTACATGGGAGGCATTTAATGAGAGAGAAAGGGTTCTCCCATCATTCAAACAATAAGAGGGAAGTATGGGGGAGGTGAGAAACCATATTCCAACATTCATAATTGAAATAAAAAGGGCAATACAACTTAAATAAAATTGACAAAAATGAGAAAGGAAGAAAACCCCTTACTTGGAAGTGTGCTTCCAAAGGCTAGAGAGAGGCTTGTGAGAGGCTTCTTGGGAGCTTGGGGAACCTTGATAGGATTCTAGAGAGAGTAGGGCAGAGGTTGGACGAACTTCAAGGGCTTTGAGTGAGGAGGAAGTGGGAGCTTGGGTGGGTTTATATAGGAAAGGTGATAGAATTCTTTATTATTTAGGTTTGGGACCCCTTATATTAAAATAATCCAAACCACAAACCATCCAATGGTATTTGCCCAAGGTTTCTGGAAAAGGAAAGAGGAAAACAATATTTTACAAGGCCAAGGTCCGAACTTGTTAAAAAAATAGGGTTTCTTATGTGGAGGTGAGTCACACTCCCATGGAAATCAATTTAAAAAGGCAAAGTGTTGAATAAGTCTTGAGGGCTCCATTAATGCTTTGAAAAGTGAGTCAAACAAACCCAAAACCTCATTATTTTAATGATAAAACACATATTGGCCGAACATAAGGATTATGGTATTTTATTACATCACCATTGGGTCATTATGATGTCATAAAACACATTATATATTTAAATGGTATTTAATTTTTACCCAAAAATTTGACTGTCTCAGAAAATTATGAAAAATTCACTGTTGGAAAATTTCGACGTCCTGATTCCAAAAATAATATTTATTTTATCTAAATAATTTTCTAAATATGTGAATTTTCACTTTTAAAATAAAAACCGACATTTATAAAAAATTCACGGGTTTTGACAGAAATGGCTTTCAAACCTTAATAAAAAATTTAATTGCATTCATAAAATTATAAGATCATTTATATTTAATAAAAATTAATTTAATATTAATAATAATATTTTATTAAAATATTATTTAATTCAAAAATCCTTTAATTTAATAAAATATAATTCTTAATTAAATAATAACTAAAAACATCATTTGTACTTTAAAAACTAATTACAATGCATCAAAAATGACTAGAAATTATATTCATTATTATATACAAAAAATAATGTACATGAACATGGTGCTACTTATTTGTTACATAACCCCTTAAAATAGCCGCATAAGACCTAAGGGTAAGGTGTGCGATGGTGACAGACTCTTGGGGTTGCTCGGATAACATTGCTCGAGTGGTAATCTCTATCAACTTCCATTTTTCCCGTAGACGATCACGTTCGAGCTTGACTTGATGAAGCTCAGCTTGGGCTTGGTCAAGGGAAAAGCCCAAAGACGCCACCTCCTTTCCGAGGTCCGATAAATGGGCTTCGTAAGGGGCAATTCTACCGGATGAGGCCATCGCTTCCTTTGTCTGAGTAGAAAATTGGTTCGTTAAAGCCTTATATTTAAACTACCCAGATGATCACTGTTCAACGGCTATAAAAGTAACGGTCACAAATCTTAACGTTAAACTAAAGAAGTTGACATCTTATAAAAACATAAAGAAACATTTAACTGGATCAAGAGGGATTTTCCATTAATGAAATTTTGGGTCGTTACAACATTCCCCCCTTAAGAAATTTCGCCCTCGAAATTTTCCTTTTCCACACTAAAAAAAATGTGGGTAACTTAGCTTCATCATATCCTCCGAATCCCAAGTTGCTTCTTCAAACTTGTGGTTTCTCCACAAAACCTTGATGAGGGGCATTGTCTTATTTCGTAGAACTTTTTCTCTACGATCCAAGATCTTCACTGGTTGCTCCTCATAAGAAAGATCGTCTTCTAATTGTACCACCTCAGAAGAGAGTACATGTGAAGGGTCTGGTATGTACTTTCTTAAGAGGGATACATGGAAGACATCATGCACCTTGGCCATAGTAGGTGGAAGTGCTAGTCGATAGGCCACAGCCCCAACACGATCAAGAATCTCGAAGGGGCCGATGTACCTTGGACTTAACTTCCCTTTCTTTCCAAACCTCATGACCTTCTTCCACGGAGATTTGCGTAAAAACACCATGTCTCTGACTTTAAACTCCAGGTCTCGTCGACGATTATCTGCATAACTCTTCTTTCGACTTTGGACTACCTTGATATGCTGCTGAATGGTTTTCACCTTCTCCACCATTTCTTCGACCATTTCTGGTCCAAGCAGCTTACGTTCACCGACCTCATCCCAACATGCCGGTGTTCTACACCTTTTCCCATACAGGGCTTCATATGGTGCCATTTGGATGCTCGAGTGGAAACTATTATTATAAGAGAACTCAACTAGAGGAAGATGTTGATCCCATCCTCCTTTAAAGTCCATTGAGCACGCTCTCAACATATCCTCAAGTGTTTGGATAGTCCGCTCGGATTGGCCATCAGTTTGAGGATGATAGGCCGTACTGAAGTTCAGTTCAGTATTCAGAGCGTGTTGAAGACTCTTCCAAAACTTAGAGGTAAATCTTGGATCTCGGTCAGACACAATAGATAGTGGTACTCCATGAAACCGTACCACTTCCCTGATATATATCCGTGCCAGTTGATCCAAAGAGAAATCCTCTCGAATAGCAATGAAGTGTGCAGTCTTTGTAAGACGATCCACAATAACCCAGATTGCATTTTTGCTTTTGGATGTCCGTGGAAGTCCAGTGACGAAGTCCATGGTGATTTTCTCCCATTTCCATTCTGGTATGGGCAATGGTTGCATCATCCCCTTAGACTTCTGCCTCTCTGCCTTCACTTGCTGACACACCAGGCACTTTGATGTATATTCGGCGATCTCCTTCTTCATATTATCCCACCAAAAGTTTTATCGGAGATCTCGATACATCTTTGTGCTCCCTGGGTGAATAGAGAAATTTGAACTATGTGCATCATCCAAAAGTTCCTTCTTTAGCTCCGAACTTGATGGGACACATAGTCTTTTCCCAAACCGCACAATTCCTTCTTCATTAACATTAAACTCTGAGGATTTTCCCTTTTTGATAGCTTCCACTTTTTCTTGGATTCTCGCATCATCCTTTTGAGCATCTTTAACCTTTCCAAAATAGATGGTTGAGCAATCATTTGTGAAAGGATTGATGATGTTCCCTTCTTTATGATTCCCACGTCCATCTTCATCAAGTCTAAGAAGATTGGATCCTTATCAATTCTCATCATTGATAGAATTGCTGGATCCTTTCTACTTAGGGCATCCGCCACCTTGTTCGCCTTCCCAGGGTGGTAATGTATTGAACAGTCATAATCATTTATGAGCTCTATCCATCTTCTCTGGCGCATATTAAGCTCTTTCTGTGTGAATATATATTTAAGACTCTTGTGGTCAGTATATATCTCACATTTCTCTCCATAGAGATAATGCCGCCAGATTTTCAAGGCAAAGATTACCGCCGCCAACTCCAGATCATGCATTGGATAGTTTCGCTCATGGATTTTCAACTGCCTTGAGGCATAGGATATCACTTTATCATTCTGCATCAGCACACATCCTAAGCCCTTCTTCGAAGCATCACTAAATACCACAAAAAGCTCCCCACTTGTGGGTAAAGTGAGCACAGGTGCAGTGATAAGCCTCCTTTTCAACTCCTTGAAGCTTTCTTCGCATTCATCACTCTAAGCAAACTTTACTCCCTTTCGAGTTAGCTTGGTAAGAGGGTTGGACAATCGTGAGAAGTTTCACACAAATCGTCGATAATATCCAGCTAACCCCAAGAAGCTACGGATATCAGTTACCGATGTTGGCCTCGGCCATCCCTCAATTGCATCTGTTTTGGAGGGGTCAACAGATATCCCATTGCTTGTGATGATATGGCCCAAGAATGAGACCTCCTTCAACCAGAACTCACAGTTGATGTACTTGGCATAGAGCTTCTCCTTGTGCACAGTCTCCAGGACAGTTCTTAAATGCTCCTCATGGTCCTCCTTGGTTTTGGAGTATATTAGAATATCATCTATAAAGACTACCACAAATTTATCTAGGTAATCTCTAAAGACTCTATTCATCAAGTCCATGAATATTTCTGGAGCATTGGTGAGTCCAAAAGGCATTACTATGAATTCATAGTGCCCGTACCTTGTACGAAAAGCAGTCTTGGGGATATCTTCCTTCTTCACCCTTACTTGATAATATCCCGACCGCAAGTCGACCTTGGAGAAGTATTGTGCTCCACGCAGCTGATCAAACAAGTCATCGATTCTTGGGAGAGGATACTTGTTCTTTATCATGATTTTGTTACGTTCACGATAATCGATGCAAATCCGCATTGACCCATCCTTCTTCTTGACGAAGAGGACTGGTGCACCCCATGGTGATGCACTTGGGCGTATAAACCCTTTATCCAGATTCTCCTGTAGTTGTTTCTTCAGTTCTTCAAGCTCAACCACAGCCATCCTATATGGAGTCTTGGATATTGGTAGCGCCCCAGGTATAAGTTCAATTGAGAACTCAACATCTCTTCTTGGAGGAAGACCAGGAAGTTCCTCGGGAAATACTTCAGCGAATTCCCTCACAATAGGCATTTCTTCAAGGGTGGTTTCTTCCTTGGACTCAATCATCTGAGCTAGATATGCGTGCTCATAAGGCAGTAATATCCATGCTTGAGATGATGGAGCTAAAGGAGATTCATCTTCCTCCTGACACTTGTAAAGAATCGGGGGTCGATTCTCCATATGGAGTGTGATTTCCCTCTCCCGACAATTTATGTTGGCTCTATATAAGGAAATCCAATCCATGCCAAGAATTGCATCAAATTCCACCAAAGGGAGTATGACGAGGTTTGCCGGGAAATTCAATCCACAGATTATAACAGGGGAGGACTTATACTCATGGGATGCAATGATTGCCCCATTTGTCGTACTCACCGACATCTTTACTTCCATGATTTGTGGTGGTGCAGGGATTGTTCTACTAAACTTTTGAGATATAAAAGAATGCGTAGAACCTGAATGAAAAAGTATGTTCGCTATTCTTTAATGAATAACTAGCGTACCTGTCACCACTTCGTTGTCGGGGTTCACTTCGGCAGAAGTGATGGCAAAAGATCTTCCTTGCTGTCTTGGAGGTTGTTGATTGCCTCCGATAACCCTTGGATTAGGGCACTGATTCGCAAAATGACCCGGTTCTTTGCAGTTGAAGCATTGAACAACGCGTTGAGGTTCGAACGGAGTGTTCCTCCCCTCCGTCGCAGCCGCGGGTCCTTCTTGCTGACAGTTAACAGCTAGGTGCCCTTCTCTTCCACACTTGAAGCATTTTCTTGTCCCCCTAAGGCAATTTCCAGGGTGCTTCTTTCCACACTTTTGGCAAGTGGGGTGATGGAATTTCTTAGCGCCGTTGGATTTATCCATCGGACCACCAGCATTGAAGTCCACCTTCCGCTTCTTGTCCCCATGATACCCCTGTGATTCTACGATCTCCATTTCAACCTTGAGGTCACATCGGACAATTTCCTCATAGCTGTCGAAGTCACGGATCGCTAATGCTTTCCGCAAGCTAGGCTTCAGCCCACCAAAGAAGCGGTCAACCTTGCATTCGGGGGTAACGACAAAGCTGGAAGCGTATCGTGCAAGCCTTGTGAAGTTTTCCTCGTACGCTCCCACAGATTCCTCATCTTTCTGCTTGAGGGAAAGGAAGTCCCTTTCCATCTTAAGACGGAGGGTGCGTGGAAAATATTTATCGAAAAACATCTTCCGGAATACCTTCCATTCCAAAGCCTCGATCTCCTCCTCAGGCTTCGTATTTTTGATCAACGTCCACCATTGATCAGCTTCACCCTCCATACGATAAGCCGCCAGGAGAACCTTCTCTTTTTCAGAGCATTGGAGGATGGAGAATATCTTTTCAATGGAGTTGATCCATTGTTCAGCAATCGTGGGATCGGATGATCCACTAAAAGTAGGAGGCCTTTGTCTCATGAAGCTTTCAATAGCGACTTGTTCTTTCTTAGGGGGGGTTGAACGTTACTCTTGACCAGTGTTTCTATTCAAAACTTGAGTTAGCTGAGAGAGAAGCGTGACAAAGTTCGCGATTCCCGCTCCCATTGGATTGGGCATCTCATAAGTACAATCATCACACTGATCTTCACAACGGTTGTTAGCCCGAGTTCTTCTATTACCGGCCATTGGCTGGAATAAAAGGAAAGTTAGGGGTAACACATAAAGGGTAATCCAAAGACAAAAGTTGATGACTTATAAATAAACTTTAATCTCTTCAACTCATGAGTCTATAGGATTCAATCCAGGCTTTTCATGATCTTCCTTCTAACATATATTCTTAGGGGCATTTTTCCCTTAATAAGGGTTCATACTAAGATTGTGAATTTATCAAAACATATCCCCCGGAAGTGTCGTAACCAAGAGTGCAGCAAGGCCCGTTGTCGTGCACCAGTTCCCGTTCGAGTCTAGCTCAAAGCGGTGTTTTCGGGTTTTACCCCTAGGATACATCTGTGCCAGAGCCGCCTCTACCTGCTCGTATCCAGACAGGGATGTATTTGTTTGATAAACCACTTACTTAGTATTTACCAAAACTTAGGGATGTTTTTATTATTCTTAGTCTTGTATCTAAGGCTTTACTAGGGTTTCCTAATCCCAAAAATAACTAAACCTATCCTCTGATACCAACTATGACAACCCTGCTTTTTATTACAACTTAAACATGCTTTATTACATAAAACATCACTTGATACAACAAAGAAGATCGAGAGTTTTAGTGTCTTTGGGGCTTAGGATCATTACATAAAAACTTTAAACTTGAAATACAACATCCTTATTGAAAACTTCCTTTACATGACCACTACATTCCTTCGTACTTAGCATTGCATGGGATAACCTGAGGACATGCATAAGAAAAGGGTGAGCTATAAAGCCCAGTAAGGGAGTACACAATGAATAACATGAGGAGTACAATACATGTTAGGCAATAGGCATATCAATAGAGCATAAGAGAGACATGAACATAAAGGCATGATAAAGCATGATAATCATAACATGGAAATGTGGCAACAACACTTAACATTGAATTAGCATGAGCCAAGGCTCATTGCACATGGAGCATGAGTAAACCCTCATTGCACTTGAAGCACGAGTAAACCCTCGTTGCACTTGAATTATCATGAGTCAACACTCATTTCACATGACGTATCATGATACTATACTTTACCCAATGCATTGGAGCGCTATAAAGGGCGCACCCTTCTTAAACATTTCAGTTCATGCATAAGTGTGCCACATGGACCATAAAACATGGATTCATAAAACATAATAATTTCTTCCACGATAAAGGAATGTGGAATTCATACATGAAACTTTATAATCAATATGTAAATGTGCATAAAGGTGAATACCATTGATGGAGAAATGGGCATGGTATTCACTACACAAAGACATTGGCTTAGAAAATCGGTGCGATTTCGGCAGCGTAACGGCGTGACATAAGAATTCATAAAAAAGGTTGATGAGAGAGAAAGGGGTTCCTCATCATATTTACATGTAATGGACAGTAAGTAGATCATATATATACATGTACCAACAATAGAAATGGAATTTAGATTCATGATACAAAAGTATTGCTTGAATGTAAAAGAAGAGAGAGAAGTTCCTTTCGGAATTTCGGCATAGTAACGGGTGTACATGGGAGGCATTTAATGAGAGAGAAAGGGTTCTCCCATCATTCAAACAATAATAGGGAAGTATGGGGGAGGTGAGAAACCATATTCCAACATTCATAATTGAAATAAAAAGGGCAATACAACTTAAAGAAAAATGACAAAAATGAGAAAGGAAGAAAACCCCTTACTTGGAAGTGTGCTTCCAAAGGCTAGAGAGAGGATTGTGAGAGGCTTATTTGGAGCTTGGGGCACCTTGAGAGGATTCTAGAGAGAGTAGGGCAGAGGTTGGACGAACTTCAATGGCTTTGAGTGAGGAGGAAGTGGGAGCTTGGGTGGGTTTATATAGGAAAGGTGAGAGAATTCTTTATTATTTAGGTTTGGGACCCCTTATATTAAAATAATCCAAACCACAAACCATCCCATGGTATTTGCCCATGGTTTCTGGAAAAGGAAAGAGGAAAACAATATTTTACAAGGCCAAGGTCCGAACTTGTTAAAAAAATAGGGTTGCTTATGTGGAGGTGAGTCACACTCCCATGGAAATTAATTTAAAAAGGCAAAGTGTTGAATAAGTCTTGAGGGCTCCATTAATGCTTTGAAAAGTGAGTCAAACAAACACAAAACCTCATTATTTTAATGATAATACACATATTGGCCGAACATAAGGATTATGGTATTTTATTACATCACCATTGGGTCATTATGATGTCATAAAACACATTATATATTTAAATGGTATTTAATTTTTACCCAAAAATTTGACTGTCTCAGAAAATTATGAAAAATTCACCGTTGGATAATTTCGACGTCCTGATTCCAAAAATAATATTTATTTTATCTAAATAATTTTCTAAATATGTGAATTTTCACTTTTAAAATAAAAACCGACATTTATAAAAAATTCACGGGTTTTGACAGAAATGGCTTTCAAACCTTAATAAAAATTTTAATTGCATTCATAAAATTATAAGATCATTTATATTTAATAAAAATTAATTTAATATTAATAATAATATTTTATTAAAATATTATTTAATTCCAAAATCCTTTAATTTAATAAAATATAATTCTTAATTAAATTATAACTAAAAACATCATTTGTACTTTAAAAACTAATTACAATGCATCAAAAATGACTAGAAATTATATTCATTATTATATACAAAAAATAATGTACATGAACATGGTGCTACTTATTTGTTACATAACCCCTTAAAATAGCCGCATAATACCTAAGGGTAAGGTGTGCGATGGTGACAGACTCTTGGGGTTGCTCGGATAACATTGCTCGAGTGGTAATCTCTATCAACTTCCATTTTTTTCGTAGACGATCACGTTCGAGCTTGACTTGATGAAGCTCAGCTTGGGCTTGGTCAAGGGAAAAGCCCAAAGACGCCACCTCCTTTCCGAGCTCCGACAAATGGGCTTCGTAAGGGGCAATTCTACCGGATGAGGCCATCGCTTCCTTTGCCTGAGTAGAAAATTGGTTCGTTAAAGCCTTATATTTAAACTACCCAGATGATCACTGTTCAACGGCTATAAAAGTAACGGTCACAAATCTTAACGTTAAACTAAATAAGTTGACATCTTATAAAAACATAAAGAAACATTTAACTGGATCAAGAGGGATTTTCCATTAATGAAATTTTGGGTCGTTACAATTGGTCCCTAGATTCATGAATAATCTGAAGGGTATCAAGTTAACACTATCTCTTAAGTCACAGAGAGCTCTCCCAAACTCATGGGATCAAATGATACATGGGATAGTGAAACTACCTGGATTGTGGATTTATGGAGGAAGCGAGCATTGTAACACTACCGAGCATTCTATATTCAGTGAAATGGTCCTCAGATCCAATATCATTATTTTGATGGTAAGAATAACCTTCATGAGCTTGGGGGATGTTTGAATATGGGTTAAAGCCTCTCCAAAAGGGATGTTGATGTGAAGTTAGCATAATACCTCCATCAATTTACCGAATAAGTGATCTAGCTCCCTTCGCTTCATCCTCTCTAGAAATAGTAAGGAGGTCTCGAAAGGCTTGACCACCTATTTTCCTTTACCTTGTGAGGCCTCCTTTTCTTTTGATGGTTCTTTTGATGAGGAGGGTTCCTTAATTGTGGTTTCATAAGCTATAGTGAGTAATGGTTGAGCTAGATTTGTAGCCTCACATTCCATTGTAGTTAGTGGCTGAGGTATCTCCTTCCCACTTTGTAAAGTGACTTTATGGGCCTCTTATCACAAGTTTTTCTCAGTGTTTCCTAGTAGTGTACCCGATTTTCTTAAGGAGAGCTAATTAGAAATTTCACCAATTTTATTTTCTAGTCTTTCAATGGAAGATTCCTAGTTTTGAAATCGAGTTTCAGTAGTGGTGATAAATGTTTTCATCATTTCTTCAAGTTTTTATGGGGGTTCTTGCTGATGTGAGGATGGTGGAGGTGGTGGCTTCCTTGGTGGTTGTGGGAGAGGGTTTTGGTACCCTTTCTACTGGTAAATCCCATATTTTTTATGTATTGGATACGGGTTCTAGTACTATTGTTGACCATAGCCAGGTGGTCTCCTGGGTGAAAGATGTTGTTGCTACTGCTGATACCCCATGTTCGTATGTTCTTGCCATATGGTGTTCTGGAACTGAGGGTACATATTCGGACCTTAGTTATGAGAAATGTAGCTCACCTCTATTATTGAAGGTTTGACAGTTGACCCCAATCATTCACCAATGATGTGGTTGTCACAACATTATCTGCATCCAGGAGGATTTGCTACTTGAATTTGGGATGTCTTCTTCAGGTTCAACACATCAATATTCTTGGACACTGCATCCAATTGGGCAGCGAGAATCCTAGAGGCATTTAATGTTGTTCATAAATAGTTTTTGAGTTCCCCACTCTGAGTGCCACTGGAATATGTTGGCAGGCATGTCCTCAAGGAGGTCAAAGAGTTTTTCCAGATATTTTCATATTTCTGTTCCTCCAGTAGTGGAATCCATCATAGATTTGGTGTTCGTGGTCCAGCCACTGTATATTGTTTGTACTTGCATCCAGAGTGGAATTTTGTGTTGAGGACATTTTCATAGCATCTCCTTGAAGCACTCCCAAGACTCATATAAGGATTCTGAGTCATGCTGATAGAAGTTCTAGATCTCGTTCCACAATAACAATGTCTTCGATGGTGGAAAGTATTTGGACAAGAATGCTTGGGATAATGCCTCCTAGGTGAGGATGAACCATTGTGGCAGTCCCATTATCCCATGTTTCACCTTATCCCTTTATGAAAAGGGGAAGGGGAGAAGACGAATGGAGTCTTCTGACACTCCATGGTAACAAAAGTTGTCACAGATCCAGAGGAAGTTGGATATATGAGCGTTCGGGTCCTCACTTGGTAAACAACTAAATTGTTTTATGTTCTGGATCAGCTGCATAATGGCTAGTTCGATTTCAAGGTGTTGGTCATGTAATGGTGGTCAGACGATCCCCATGTATACCCATTGGATGGAGGGTAGTATGTACTCCATAAGAGTACGTCGTCGATGTTGTTCAAGAGGAGGGGGGACATACTACTGCTCCGATATAACGTAGGTCCACTGGTTGAATTTTCGCCTTTCTAGAAGAAATTACTATGACCGTTGGGGTTTAAGGCCATACTCTGGCATAATTTGTGCAGAGGTACTTTGATGGTTACTTGGAAGGAACTCCATAATGTTGGTCGGTGGAGGATATTCCGGCTCCCAAGAAGCAGGAGGCTATTGGCCTTGGTTGATACCAAGACCTACTGCATGTTCAGGATTAGCTGCAGTGGCCAGTGGTTCCTATCCCTTTTTTTCCATGGTGATTCTCTAGTCGTGTGTTTACATAAGTCTTCGTCGTCACCTCAGGATCATCCATTCAATTTCTGGGTCAAGTAGAAAAACATCCTATGATTTGGTGCTCATGGAATGCGTGAGTCGGCTGATCTTACGCTTGTAAATCTACATGACATGAAACAAAAATCCACGAATAAAAAGGAAAAAATAAATTAATAAAAACATAAATGAGAGTAAGAATAGAATTTTTAGAATTTTTGATTTTTATTTTCAATAAAATTGATGCAAACATAATGAAAAGAAAATTAAATTTTGTCTCCCTGGAAACTGAACCAAAATTTGGTATCATTTCTACAGAAGTTTTATTTTCTACAATCCAAATTAAATATCCCAAACAATTATAATACTAGTAAGGGATTTTTCCTTAGGGAAAGAGAGTTATTTTAGTTTCTTTTTTCTAGTTTGTAATTGATTTAGTAAATATTTATGAAATTTTGAGGTGATTGTTATTGTATTTTAATGAAAATGGAGATTGGATTTTAATTTCTTATCAAATTACATGAAAGATAAATAAAAACAATGGAATTAGGTTTAGGATGAAAATTTGGAGAGAAATGTGTCAGGGATATAGATTTTAAAGGTTTTTATTAAATAAATATGCTTATGAGGTTATGTTGTTCATGATAATTCACATCTCTGGGTTAATATTATTACAGAACCCACTTGGTTCGATGAATTTTGTTTAAATCGATAGAAATAAATTCACTGTTCTGGAATTTCATTTCATTCAATTTTATTAATTGCTTCTATTTTTGAGACGATTAAAAAACCTAATGGTCAGGGATGTTTCTAATCAAAATTCCTTAACGATCCCCAAAAATCTAGTTCTTGGTCCGATACGAGGTTTCTAATGAAATTTAGGAAGAGTTAATAAGGAATTAAGAGAGAGAAGAATAAAAAACATGATTAAAATTTCACAATTAATAATTACAACAAATAATCATCCACAACCCCAACACATAGGTAATTTTACTCTTGAAGAAACCAGTAACTAAACAACTTTCAAAACCGAAATTCATCCTCTTGAAAGCATTGGAGTTAAGTTCACCAAGAAGGTATCATAGACGTATCTTATCTCCTCTCTTATCTACTCTTCTTTATCTATATTCTTCTCTTCATGGAAAACTCCAGAGTGCTCCCCCTTGGAATATCTTAGAATGACCAAAATCTCAATTCCCTTTTCTGAACTTGAAGGACCTTCCACCTATTTATTTGGATTATTAGTAAACAACATATACTAAGAAGAACATCGCATTTACTACTGGTAAACACATTTTGGAAATATTTTCTCCACCATTAAATGAGATAGCACAACATATTTGTCTTTGAACAGGGCTTGACCTAGTAGGTGGAGGTACACGACATGTAGTGCCACCCCACACATCGTGTAATATCATTCATCGACCACCAACAGCTTCTAGAAGGGACACACGACATGTATATGGGAAGCACACGACATATATGATTTAGTTGACAACATGGGTGTGTATCTAGTCTTCCCGATCCGTGTCTGTGCAGTAGTACACAGTGTGTATATACAAGTATATGGCGTGTATATTTGAATTTTTTTTCTAATTGGCCCCAATTTGTGCTTTTGCCTATAATCATCTTAAAAATTATCATAATTATCAAAATAATGTTTTTACCCATAAAACAAAATGTATTTGGTGAAAATAAGTTTTTATGCTAAATAAAATGTGTGAAAAAGTATACAAAAATCATGTACATCACCCTACCAGGGATTTTAGGTCACACCCTACCTTTGACTTTAGTAATTTATAGATTTCCTTCTACCAGGTCCGAGTGAAGGGAAAGAGCCTCTTTGAGGAGGTCGATGTTCTTGATACTCGGGGCTTGGAGTGTTGTTTCCTTTGGAAAGTTTGTATTTCTAATGACTACGTTGATGATGTACTATCTTGGGTTTTGATATACCTATTTGAATTATATTACTTTCTCCATGTGTTTTTTTTGAGCATACTGACTTGTATCATTTATCTTCAGCTATTTTGTGGAAAATCCATTCTTCTTTATCTTTTATTATGTTGGTATCTAGTCCCAAACCTTTGGGGATCGGGAATGACCTTTGGTGCATCTTATTTCCTACTTGAGTATCATGGTACCAGGGTATACGGGCTGGTTCATGACACTTTTGTAGTTATGGCTTACTATGTCTACATAATAGTGTAATTCATTTTTGAGCACCATTTTAATTGAAGGATATATAGATATAAATGATAAATATATTTGATATTTTTTAATAATTATTTTTCTATAATTTTAATATCATATATAACTTCATACATTCCAATTAGTTGGAAAATGACAACATCGCTGATGCATAGGTTGGGACTACCACCTCCAATAAGTGTTGTGATGCATTTTTCATTTATACATTACATAGTTGATAATAAGGATATATTTAATTAATGTATACTACATTGTTATAATGATTAATATGTTGGTTATTAAAATTCTATAATCAAATTATAATGATTAGATATTCCTTGAAAAAATTTGGATGGGAGAGTAAAAGAGTTATAACATAAAATAATGATAATAACTAAATATTATAATTGAATGAGAGATAAGATGTTATAAGAGTATTATATATGATTTTAATAATGTTTTTATGAAACATTATCCCGAGTAAAACAATTATACAATAGGTTAATGAACAATCAAGTTTAGGTAAATAGAAGGTAATGGATTTCAACTAAATTTTCACAATATGTAGATATACTTAGTATAATGAAACTATTTATTTTTGTGTTGTGTATATACTACCTAATTAATGAATTTATAATTAATATATATATATATATATTATGATTAATGTTTAAATTAATATTTAAACTTATAGTGTTGTATGATTAAATTTTTTACAAATAGTTAATATTTCACTTTAGAGTTTCATTTTTTGTGATGGTATATATTTTTCATTGGGTGAATGTTTTAATCCATCCATAATAAAATCCATATGTATTATTATCATTTGTATATAAAAGGAGTCTATATATTTTGATCCACTTTTTACTCCATATAAAACTTGAACCAATAATGGAAATATTAAAAGGAATGTTGATCTTTTTTTAATTTTTTGATTTGGAATATTTTTCCTTAATGTCCATATTTGTCAAAATTGTTTTCCAAAATTCATTTTCAATAATCAAATAATTACATAAGGAACTTTTATGTGATACATGAATTTTTAAAAATATTTAATGTTTTATTTATATTTTTTATGAACTTTTTTATTCAACATTCATTGCAAAATGTAAACATTAATGCTTTTTAAAAATATATGAAGTTAAAGGAATTTTTCAACAACTATAACCAATTTACACTAATATATTCTTCTACAATTATTCAATGGATTAAAAAGGAAAACAATTTAACAGAATTTTATTTTAAGAATTTTTTGGGATATAATTTATTTATCTAAAGAACATGATTTTATAAGAAAAATTATATTTCCAATGAATAAGTGGTTATCTATTGTTTCATATAAATTTTGTTGTTATTAACGTTCTCATGAAAAAAATCACTTAAATTTGATAATTTTTTATTGGAAATTAAATTTCTCTTAAATATCAATATCATTAGTATCTTAGATATGATTAAATATTATATTGTCCACCATTTTTATATACAATGTTTTACTTAGAATGTTATTAGACTGACTGGGTTAATATTGGTATTCTAAATTCTTTACACAATACTAATATTTATTGATAATGAATATTTTCTATAAATTAAATTAGTAATTTAATATATGAGGAATGGATGGGATATACAGTGATAGGTAAGTATTGGAATTATAAATCCCCTTGATTCATCACCAAATCTTATGAGAGAAATAATTTATAAAAACATATTAAATTAATTTTTTGTATATTCCTACAAATTATTTAAAAAGTCTTGGAAAAAGGCCTTGCTTGTATAGAAATCAACTTGTGGGAGATCATGACTTCCAACATTAAACATTTCATTTATTAAGAAATTATTTATCATTATCAACACGTTTTCTCCATTTTATATTATCCTTGGATAAATTTCATCCATTGGTGATTGATTAAATGTAATGTGTGTTAAGTTATTTATCTTTTTCATATTGATTATGACTTATTTCAACAAAATATCTTATATTGTACTTAATCCTTTCTGAAAACTTATGCTCGTATTTTTTCTCGTTTACATAAGAATTTATGATGAAATAATGGAATGAGTTTCAAGGTTTTTGAATATTTCATTTTGAACTTTTTTATATTTTATTTTGAATGTAAAATGAGAATCATGTATGTATCTTATTATTTAAGATTCCTAAACTGATCGGTTCATAAAGATGATATCCCTTGTATATTATGTCAATTTAATAATGCAGAGACAAGGTCAACATTAATGGAGTTGGGGTTGTTAAATATTTTTTCTCATATGACTTCATGATTTAACTCTCCAACCTCTTTAAATATATAAATATAGTCTCTTTTGTGATCCTCATCATAGATAATTCAGTAGGATCCTTTAGAATCAGAGCATCTTCTACACTATTTTCTTTCCAATGGTGTTAATATGTTTCATTGTCATAATATATAATTTAATCGAACCAAATTCTCTAGTGTATGATAAAAATTATATGAGTTAATACATGATTTAATATTTTATGATCAGTATATAAATAAAACATTACTTCAAAAATATAATTCTTAAATATCTTCAAATAAATATTTATCACTTCTAACTCCAAATCATGAATCAATAAATTTATCTTATGAATTTTTAATTATAGAGAGGCATAATATATCAAAATATCATTCTATCCAACAATAAATATCAATCCCTCATTGATTCATCACTATAGATTAGAGACCCTACTCTACTACAAGGTAGTGTGAGTATTGGTGCACTGGAAAACCTAATTTTTTTCTCCATGAAATTTCCCTCACATTAATCCCTCAGATGGCACATGACTACCAGCCGTGTTAACTTAGTTAGTAGATTATATCACCCAAATAAATTCTTCATAAATAATCAATAATAACCAAAAAATCTAAGAAAACTATGGATATCAGTAATAGTGGTTTTTCTTTGACATTTCTGAATAACATTCAACTTTAAAGGATAGAGTCATATACCCTCACATGAGAAAATATTACCCAAGATTGAAACTTTTTCCTAATATAATTCAGATTTCATGAATTTATTAAATAGTTTATCATTACATTGGGTCATAAATACATTCCTCAAATGATCTTTATGATATTCCTTTCACATTGAATATACAAGAATACAAACTATAAGTACTACCACAAATATATCAATGAAATCTATAAATACTCTATTAATTATATCCATGAAGATATAAGAGGCATTATAAAGTCCAAATAAAATCACCAAAAATTCATAGTTTCAATAACCTCATTTGGAAGGTTTTATTTTGAATTTCATCAATTTTGACCATCGTTTGATAATATCCAAAATGATGTTCAATCATGTAAAAGTATGTATTTCCTTGTGGTTGATCATAAAAATCATCAACACAATGTAAATGATACTTATTCTTAATTATAATCTTGATATGTTCTTAATAATCAATGTATATTCCCATTGATTCATCATTATTCTTAATAATAAGAATAGGTTCCGCCATAGTAACACACCTGTATGAATGAAACCATTATCAACATTCCTATGGAGTCTTTTCTTCAATTCCTGATAATAAATCGGGACCATTTTATATGGAGTCTTCCA
Source organism: Viscum album (assembly GCA_963277665.1). Taxonomy (NCBI): domain Eukaryota; kingdom Viridiplantae; phylum Streptophyta; class Magnoliopsida; order Santalales; family Viscaceae; genus Viscum; species Viscum album. The sequence continues at coordinate 760,008,766 of OY728130.1, read as the reverse complement.
AATAGGTGTGGCAACAAGTATGAGGTATAATGGAAAAAATTCATGATTCAGAGGAATACTAAAAACTATTCTAGAAAGGCATCGAAAAACTACCATATAATTGGTATAAACACAATATTTAGTTTTTCCCCAATAGTTTAAGATAAATACCCATTATTAATAGGAATAAAGAATAATAAAATTAAATTAATTGTCATTGGAAACTTGTATTTATCTTTGAACCCATAAACCATCACAATTTATTTTCCAATATGTAATTTGGCATCCCTTTATTGGAAATTAATAGGAGCTCTATATACAGAGAGACAATCCAATTAAAAATCTCATAAAATCCAGTTATAGGGGGGAACACAATGATATACAAGAAACACATTCCCACAAAACTAAATAAGAGAATAATTATAGGGTTTATATGATATTATTGTATTATTATGTGTTATCACTGCTCATTTGACCTCTAATCAATGACTCGATAAGTTGATACACTAATAAAATTATTTATAAATAAAATGTGGGTTGAATGAAAATTGAATTAGAAATTAAAAGATCTAATATTTATGGTATGTTCACCTTTTACTAATTAATTAGCATAACACACATCCCTAATAGTGATCAAATGAGATTTTATTTTTTCTCTTGGACTAAGAGGTTGTTGACATCAATCAATGTCATTAAACATCCAAATAGTTCACTCGTAAAAATAATTTTCATACCCCTGACATTTGAAACATTGGTGTGTTAGTGTTTCATTCTATAAAGATTTCTCTCCATACATATCATTAGATAATATATTCATATCATATTAGTATTTTATTTCCCAATTAATATCTTTTACACATATAAATAATTTACTAGTACCCTTATGATAATTTTTTCAATGTATCATTCCATAATTGTTGCATAAAGGAAGAATCATCTTCTTCACCCCATTGTTTTTGTTTTTAGAATTTATTTTCTTATCAATCCCATGAGATTAACGAGCGACTCCAATCTCTATTTCTACCTTTATTTGACATCGAACGATTTATTCCTATCTAATAAATAATATTTTGGATAACTCCCTTAAAATAAATGGTTTAAGCTAATGATGAAATTAACAATCTTATATTCAATTTCAAAAATAATAACAGAATCACACATACCAAGTATTGTAAAACATTTCTCAAAGGAGATAATAGATTTATCATCATTATCATTCAGCTCATGAAATTCATTCTCCATTTCATAAAAATAATATAAAGAATTTACTTGTTAAAAAATAATATCCTGAAACCATCTCAGTCCATAGAGTTGTCTTCTTTCTATTTTCTCAATTTCATGATAAGAGTCCACCATTTTTCTAATTTTCCATATAAATGAAATAAAATAAAATAATTATTTAAATTTCCAATCACTAGAAAATAGTAAACAGAGTTTATATGGAATTGATAAATTTATTAGTGATTATAGGATTTAAAAAGACTCTATATTATAGTGTATGTTACCTCATGAAGTACCCCATGATTTTGTATTCCCTTTTATTATCACATGAAAAATCAACATGATTAATAGCTTAAAAATATTAATAATAATAGAAAAAAGATTTTTTGTTCCATATCAAATAAAATTTCGTTCATAAGATGAAAATCCATTCATTTTTTATTAAATTGATTGTTAACATGTTTCCTATTATCTCCAACCATCGAAAAAAATAAAATTCATAGAATAAGATACAATAATCATTGTGAGAAATCACATAATCATTAAAAAATTTAAAATTATTTCTAAATCATGACACATTTGTTTCAAAATATTAAATATTAGGTTAATCTAGGGTTATACAGGTTTGTTTTTTGTTCAAATCCTTCATAATTGTTTAAAAAGAAAATATGAATTAACCAATGCATATCCCCTAGGAGTGTCTAACCAGGGGTGCAATCTTAGGTCCACTAATCCACATCAGTGAAAATATATTTAATACCAAATCCACTGATTTTAGAGATTTACCTTTTATATGCAATTACACATATACTATAATATCCCTTGATTTTAAAATAAATACTTTTTTCGAAAGCATACATAATACACAACATCGAGCTTAAACAAACTGTGTAATATTATTATATAGATATGTCTGTTATAACCTAGCTATAAAATAGAGGGCATGAATAGTATTAAAAAAATTATAAAATATATAAAAATCTCATAATCAATGCAAACTTATTTTTTTTAATAAAATAATCACCCAATTTTTAGTGAAGTCATTTGTTTCTTCAAAAATACATTTTATACCAAAAACAGTTTTACTACTTTTTCAAGGAAAATATTAAAATTAATTTTTGAAAATTTTAGAAATTTTATTTGATAAAAAGAAGTTCATTTTTGAAATCATCATGTTAATAATAACTTATTGTGAATTTTGAATAATTTTCAAAAATGTTTTATTTTTCAAAGATTAATGGGAAATTCCAATTTTTATTGAAAACTGTATTATTTCGAAGAATTTATACAGAAAAATATTATTTTGGATTATTTTAAAATTTCATTTTTTTCATTTTTATTTAAACATATCCAATTATATTTTCTTAAATTAATTTTATGCTTGGATTCAATATAATGATGTTTTATATGTAAAAATGTATTTTTTTGAAAAACTATTTTCATAGATTTTTACCAATTTATTTTTAATCTAAATCCAAAAACATCTATGTTTTTTATTTTCAAAATTTTATTAAATTTTATTAAATATTAGGTCAAATATTTATTAAATAGGCACCATTTATTTTTGAACAACATTAATAATAAAAAAAATTAATGTTTTTACTACAGTAAGGGTAAATCATGTAATTAATTATTAAAAATAATGTGGTAAGAACTAGAAAATGACCATAAAATATGTATTAATTTTATTATATGAGTCCATTTCACCAATATTCATCCATGATTTTTTGTATGACATTTTTTCAATTTCGATGTGACTGTGATCTATATAATGTTTTACGAAAAGGAATTTAAAACTTTACACACTCTTATTTTTAATAACTATAATATTTAGAACATGGGGATAAAAAGAATATATATTTATATTTAAATATTAATATTATATATAAATTATTTATTTTATTCATTTGAATTTATTTTTAATTTTTTTGTTATAAAATAATTAAATTAAATTCTTACACAACGCTAATGCATAAATTATTCCATTAATCCAAAAATAAAATAAATGATATTAAAAATATTAAAAATAGTATAATATAAAATAAATTATGAGATCTATGGATTTTATTGATACATATAACATGTTTTGGATTTTTTAAAATATTTTATTTGAATTAATTTTTTTTTATGTTATTAATGTTAATTTAAATGAATAGATTGAAAATTGATAATATTTATATTATATAAAAATAATATTTTATTAAACAATATAAAATTCAGGAAAATAATAAACTCAGAAAAATTATTATGATATTGTTTAAAATATCATCTGTATCCCACTTATGTGCCCCTTTTCTATTTATAGTGACTATCATGACCCTCAATGTGTAAATAAAATTATTATTGTGGTAAATGTAAAAAGGGTTAATATGGGTTAAATTCAAATAATATGGTTAGATAAATAGTATGGTTTTATGCAAATTAAATTGCATTAGAGTATTTACACTAATCCTCTTATTATTTTTTAATAGAATGAATTTTTATCTATTTTTAAATCAAAATGGCTTAATATAAATTTCATATTTTAAGACATTCCTAGAGTTTGTCACCTCTCTCTTATAGAAGTGCATATATTCTTCTTAGTATCACACACAAATCAAAATTGGTTTACAAAAAATCTAAATAAATCAATTTCTTACATCATTAATCACATCTTAGAGTATTGTTTTGATTATAAGACCATCATAGAAATACTTTTGGTGTAATTAATTAGAGGTCTTCTAAAGCAGAGGTATTGTTCTTAAAGATTTTTTAGTATTAATTTTTATTCCAACTCCTTAAAAATTTATTGAACAATTTTTAGATAATAAAATAAGTATCTAACATATAATGAGATGTTATTTTGTTAATATAATAACAAATATCCATCTTCAGCCTCTATCAAATGGGAGGAATTCATCTTTTGTTTGTACGGTGGACTTTATCCTCGTTTAAAGATATAGTTACATTTTCATCACCACCTCTCATGGATAGTTATAATGGTAGATTTAAATTATATATAATATATTAGTGATATATTTACAACTATAAAATTATAATATATCATCTACTTTCTTACATTCTCATTCACAGAAAAATGATAACATCTTTCGTACGTATGTGTGGACTATGACCTGCGTGAAGAGATGTGATTAGTTAGTCATCACCACATCACATAGATTATATAATATTTATGAAATTATGATCATTATAGATTGATATAATAATACTTACCTTATTTCCAAAATTATTGTTGAAAATAGAAATGTTACTCATGTGTATGATTGACCTACCATCTCTGTGATTGTAACATAGTTCATTTTTCATAACCATATTTCACGATTGATTTAAAAAAATTAATGAATAAAAATGATAAATATGTGATGATTATTATTTTGGACATGATTTAATTATGACCACTTTGACCGAGTGAACCTACAGAAGTAATTTTTGACTTATGAACCAAATATCATCAAATCGTTCAACATAAATGTTATTAATTAAGAATTAAATAAAATAAAATAATTGATGATCTATAGAAAGATTATAAACCATGTAAATAAATTATAGTTTTTTAATGAAAATAATGAAAATAATTTATGATTTGGACTTTATGTAAGGTCCACATTTATTTAAATACTTATTTCAAATGTGATAACGTTTTATTTTTGAAAATCATTCTCTTCCATGTCCATGTTTTTTAAAATTATTATCTGAAACTATTTATAAGTAAATAAAATAACTATAAATGAAATTGTATAACACATTATTTCAAATGTTTCCAAAAAATAATATTTTTAAATTTTTTTTACTTTCTTTACAAAATAGAAAAGTAATGTTCCATTTTAAGATATATGGAGAAAATTCAATTTCATGCCATTGTAAATATTATTTTAAATATCTATTCTACTACAATATTTCATTTTTTAAAAAAAATAACACTTTCAATATTTCTATATATTTTTATGGAATATGGTTTTTTATGAGAAATTTATATTTGGATATTTAAATGTATTTTTCTCACAGTTTTAAAAGATTTTTTCAAGGGTTTTATTCTTAATATAGTAATTGGACATTTGTTATGAAGGGTTGAGTCCCATCAAAGATCATAGGTATGCCATAAATATATTATACAATTGGTGAACTCTAATTTCACTCTAATACATTGGGTAATGATTATGTACATTTAATAATTATATTGGAAGTCAGCCGTATGGTTATACCTATTTAAATGGTTCTTTTAAGGGTTCTGTTAGTGTACTATGATGATGATTCCATTAAGAACCTACATGAATTTTATATTATTTCTAATTATTTTCAGGGAAAAAATTTGATTCCAAAAGGAATGATAAGGTGATATTAAAATAATATGATTCCATTTCTAGGTAAGAAGGTATGTTTTTAAAAAAATATTTCATGGGTTTTCATGTTATCCAATGGACTAACTAGTTTCATATTTTTATATCCTTTTCTAATATTTTTTTTTCATACATGTTTTTTTAAAATTTTCATATTCATTAAGGATTGGTAAGAGGAAATAATAATTCTAGTTGAATTTGGTATATATTTCTCCAAAAAATAAATCATGTTTTATTTGGGAATATTTATATTTTCGAAAAATTGGGAATGATCAGAAGTTTCCACTTTATAAAGTATGGTTTTGTTATGTAAGAGTCACAACCAAATTATATGAAACAAAAAAGAAAAAGTATCTTCAGGAATTAATGAAAATTAGTTAATATTTAAATACAAATGAAATTTTTTTGTTTAAGACTAGGTATTTATTGTTGGTATCATGAAAAATGTTTAGATAACATTAGAGTTTTGGATTTTATTTGATCATTTGATAAAACAAATTTATAACATCAAAGGAAAATATTCTAGGGAGAATTATAGTCTATATGGATAAATAGAAAATAGTTTAAAATTTCATGGTTAAGGATTTTTAAGTATTTATCCTCTGCTGTTTAGTACGAATTTTGAGGATATGTAACTACCCATGTGACAAGAACTAAATTCATTGATGGGAATTAGGTAGTCAATCCTTTTAATCTATAAAAATAGATTACATGATTAAATTTTTTTCTCATCTGGTTCACCACTTCTGTTTCATCATAGAGACGTGGATGGATTGGAATGAAAGTTTGATTATGGCGATGGGGGGGGGGGGGTCAATGTCTTTGTACAGTCACTCACATTGTGTTTTCCAATTGTTTATCGCTAACAGAAACTCCCAATGACTTCCACATCCACAATTTGGTACATAACTACTTTCTAAATGTAGGTGATCCTTTTAAGTTAATACCCAAAGATTATTAAGAACTCACATTAGTCGAGAGTATGGGAGGTCAGGTTTATCACATCCTTTCGGGGGGAGTTTTTCATACACTTGGACTCTCTTATAGATTGAAGATATGTTCGATAATCTATTCCTAATCCTGAGAGGGGACATGTTAACCTAACAAAATGAACATGGGTTAAGTATATTTATATTAAAAATGAAGGATATTATTGGTGAATCCATATGTATGTATCTAATTTTCATCTCAATTTCCCATTGGTGGGTAGCTACATACATGTTGGGGATTTATAACTAGGAAATATAGATCTTTTTTTCATTCATAGAGGGATTTAATATTTCATGAATACGATTGATCCCTAATGATGTGTCTTACATATCCTATTTTATAATAGGAATAAAAACCTACATAGTTCATTAAACACCTATATTTCAACATCATATGGAAGGGACATGTATGTGGGAACATTAGTACCATATATTTTAGCTCTAACCTCGAGAAGGAATCCTATATATCCTACTCATGGAGGGAATCAGAGTTATTATAGTCGAATCACACAATTGGTTTTCTCACCAAGGTAGATACCCATATATTGTGGTATAATTAAACCATGACACTGATCGAGGATTAAAAACTAAGGATTATCTAAATTTTTTAGATTCCTGATGCAAATGATGTGATCATTACAACTCTCTAAGCCTGCATGACCTATGCTAGGTGTTAGAAACAAGAGATAGAAAATAATTAGTGTTACTGTATATGCATGTGGGGATTACATACTTAGATATACTGTTGGATGCTTAATATAGATATTGGGACTTAGGAAACATCTTGTGTATCTTGGTTATGGATGGAATTAGAGTCATCATAATTCTGTTGATATGCACTTACACTTGGAGGATTCCCTTGTATGCTAGATATATCATAGTATGCTACTGATCGAGGAATATACAATGTGGTTTTCCTATCTTGATAGAAGATTATTAAGTGAATTATATGATCACTTCAACTCCCTAGGCCACCATGAGCTATGATTGGTGTGAGAAACAGGGGATAATAGGTAATTAATCTCACCACTTGTGAATGTATAACATTTGTAATGGGACAACAGTTTTTATTTTTTAATAGGAATCTCAAGCCTAAAGAATGCTTCCTCCATATCCTATTTGTAGAAGGAATTAGAGTCATAGTAGTTCATTTCATTAGGTCTATACTCAAGGGATACACTTATACGTGGGATATATTATATTAATCTGCTAATCAGGGATTACAAACAGATATTTATCAAATATGTGGGACAAATCATATTATTCTGTTGATCATGGCTTATACACTGATGTTTCCAATATACGTGGGACATATCATATTTTGTTTTGGATTGAGGATTACACACCGCAGTTTCCCTTATATTTCCACCAGACATGGAAATAATATCTTTAGTTGTATGCATGATGTAGCCTTGTTTTTTTTCTTAATATCTCTAGCTGTCTGCTTGAGATTTCTAGTTGTATTCCTGAAAATTTCTAGTGACAATCACATGATATAGGTTTAATTATCTAGAGGATTTTAGAAGACATAGCTATAGATGTTTGGATATAAATTCATGACCATAGATGAAATTTAGGGGGAGTTTCCTATGACCTAGATAACTTTTAAAGAGGACATCGCATAATCCAAATTTTTATACTGGGAGGACATCACATGATCTAAAATGACCTATTCATAGGACATCGCATAACATGAATGATATATTTGGAGGACACTGGATGATCCATTTGGAATTCATGGAGGGATTCATGTGAATTTCCTGGATTTTCTAGAGGGCATCGTGCAACCCAGTTGACATGCATGGAGGGTTCCATGAGATCTGGCTGTTAGGCATAGTGGACTCCATGAGACCTAGATGATATGCACTGGGTTTTCCACATAATTTCAAAGACATGTTTAGAGGGTATTAAAAGATACAGAGGGCCATCCTAGAGGGCTTTACAATACTTATGTGATATTTTCATAGGGCTCCACATTACATGCTTGGCATGTCTAGAAGACATCATGTCATGAACCAACCCGAGTCAACCCTGAATCAGTCACTCGAGCTAGTCCATGTCATAAACCGAATGGCTTTCCCAATCCCCATGGGTTAGAAACTAGTGTTGAGAATCAAAACATGAAGTTGGGAATGATTTAGCTCAGAAAATAAAAAAAATAAAGAGAAATAATTCAAATAAATAGGTAAATAGTAACATCATAAAATAAAATAAATATAACCAGCTAGACGTACCTCTAAGTGACCCCATGGGTCACCACCAAACATATAGCCATGGTCACTCCAAGAGCGACCCAAGACTAAAACCTGAAACTGAAAAGTAAATTAGGCTTGAGCACCGATATGCTCAGTTGGATAGCTAAGGAATAACAACACACTATTCCATTATCTTTAAAAAGAAATCATGTTACGCTAGTTTGCAAATAATACATAATAAAGTAGTTTTTTTCATTCTTTTCAAATTCATGTAACTAGTTTAACCTTTATGGACAACATTTCACTTCAAATATATTTCAAATAAGTTTCCAAGAAAACATTAAAACTTCTAAATGGGAGTAAAATAGTTTGAACTCATGTCTGGTTTTAACAAATAGGGAGCACACATGAAACAACTAAAATGAAAATCACTCCAAAAGTACCAAGTCATAAATGAGCACCAAGATCAAACCCCATCAGGTTCATCTTGCTCGTGTGGGCCCCTAAAACATCACTTCTCGATGTAAGAGTAACCTTAAAAAACATCACTTATCAGGAACGAGAAACTAGTGGGGAACAAACCCATAACCTAGTGGTCCCCAGCATCATTAAAAATTTTTGGTTAGTTTTGTAGCGTCCAACTTGCTAAGTAGAGTACGGACGAACCACTCCAACTCACTAGAACTCTAGAACTAGTCCTCCCACCTTGATACCCTAGTTTCACCATGTAATCTATTTCTATTTTGTTTCTCACAGACACACCAAATCCACATTCATACATGTTACACACCAGCCACATAATTTGGTAACCCACTTGCGTATTTTATAAAAAAACCAAGGGAATCTCTTTAAAACAACCTATTTCCCTTAGAGAAACCAACTTTCAAGACATACACATCTTAAAAACATTCAAAAACACAATTTTTACCACAAACAGAATCCATGATACCTTTATAAGTCAATACAACCATTTTTTAAATTGTTTGAAAGACAAATTGAACAACCATAGAACCACACATTTAAATTAAATCTTTATACCTTAAATAATTCAAAAAATTCATTTTAAAGGTTTAAAAGATAATATAACAACCAAGTGTGAGGCCAATCTTCAAAGAACAAAACCAATTATGTATAGGTATATAGCATATTAATTTAATATATAAATGGAAAATGGATATTAAAAAGAACACTAAGCAAAAAAAGGGAAATTCCAAGTAATGATCAGGGCATAGGGAACCTCCCTCAAGGTGGAAAAAAGCGATCTGCATCAGCTCTGGGCACTTTCTAACTTAAGGCCGCTACTCCCCCACAAAGCATACACACTTTCACACACATTCAAGGACACTTAGCCCATATGGACACATCTTCATGGCCATGGACATGCGCAAGGGGATCCTTACATATATACTTATATGCATATGACCGTCTCCACTCATGTATGCATATAGTTATATATATATAAATAGGAACACTAAGCCCCATACACATATAAACATTTCCATGCAGGAATTTACATATAACAAGGGAACCTATATATATATTAATATATATCAATGCATACACAAGTGAGTATCCCTTGAATTGGAAACTCGAAACCAATGTGAAGGGTCAACATACGACACAAGTAAATAGTAGCACTCTAAAACACCCAAAGAACATCATATAACATGTTTGAAACCATAAAGTAGGTCTAAAACCTTACCTCAGTTGGCATAAGTAAACCAAATACTAGGGAGTCATAAACACTGATAACCCCAAATTTCACATGTGCAAAACCAACCAACATGATAAAACATTACCATGGAACAAAGATGGTGGACCGAAACACACATAACGACCTAGAATTCGACAGAGGCTTCCAAAACACATACCAACAAGACCCGAGAGGCCTCCCGCACCAACCTAGAACAAAAAAACTGAAATTCTGATAACCCCTAAAGAGTTATGTTATGGATGAACCCTACGGGGCGAAGGTTAGGCTGAATCGAAGCTTGGGAAAGGAGGAGAAGAGGGGAGAGAGACATACCTGGGAGATTCAGAGGACAAATGCTAGGAAGAAAAGGTTGGATCAGAAAATCAGAGATGGATCTTAGAGGAGTGGGGGTGCCTCGTGTGCTTCTGAGTATCAGCCAGGGGGTTCTCCATGCGATTTTGAGGGGGAGCTGAGATAGGAGGCCACCATAGATAGGGGAGCTCGGGAGGCAGTGCGTCACACAACCAAAAGGTGGGGGGCATCACATCACGGAGAAGGGAGGGGGAAGAGGTTTGACCTGAGGGGAGGATGATAGAAATAAGGAGAGGAAAAAAAGAGAGAAAAGAAATACGAAAGTAATAAAAAGAGAAAAAAAGATAATATTAATGATAATATTAATAATAATATTATCCCAAAAAAAGTTATAAATAAATAATGAAATACAACATGCCAGGTCGGGGTGCAACAATTCTCCCCACCATGACACTTTCTTCCCCCAAAATGTCCAAAAAGACTTGGCTGTTCAAAGCTCGAAATAAGGATACAACAACTCTCAAAACAAAACCCCTACCACATGAGGATCAAACACTCACTTTTCATCCAAGACCTGAAACCTTGAAACCTAGACTACCAAGAAAAAGAACCAATGACAGATGGCTCACATTTCCAAACTCAACCACAACCTGGAACACCCTGACCCCAAACATTGAAATCACTAGAGTCCACTCGGGATCTCCAATGAACATTTTATAGACGACCCATTGTCATGGATAACCATCTACATTGATTTGGGTCGGGAAGAGTAGAGGAAAAAAGTTTCCCAGACAATATCACCTTGAAAACTATGTTCTCTACAATTTTTACTATTTTGGTCTCTCAACCATATTAGGAATCTAGCCGAATACTAACTTTCCCAAATTGAAAAAAAACTAATCAAGACCCCTAACGTTGGTGTCACCCCTTAACATCCCAATTCACACCCTAATTTCTTGAGGGAAGACATTGGAGTGACCCAAAGAGGGTCTCCCAACCATATTAGAAATGGAGTAATACAATGGCACCCATCATGAACCCACTGAGACATGATGAACCCAAACACAAGGAGAAATATCAACACAGACCAGCTTGAAACCCCCAGTCCAAGGGGAATCCAAGAAAAAGATAAGCCATAAAAATCTAAGTCGAACCACGATTCAGAAGATCCTTAACCCACACACATATCTAAATGAGAATCACTGAGAAGTTGGAATCGATCCAAAGAAAGACTAGCCACTTAATGTTTACACTAACAAGGCCCAACCATAAAAATCTTATAGAAGAAGCCACCAAGACCTCAAAAAAAAGGCCCAAAAAAAACAACCACCTGAATCGAAAAATTAACATGTCACTTTCCCAACATTAGAGATGACAAGTTGGACAGACATCCCTCACACATAGAAACCGCCTAACTATTTGAAAAGCTTCACTCTGAGACCTATGGATGGAGCTATGATGTATTGAAGTATCTACTTCACCAAAGTCAGGAACTAACAACCTCCAACTGAGGCTTCATCTTCTGGTAGTACTACTTATAGACTTCCCCCAATTGACCAAAGCAGCTACACCTTTGATAATCCTTTAGAAATTACGATGAATGGATTTGAGTGACTAAATCGACCACATTGGAAATAATTGAGTGTGTGGTCTTAGGAATAAGAAACCGTAACTAATAACGGAATCATTCCAAGAACATATGCCGTTGATTCACCCTCTTCGTATGATGAGGAACCCTTCATGAGCACCCTAAGAAAAGATTTCCATTTGTCATAGTTCGCTCAATGTGACCCTAACTTGCAAGGAGGTGGTAGAAATCAAAATTCTCTAGCCTGAACGTGACCCTTCAAACAAAACCAAGAAAAATTACCCATCACATCATCTGGAGTTCCAAAAGACCTAAAAAACACTCAACATCCTCTAGATACACCATAACCACTATCGAACCTCATCCACGACAGATAAAACAAGAATCAATGAAAAGAAAATAACCCCACCACTCCACTTGGGGTCTGGTTAAAACTAACAACTGAAAATAACCCCTCAAAGACCCTTAGACAATTCTGGGCAGTATACTTTAAACAAGAAGAACAAAACCAACCTGAAGCACATAACAAAATAAGCCTCCAAATTTAAATGTAAATCATTAACTCAAACTCAAAACATCATTTCAACCTTGAAACTCTATATAGAAAACAAGCATCAAGCCCATAAACTAATAAATAACAAAACCAAACCAAATAAAATATGAACCAAAATAATACAAGAGCAACATCACCAACCAACCATAAAAAACTATTTCACAAATGACCATTTTCAAAAAAAAACCCAATTTTAAAAACATACGAATTCTAAAACCCCATTTTTAAAACCCATTTTCCTATTAAAATTTCTTTAATAAAATCATCCCAAGACATCACCAATAAAAACATGCTTTTGGAAAACAAAAAAAGCTTTGAAAACCAAGCACCAACCATTGGTATTCCATGAATCCTCAAATACATACATTCTCGTGTCAACTCGGGAACCCATATACACATACCAAAAACCATCCACATCCAATTTCATCCATCCATAAATGTGGGCTTCCATTAGAATACCAAAGGTCAAATAAATCATTTCCAAATTCTCAATTTTAGGAGACATCAGTTCTACACTTCACTATAATTTAAAATCCCCTAAACATTTTTCTAATCCAAATATGATTTGTGCTTTACAAAAGGTTTAAGAGATCCCAAAATAGTTCTCAAAAGAAAATCCATTTTCAAAACAAATCATTTCATTTTCAAACAATCCATGAATTTTATTTCCGAAATCAAATTTCAAAAGACCTATAATCAATTTTGTAACCCGGAAAAAACACACCAAAACCAACTAAAACTCACACCTAGAACATCTCTGAATGACCAATTCACCCAATGAATCAAGATTACAAATTCTAAAATAGACAACTGCTATAGATGACTTGGTCACACAGTTTGGCAGACCATGCACCAACCCGGTGAGCATAGAGAAAGTAATCAGAGGTAACTGCGTGGTCTACACATGGCTTTCCTAGACTTTCACAATAAACATGAACCCCTAAAAAATGACCACCAAAATTCAAAACCAACCAGAAACACCCAAACAAGACTAAGTACCTGGAAAAAAAATCGAGAGTTGAGCATGAACTCTGAGGGAAAGACCATCTCAGACCACCATAGCAATTCAAGTTCCATTTCGAATAGGTGGTGATTAAACACCAACCCACAATTGACCACATGGATTCCGAATTACGAACTCCAGACCATCAAAAATCACTAAAGGACATGGAATACACCTCATTTGATACCATTTTGTCACAGACCAACCTAGGTTGATTTTGAACCGGTCACCCGAGCTGGTCTGAGGCATGGCCCAAAGGGCATTCCAGATCCCCATGGGCTAGAAAATAGTTTCGAAAATCAAAACACACAGTTGGGAATGATTTAGACTAGATAATAAAATAGATTTAAATAGAAATAATCCAGATAAAACAGTTAAATAGTTACAATGGGAAATAAAATAAAGATAACCATCTATACATACATCCATTTGACCCCTTGGGTCACCCCAAAACATATAACTACGCTCGCTCAAAGAGCAATCCAAGAGTAAAACCTGAAAATAAAAAGTAAATTAGGTGTGAGCACATATATTCTTAGTAAGAGAGACACGGAATAACAACAACCTATTCCTTTATATTTACAAAGAAATCCAATTATTCAAGTTTGAAAATAAGACATAATAATGTAACAATTTTTATTATTTTCAAATTCATGTAACAAGTTTTACTTTTATGGAAGACATTTCTCTTCCAATATATTTCAATGTAGATTCCAAGATTACATTAATACTTTAAAATGAAATGAAAGTAGTTGGAATTCAAGTATGGTTCTCCCAAAAGAGGGATCACACATGAAACAACTGAAATGAAAATCACTCCACAAGTACCATGTCATAAATGAGCACCGTAATTGGGAAAGCCACTGGCTTAGTTTATAAAGCGCAACTAAGAGACTCTCTTGAAAACAACCTATTTCCCTTAATAAAAACCACTTCCAAGACACATGCATCTTAAAAACATTCAAAAACACCTTTTCACCACACACATAAGTCATGAGACCTTTAGAAGTAAAAAAAAGCATTTTCAAAATTTTTTGAATGACTAATTGAACAACCATATAACCACACATTTAACAGAAAACTTTATAACATACATAATTCAAACTATTCATTTAAATGGTTTAAAAGATAATCTAACAACCAAGTGTGCGGCCATGTTTCAAAGTCCATGACCAATTATATATTTGTATATAGAATGTACATTTCATTTAAAAATGGGAAAAAATTTAAAAAGATAATTAAGCAATAAGAAAAATTCCAAGTAAAGATCAGGGCATAGAAAACCTACCTCAGGGTGGAAACAAGCCGTCCACTTCAGCTATTGGTGATTTCTAACTCAATGATGATACTCCCCCACTAAGTATACACACTTTAACATACATGCAAAGACACCTATCACCTATGTACACATCTGCATGGCCATGGGAATGCATAAGGGGATCCTTACAAATATAATTATATGAATATGCCCTTCTCCAATAACCTATGCATGCAATTTTATATATATACATAGGCATATGTAGTCCCATACATGTATAAGCATTTCCATGCATTAATATACATGTAACAGGGGAAATTATAAATATTTAAATACATACCTACTCATACGAAAGCAAGAATCCCTTGACTTAGCGACCCAAAACTGATGAATAGAGATCAATATACTACACAGGTAAATACTAGCACTCTATAACACCCAAAGAACACCATATACTGTGGGAGAATCTAAAAAGATGGTCTAAAACCTTTCCTCAGTTGGCGGTTGTGAACCCAATACTAGGGTGTCATAAAAACTGATAACCCCAAATTAAACAGGTGTAAAACCAAGAAAGACATGAAAAAATTACCACCGATCAAAGCCAATGTACCGAAATACACCAAACCACCTCGCCTTCAGCTTTGATTGCCAGAACATCCACCAACAAGACCCAAGAGGTCTTCAGCACCAACCTAGAAAAAACAAAATGAAATTTGGATCACCCCAAATATCTAGGGTTCAAACGAACTCTACAGGGTGACAATTATGCCGAATCGAAGACGGGAAAATGAGGAGAAGAGAGGAGAGACTCATACCTAGAAGATTCAGAGGAGAAATGTGACGACGAAAAGGTGGGATCAACAAATCGAAGTGGGATCCCATAAGAGGGGGGTTCCTCATGCACTACATGGTCTCAACTAGGGGGGGGGGGGGTCACTAATCGATTTTGAGGTGGAGTCAGGAGGGGAGACCGATGTGGAGAGGGGAGCTCAAGAAGAGGTGTGTCACATGACTAAGAGGAAGGGGGTGTCGTGTTGAAGGGGAAGGGAGGGGAAAGAGGTGAAAATTGAAGGGAGGATGGAAGAAAGAAGGAGAGGGAAAAAAGAGAGAAAAGAAATAACCAATAAAAAAATAAAAACAAAAAAATAAAAACAAAAAAATAAATGCTAATAATGCTAATATTAATAATAATATTATCCCAAAAAAATGTTTTAAATGAGAAATGAAATAAAACATGCCAGTTTGGGGTATGAAAGTTCTGCCCACAATGACACTTTCATACCCCCAAAAGTCCCAAAAGACACAGCTGTTCAATGCTTGAAACAAGGACTCAACGACTCTCAAATTGAATCCCCTGCCACTTGGGGATCGAACACTTACTTTCCTCCCATGACTTAAAACCTCAAGACCCAGACTACCAATAAAAAAGAAACAATGATACACGACTCACATTTCCAAACACAAACACAACCTGGAAAAACCTTACCCCAAACATAGAAATCAATATAGTCCAGTCATGATCTCTAATGAACATTTTCCTTATGACCCTTTGTCTAGACTAACCATCTACATTTACCGGGGTTGGGAGGAGTAGAGGAAAGAAGTTTCCCCAACAAGAACACCTTGAAAACTATATTCTCCACAATTTTTCATATGTTGGTATCTCTACTATATTAGGACTCTAGATGAATACTAACTTTCCCAAATCAAAACAAATCACAAAACCAATCAAGACCCCTAACGTTGTTGTGACCCATTAACTTCTCAAGTCACACCCGACCAGCTTGAGGTAAGAAATTGCTGAGACCCATAGAGGGTCTCCCCACCATATTAGAAACTTATTAGTATAATGTCACCCATCATTAACCAACCGAAAGAGGAAGACCCAAAACACAGGGAGAAATATCAACAAAGACCAGCTTGAAGCCCCCAATCCAAGGGAAATCAATGAAAAAGAGACACCAGTCAAACCCAAGAAAAACCACGATTCATAAGATCCTAAACCTACACACATCCCCAAATGAGAATCACCTAAAAGTTGGAATTTATCCAAAGAAATACCAACCACTTAAAGTTTACCCTAACTAAAAACCATTAAAATATTATTGAAGAGGCCCCAAACACCTTTAAAAAGCCCCCTCAATAGAAAACCACATAAAGAGAAAATGTAACTGGTCTCTTCCCCAACATTAGGGCCGACAGTTTGGATGCACATCCCTCACACCAAGAAACCGCCTAACTACGTTAGAAGCTTCCCTCAGAGACCTATATATGGAGGTTTGATGTATTAAAGCATCTACTGCACTAGACTCAGGAACTAACAACCTCCAACTAAGGCTTTATATTCTGGAAAGACTTCTTACAGACTTCCCCCAAGTGAACCAAATAGCCACACCATTAAAAATGCTTCTGAAGGTTACGGTGAATAGATTTGAGCTCCCAAATCGACCACATTGGAATCAAACGAGTGTGTGGTCTTATAAATGACAAAATGTAACTAAAAATGGACTCATTCCAAGAGCATATTCCTCTTATTCACCCTCTGCACCAGATGGGGACCCCTTCATAAGCACCTTTAATAAGATTTATGTTTGTCACAGTTCACTCGATGCGAACCCAACATGCAAGGAGAAGGTAGAAATCACCCTTCTCTAGCCCGAAAATGATCCTTCAAACAAAACCAGGACAACTTTCCCTTCACAATATCTAGAGTTCCTAAAGATCCAAAGAAACACTCGACTTACTCAAGATACACCACAACCCATATCAAACCTTAGCCACCACGGAGAAAATAAGAAACAATGAAAATAAAATAACTCCACCACTCCACTGGGAGTCTGGATAAAACTAACTACTGAAAATGACCCATTGAGGACCTTTAAACAATTCATGGTGGCATACATTAAACAAGAAGCACAAAACCAACCTGAATCACATCACAAAACAAGCCTCCAAATTTAACCATAAGTCATTAACTCAAACTCAAAACATCATTTCAACCATGAAATGATAACTCAAAAACAAGCATCGAGACCATAAACTAATAAATCAAAAAAACCATACCAAATCAAATACCAACCAAAGTAATTCCAACGAAACATCACCAACCAACCGTAAACCCATCTTTCAAAAATTAACATTAAAAAAAACCATATATTAAAACCATCCGAAGGCTAAAAATCCATTTTAAAACCCTTTTTCTATATAAAATTTCTTAAAATAAATCATCCCAGCACGCCATTAATCATAACCTGCTTTTGTAAAATAAAACAAGCCTTCATAAACAAGAACCCGCCATTGTTATTCTATGAAACACCACATATATATGTTCCTGTTCCAACTTGGGAACCCATCAACACGTACCAACAACCATCCATATCCAATTACATCCATTCATAAATGTAGGAGTACATAGGAATACCAAAGGTCAAATAAATGATTTCTAAAATCTCATTTATAAGAGACATCAGTTCCACACTTCCTAGGAATTTCAAAATCCTTAAAATAGTTTCCAAATACACTTCTGATTTTTTCTATAAAAAGATTTAAGAGATCCCAAAACAATTCCAAAAAGAACATCCATTTTCAAAACAACTCATTTGATTTTTAAATAATCCAACACTTCTATTCTAAAAATCCAATTTCAAAAGACCAATCATCAATTTTTCAACCCAAGAAAAACACCCAAAACCAACTAAAACTCACACCAAGAATATACTAGGACAAAAAATTCACTAAACTAATCAATATTTTATTGTTTTATAATTATACACATTTCTTAGTCACATGGTTTTCCAAACCATGCACTAATCGAGTGAGCATATATGAAGTCATCAGAGGTAATTGCTTGGTCTACACATGGCTTGCCAGACCATGCACATAAACCACGAACCCTTCAAAAATAAATGAAAAAATAAAAAACTTACTAGAAACACCCAAACAAGGCTAAGGATATTGAGAAAAAAATCAAAAGTTAAGACAAAACTCCAAGGAAATACCATCTCGGACCACCCAGGAAATTCAAGTGTCATTCTAAATAGGTTGTGATCAAGAACCTACACACAATTGACCACTTGGATTCAAAAAATCCTGACTCCAAAACATCATAAATCATCAATGAAAATGGGTTAAACATCCTTCAGTACCATTGTTTTATGAACCAACTCGGGTTGACCCTGAACCGGTCACCCGAGTCCTTCCACAGCATGGCCCGAAGGGCATTCCCAATCCCCAAGAGCTGAAAACTAGTGTCGGGCATCAAAACACGAAGTGGGGAATGATTTATCCTAGAAAATAAAAGACAAATAAATAGAAATAATCCATAAAAATAGGTAAACAGTTACAACAAACAATAAAATAAATATAACCTGGTAGACATACCTCCAAGTGACCCCATGGGTCACCACAAAACATATAACCATGATCTCTCCAATAGAGATCCAAGACTAAAACCTAAAACTGAAAAATAAAGTATGCCTGAGCACTGAGATTCTTAGTAGGATAGACAAGGAATAACAAGAACCCATTCCCTTAACTTAAGAAGGAAATACAATGACGCTTGTTTGAATACAAGACATTATAAAGTAATGTTTTTCATTTTTCTCAAATTCAAGTAACAAGTTTATCTTTTACGGAAAACATTTCACTTCTAATATATTTCAAAGTATATTCCATGATTTCATTAACACTTAAAAATGAAAGGAAAATAGTTTTAATTCATGTATGGTTTTCCAAAAAGAGGGAGAATGCATGAAACAACTGAATCAAAAATCACTCCACAAGTACCAAGTCATAAATGAGAACCATGATCAAACCCCCTCAGGTTCATATAGCTTGTGTGGGTCCCCAGAACCTCACATCTCAATGTAAGAGTAATCATAACAATTAACTTTTCTTGTGCATGAAACACTAATAGGGAATATACCCATAACCTAGTGGTCCCATACATCATCATAAATGTTTATTTAGAGTTGTATCTTGAAACATTCTATGTGAAGTAAGGACGAACAAATCTTAATCACTAGCACGCTAGAACTAGTCTGCCCACATAGATACCCCATGTTCACAATGTGAACTATATCCATTTTATTTCTAACTCTCACACCAAATCCACTTTCATACATGTTACACACCACTTTCATAATTTGGTAATCCACTTACATAATTTATAAAGCACAACCAAGGGACTCTCTTGAATATATCCTATTTAACTTTATGAAAAACTAATTTCAAGCTATACACATATTAAAAACATTCAAAAACACCGTTTTCACAACACACATAAGTCATGAGACCTTTATATGTAAAAAAAGAACTTTAAAAATTATTTGAATTTCCAATTGAACAACCATAGAACCACACATTGAAAATAAATCATTATAACTTACATAATTTAAACTATTAATTTTAAAGGATTAAAAGAAAATCTAATAACCAAGTGCGAGGAAATTTTTCAATATACATAAATAATTATGTATTTTTATACTGCATATTCATGTCATATAAAAATGGAAAACACGTTTTAAAAAGAACACTAAGCAATAATGGAAATTAAAAGTAAATATCAGGGCATAGGGAACCTACCGCAGGGTGAAAACAAGCCTTCCACTTCACCTCTTTATGCTTCTAACTTAATTCTATTGCTCCCCCACTAAGCATACGCACTTTAACAAACATTAAAGGAAACCTATCCCATATGCCCACATCTTCATGGGCATGGGCATGCGGAAGGGGATCCTTACATATATTCTTATATGCATATGCCTGTCTTCACTCACATACACACGAAATTATATATATATATATATAAGCACACCTATCCCCATACACGTATAAAGATTTTCAGGCATGAATATACGTGTACCAAGAGAACCTATATATATATATATATAAATACAAACCTATGCATACACAGGTGAGTCACCCTAGAAATAGAAACTCAAAACCAATGAGAAGGGATCAACATACTACACAGGTAAATACTATCACTCTAAAACACCCAAAGAACACTATATAACATGGGAGAATCCAAAAAGTAGGTCTAAAACCATACCTCGGTTGGAAGCAGTGAACCAAATTGAAGCACAACCACCTGAAACTAACTGACTCCAAACAGATTAAATAATAGGGAGTCATAAACACCTAAAACCCCAAATTAACAAGGTGAAAAACCATGAAACACCAGAAAACATTACCTCAGAAAAAATCTAGCAGAATAAAATACACCAAACCACCTTGCCTTCTATAGCATTTTCTAGAACATGCACCAAAATGACTTGAGAGGCCTCTCACACCAACTTAGAACAAAAAAAACTTAAAATTTAGATCACCCCCAAAGATCTAGGGTTTGTCCAAATCCTATGAGGTGACAGTTATGACGAATTGAAGTTGGGAAAAGGAGGGAAAGATAGGAGAGGCTCATACATAGGAAATTTGGAGGAAAAATATGAAAAAGAAAAGGTTGGATTAGAAATTTAGAGTTGGATCCCATTGGATAGGGGTGGCTCATGTGTTGGAGGGTCTCGGCAAGGGCTGTTCACCATATAGGTTTGATGGGGAGCTGGGAGAGGAGGCCGTCGTGGAGAGTGGAGCCTGGGAGAAAGTGTGTCGTACAACCAAGAGGAAGGTAGAATCATATAAAAGGATAAAGGAGGGGGAATAGGTGATTGTGATGTGAGGAGGGGAGAAATAAGGAGAGGAAAAAATTTGAGAGAGAAGAAATAAGAAAGAAAAAAATGAAAAAAATGAAAAAAAATGAAAAAATAATTAATGATAATAATAATGATAATATTAAACATATATTATCCCAAAGTAATGGTAAAAATAAAAAATCCAACACAACATGCCAGGTTCGGGCATGACACATCATATGATCTAAATGGTATGTCAAGGGTACATCATATGACGTGAGTAACATGCATTGGTGTTGTCGCATGATCTAAATAAGTCATGCGAATCACATGAGGATCAATAAATATTTATTTTCTTATGTCTCCAATACTTATTAATTATTCTTGTTTTTATTTCATATGTTCCTTAGTTGTTTTAGGGTTATCTTGATTAAGTCTCATGTGATACAGTATATATGTGGAATTTTCTTTTCATAACCCATTATAGGTCCTTCGTCTGATATAAAGTGATCACCCTAAGGGACCATGCATGCTTCGTGACCTATTAGTTTTTTAACTGTATTTTACCTAGATTAATACCATTGAAAATGTTAGAATGGACGCACCAAAATGTATGATCCAATACATGGGTGTGCTGATGCGAGGATTCATATATGTTTTAATATTTTTTTCATGTTTGGGTGAGGGATTTATTTTCCTCACCCCTAATTATACACCGCCCAGTAGGCTGCATATTGCACAGATCTAAGATGGTGTCAGGGGATGGATTTGGTGTTACACACATTGAAAAATCCTTTCATGGGTGTTTCATCATTTTCATGTACAATGATTCCATTCCTTCAATGACCCATTTATTTGATTTTTTCCAATTAAATGGGTTTTTCTTAATCATGTGGACATGATAAGGGACTTTCACAATGCCAGGATGACATGTTTATGGGATTTCAGGAGATCAGGATACCTATTTAAAGACCATCGTGTGATTTGAGATGACAAGTTAGGGGTCTTCCGTAAGAGAAAGGAGACTTTCTAGGGAGTCTTCATGATATCTATAAACCATGTAAAGGGGGACTCGTGTGACCAGTGATGTTTTTCTAGGGTGTATAACCCATTTTTTCACAATATTGGAATATCGTCCCCTCATATAAATCTACTATCATTTCCATTTCTATTTACATGTTTCTTTTACAAGGGATGAAGATATCTTGAGTTTTATGAGTGCTTTTTGTCTCTTCCAAGACCATTATGCCACTCAATAGTGACCCAATCCTAGTTGTCCACATGGCCTCAAGCATATCTCCCTGAATTCAAAAGGCGTACAACAAGTAGAGAGGCCTGAGGGAGTGTCTGTGGGATGAATATTCCTTCATTATCAAAGTGTATCACAGAAAAAATAGAAATAAAAATCAATAACCGGAGCTTATAACAATCAAGAAATAGATAAAAATAAAGAATAGATAACAATGAAAAAAATAATATCATATATAATGATGACGATAAATGTCTATATAATGTAACCAAAATAGGCACACAATATTATAATCCAATACATGTATAAATAGTCCAAAAGACCAAAAGTATTGTCTATAGATAGCATCATGAGCCTCAGATTTTTCTGGTTCTCTCCTTCTCCAAAGCATGGCATAATGTCAAACATCGAACTATGGGTACTTTCCCTGGTCCCTACCTATATCTTTATAATGTATCAGGGTATCTAACAGTGGACCAAAAATTTTGTGATATAAAATCCTAGTAGGTAACCATTCAAAGGTATATAAAATATCTGGGATTGTAATATAATGAGCCAAAGTAGAGTTAAACGTATATTTGGTATGTTTTAATAATGTTATGTGTACATGACATATATACTACAAGTCACCTGATATTGTATAGCCCTATAAGGATCCCAGAAAAAAAATGTGTCAAGATCCTATCACATTGAAATAGTAAATCACATGGAAGTAAACACCACAACCATTCCATATAAACAACATATCATATCACCCACAACCTTTTCATATAATATATAAATAAAAACAACCATGACCATTCTGTATAACCATAAGTTTTTGAATAACCAAAGATGAGCTGTATAACCAAGAAGATCATATTTACCATGGCCATGCCATATAATCAAAGTGTGATACCCCATAAATCCATATCCAAGGTATAGTGGACCAAGGCATCCTCATCGAGTCCTAGGAGAATCCCTATTGAAACTTGGTTAGGCTTTAATTGGGGTCTAAGGAGCATGTCTGCCGAACATGTCTACTTTGAACCTAAACAAACTAGATTCAAGCAGTAGAAAGGTCCAAGGCATCCTACAAAATTAGAATCAATGGAGTATATAGGTCCAAATAATTATATTCTGCTATCATTTTTGATAGTTTATCTCACCCATGGAATCCTTTGAAATCATTCACCATTCAATTCAATTACCATTTCATACCATGAGTTTACCCAATCATTTTCACAATTTCTAAATAATAATTCCAGCAATTCAAGCCCTATGAGTATACCAACTCATATAAAAAATTCATATTCAAAAATAACTAATGAGTTTACCCATTGAAATAAAATTTCCATCTATGTAATTTAATCAATTCAAAAAAGTAATAACATGTCAACATAGGGAAAATGAGGTAATAAATTGCCAAATTAACCCAACATTGTTCAATTAATTTATAAATAGGAATACTCAAACTAGTCAATCACAAAACACACCCATTGGGTAGATTAACAAGTGGAAAAGGCAATGGGAACACCCCATGGGTGGACATGGTTAGTGAAATAACTTCCAACAATCCTCAATGGAACTAAGGGGCATCCCTAACATGTTATATTTTATTAAATTCAATTAATAAGTTCAATTTTGGGGTTGTGATGGAAATTCTGGTGGGAGGAACAATAGAAACTAGTTAATAAAGCATTATACCACTCAAGAAATGTATATAACACCTACTGTAGGTCCATAATAGAGTGATTGTCCAGTATCATCTTCTGATTCAACTTTTATCAAAACCAAAATGAAGAATAGGTAAAGAACCTAAAAATAGGGAACATTAGCTTGCACCTAATATCTCTATAGATACAATGAAAAATGAAGAATGATACAAAATGAATTGGCTATTTCCTAGTGTGGATTCAATGAGAAAAAAAGCTCTTGATTCCAATCTTGGATGAAGAAGATCTCTCAAATCCTAGTTTAGTCATAAAAAAAGATCTCCCAAATTAAGAGGCAACCCAATGTATATAAAAGTGGAAATTAAATAGGTTTAACAAATTAATTAATAATAAATATTAATTTTTACAAGATTTCATGGGTCGCATGGTGTGGCCACATGGTTGGCCAAACCGTGCACCAACTGTTCACCCACTACTATAAAGAGGGGAACATCATATGATTTTCATACATAGTTTGAATAACCATGTGAAAATTGTGTCTCATCCCGCTATTAAAAAACAAATATTCTTCTTCATAGGAATGTGACTCCATCTGCACGATTTGAAAAATGTATGGGTTCCCCCATCCCACTATATAGCCTCACATAGCTAGTAGTAACCATGTGACCTACCCCGTATGGTTTCTTTTAACCGTGCAGTCTGCCTAATTATCTAAAATTCTAGGATACGACCTCTAAAAAATACACAAACACCATCGATTCACGCATAACATCAAATAGTATTCAAATTAGGATGAAAAAAAGCATTTAAATCAAAATCTAAACAATCTCAACATGATTTTTTTGGTCTGGTTGATGAAATTTAAGGTTACACCCTTATTTGACCCCAACATTCACCCATATATTACCACGATTCGTGATAATCCTCTAGACTCCATTAAATTCGTTGATTTAACCTAATCCTATTTATCACATTCACATGTCAAAAGTTGAGATTCTAATATTTGTTTCCCTGACTACCTTGTGTCAAATGATTCCCCAAGAAACTCCTTAAACCCTATCACTTGACTCCCAATCTAGGTCGACCCAAAAGGTATGCCCATGGCGTAATTACCTCAATAGATATTTCTAGGCATCTTCTACCAGATATTACCCACTACATGACTTTAAACTATAGAATTCCCTATCATTCATGAATAGTACTCCATATGCGTCAAGAATAATATGCCTCATTCCATGATCATGAGATGACATTCAATAGTCCTCACTACATGACTTTAAACTGTAGAATACCTTATCAATCAAGATATGGATTACTTATGTGTCTAGAATAAGATGAATTATCCCATGTTCATTAGATGAAATTCTATAGTCCCTATATGATGTTAAACTATAGACTACCCCATGTAAAAAAAAATTATGCCTTATTTGATAAACACGAGATTCCTTATGAGTCAAGAAAATGATGCCTCATCATGAGAAGATCAAAAAACATCCACTTGGGCCTCTCCCAAGAGTGAGCCCCATCCACATCATCAGTTCTCTTAGTATCACATGGGCCGCTCCCATGCATATGCCAAAACCATATGATTGTTTCTTCTAACATAACATATACATCTCTCATTCATAAGCCCCAAAAATATCCTCTCTACTCCTAGCAGCCAATGTGCATCCTCTTGAGTGTTAGCCCCAATAATCATACTCATTCGATGGGTAGAATCCAAACATAATCCACAACCACATGATCCTTTGGGCCTTCCCCTTTGGTATAATCCCTGATCCATTTCAAACTAATTGGGATTTGATTTTTGACCAACTGGGATACCTAGGCATCTCCAAGATGTCCAAACCAAACATCCAAATCCATCCTGATTTCATTCGGGCCACATCCCCATTAAGATCATGCCAGTAACCTGGGAGTCCCCATCTCTTCCAGGTCTATTTTGAAACTACAATACATAAGACCCACACCAAATCCTACCAAGAGAAATCATCTTATAAAGGTTAATATTCATGAATAAGCCCCATACCACCCCTCATCGGCGCATCCTTTGTGATTAGAGAACCATTATTGCACGAAGTTAAACTGAATGGACTAGTAATGTTATGAAACATTAAACTGTAGAATCACACTACATGTGTTTTAAGCCCAGTCTTCTAAATATGTTATGTCAAATTCCTCATTGAGGTTCAATCTTGATCAATGGTAAATTGATGTTCTCACTCATAGGGATTTACCTCCTTGATCCACCTCCAGGGGTGTTGAGATCAACCATGATGGAGTGACACCTCACCTTCATGGGACACACCCCCATATCTACCTTTATAGGGTGTGTTTTGATCCATCCATTGATAAAACTTTCAACTACTCCCTAATAGGTAAGAGTCTCCCAGATCCAACCTAATGGATGTTCTGATCAACATTTAGGGTGTGAAATCTTCCATTTATGGGACACACCTCTCTGATCTACCACTATGGGGTTTTTATCCATCCACCAGTAATATTCAATTTTCGAAATCTACCCTCCAAGGGAATCACCTCATTGATCCACCTCTAGGGAGTGTTTTGATGAATCCACCCCATTCTCATAAGTCATTAAAACCGTGATCCCAAATTTATACCTCATGACAAAAATGGGATACCTAAGGTGAAATCCTTAGAAAATATAGGCCTTTGTTAATAGATACCTTGAGATTGACATGGGATGCCTTGGGTCCTACGAATAAGATGTATCTATGATATTACCTCTTAAGAGGAAGTATAGAAGTGACCAGTGCACCTTGATTCCAATTATTACCACACATGCCTAACATCACTATCTACACTGATGAAATGTTTCTTCCCTATCAGAAAGAAGCAATGTAATTAACAAGTTTCCACAAAGTCATGGCACCATGAATATGTTTCATGAAAACGAATGAAATCTATGAGGGAGACATGTACAAGGAAATGAACAATAAGGAGGAATCCATGGAAGGAGGAACTGATACCCATTCATCCCATTTCAATCAAGGAGCCAATATAACCAAAATGGTGGTGGAGGTTACCCACCATTGGAAACTATGAATGAGGGTTAAGAAATGAATGTCACCACAAATATGTGCTCCCAAACAATGAAATCATTAGAAAAATATTCTTGACAGTGCACATGACCCCATGATGTCACACTGTCTCATGGATATAAACCTCTCATGATCATCAATACTAAAGGTTTCTCTAATCGGCATGAAGTGAGAAACATTTGTGAGCCTATCATCAACAAACCATATGGAATCACTACCTCATGGAAAACTCATAAAACTAGTCACAAAATACATCACGACATCATCCTATTTCAACTTGGGAATAGGTAACTGTTATAAATGTTTGGCTAGTTAATGATGTTTCACCTTCTCCTACTGAATGGAGGAACATCTCATAAAAAACCCAGCTGCCTACGGTTTCATAACTAACCACAAGTTCTGAAAGTATAATTCACAGTACATTTTGGTGACACTAGGATGTGTATGATTGAAAAAATAATATAGATGCTCAATATAAAGGGGTAGGGGGTGAATTGTGTCCTTAAAAATTCTTTTGGATCTTCTAAAATTGATATAAAACTTTCTATTGTATATAAAAGTTAAACATCATAAATTCACAAGACCTATTAGTTTTATAAACTTGATAGATTCTGAAAATATGGTTCCACAAATGAAACTTAAGAAACGTTTATAAGAAAAAAGATTCTAACTTAAAGAGTATAGAATCTTACTAATTAGAGTATACATGTACAGGAAAGTATAATATAGTTATACTTTCCTTATCAATCAAAATGCAACGGAAAACAAACATGAAACAATACAAGTAACAAGTATGATATCTTTTAACCCAAAGTGTAGGGTATCCAACAACCTTGGATAAAGGCCCCTTGATTTTTACATTCAAGAAAGTATGTCTTACCCACACTAGGGTAAGCCCTCGATAGGAATATCAGTGTCTGTCTTTCTATCCCTGCATGCCCTCGAACTTCATGGTAGTCAGCACATCTGTCTTCCAATACCTAGAAGCCCTTGAATGTACTCAGCTACATTTGGAGTCTCACGAAGAAATTCTGAAAAAGATGTTTTGTACGCAAAAATAATGTGAGTCTATCACTAGAAATTACTTTAGCATCATGTAATATCTAGAGTCGTAGAATAGTCAGTTATTGTAAGCTCGTTCAAATGGGATTATATTTATAGGAACATCTTTAAAGGTCGGCTCCCTCCTCCAACAGTCATATTTTTCCTTGAATTTTGGATGGACCTGTACACGTGTCGCTCAAACAATGGTCAATTAGTAACAGAATTTATGACATTGTTTTATAATTCAAACAAGAGTATCTAAAATATGGTTGGTCAACCAAACCTATTTTAAAGAGTCTAATGAAAAAAAGAATTCGGAGTCTAAATGTGTAAGCCTTCAGAGTTTATGTTACAAGGATATATGAATTCTATTTTTCAAGGAATTCAGAATTAGAATTCTATAAAATTCAGAGTCTGAATTCTGAGGAATTTGGAGTGCGAATTATGAGGAATTTGGAGTCTGAATTCATAGGAATTAGGAGTCTGAATTTGGAGAAATTTGGAGTTGGAATTCTGAGGAATTTAGAGTTTTAATTCTGAGATATTTAGAACCTGGATTCTATGGATTTTGGATTATGAATTTCATAGAATTCAGATTACAAATTTTATGTAATTAGAATTCTGACTTTCAGAGAATTCGGATTCTGAATTTTAGAGAACTCAGATTCTGAATTTCAGATTATTCAGATTCTGAATTTCAGAGAATTCAGAACCTGAATTCAAATCCTAAAAACAGAATACTCTATATCTAAGGATTTATAGAATTCCTAGGTTTAAATGTGAAACTTAATTTTACACTTAGGAATAAAAAGAGTTATATTTTTAGAGACTAAAAATATGAATGATGAAAACAAGGTAAGGATAAATGTTCTTGGGAAGGAAAATTTTTCCTTGTCAAGATGAAACTTATGGAAAATGAAATTTTCCATAAGGTAGAGT
Organism: Viscum album; assembly: GCA_963277665.1. NCBI lineage: Eukaryota > Viridiplantae > Streptophyta > Magnoliopsida > Santalales > Viscaceae > Viscum > Viscum album. Next base: position 759,979,060 of record OY728130.1, on the reverse strand, counting down.
TTTTTTAATTTTCAAAACTAAAAGGATTGGAAAATTCATAAGGAAGCCTTATTTACTCAACAATCTCCCCCATTTTAGAATGCACAAACATCGTTACAAAAAAGTATATAAAGACTTAGAAATTTTATGGACATGAAATTAAAACTTATCTCCCATTAATTATGGATCAAAGTGAATATGAATAACTCCACCTTAGGCCTTTGAAATCCTAAGGATCATATTATGAAATTACAAAATGAGATTTTTCATTTTCTTGCATACGAAAATATTAATGATGAAAAATCACCCTTAGATGAACTCCCCCTTACTTAGGAAAATTTATTCTTTACTAAGTATTATTTTTCAACATTACTTTCTCCCCCTTTCTGATTTTCAAAAAGAAATACATGGAATGGAAAGGAAATTTTGGTACCTAAAAGATTAATACTAAACTACCAAAAAAAATATAAAGGGAAACAATAATTTTATTAGGATTGAATGATTTTGTACATCAAGGAAATACTAAAAAAGATCATATTTAGAATGAAATTATCATTTTTATCCTTCAAAATCAGCTTCTCCACTATGGTTTGGAGATTCTTGAGTTCCTTGTGATCCTCCACTGCACGTTTGAGAAACTGATCCTAATCTTCTTTTTTTCTTCTATAGGGCTTTGATTTTTTCTTCCCAAGCCTTAAGATATTCTTCCTTTCCCTTTAAGACTTATTCCTGCTTAACAAACTTCTCTTCTATCTTAATTTTGAGATCCCTTTCTCTCTTCCTACTCTGAGAAACTGAACTCAATTTCCTATTTAGATCTTTTACTTCTTGCTTCAGAGAAGTATGTTCCAGAGATAGATTTTCCTCAAAACTATTTGTGAGATCCTTGATCATCCCATCTTCGGTGTAAAAAGAATCCTTAACACTTTCTTGGAATTCATCAAGGATTTTCATCTCTTCAACTGTCTTCCTTAACCATATTTTCATCTTTTTCATGATCATTTATAATCTTCATAGCTAATACAAATGTCTTGATATCTACCTCGAGTTTGACACACTAATCCATCACCATGAATACTGAATCCGATTTTTGATTTAATGAATACTGAAGCATCTCGCATCTCGATTCTATAATAGGAAATATTAGAATAGCCCCAACCAATTCTTCAATGACTGAACAACAAAGTCATGTCCAAGTGAAGACGATTCTGAATCCGAGACTATGGTTGGTGAGGATTATTTTTCTAATTCAATGGAATTCCTCTTCGATGAACCACCAACATAATTCTTCTTTACCAAAACCCTTCTAGGTGTATCAAATACCGCCTTTTTTCCTTTATCAACCTTCAGAATGACTTTTTCTTGATCAGGAGATTCATGTTCACTATCAGATAGCTGAACAATTTTTTCTTCAATAATTTCTACCTTCTCTGCTCGTACCATGACTTCCTCTGGATGAATGAAATATTTATTGATTATTTCTTCCCTAGATAGTTTATTCACTTCATCTTCACCATTCTCTTCATCCTTCCCAGGAGTAGAAAGCTTTGATGATTTGTCTTGGTAGGTTCAAAATGATAATTTCTCAGAAGGGCTTTCCTTCTCATGATATTCCTGTACATTATTTAACACATCTTTGGAGTCACAACTGCCTTCTTCTTCCTCTTCTTCTACTTCTTATTCCTCGACTACTTCTTCTTGATTCTTTTCTGAAATTACAAACTTATTTCCTGGAGTTTCAGAATGTGGTTCTTGAAGAAACGACTCTGGTAGCTGAATATTCTCGGAGGCTTTCTCAGCAGTCTTCAGAAGGGATTACAATATATCAGCTTTAGAAATCTTTTTTCCTTTACTTCTTTTCTTTTTCTTCCTTTTCTAGATTCTCAGAAGTGTTTTCCTTAAATTCTTTTGCCTTAGAAGGGTCAAGGACAAACATTGGTTCCCCTTCCTTCTTGTTCTTATTATCTTCTCTCCACTTATCCACAACTTATTCAGGATATGATTTTAGCTTCTTCGGCTTTGGAGATGCGAATTGAGTTTCCTTATCCTCTGGGGTTTTGCGTTCTCTTTTAGTTTGTTCACCTTCATCTTTCTTCCACCCTTATTAAATGTTTTAGTGACCTTTGAATTATTCGAAAAAGATTCAATTCCTTCTTCTTCCAAATCATGAAATTCTCCGGATTGACTATTTATGCCAATCTTCATCCTCCTCAGAGTATCATCACTCAAAATCATCACCTTACAATTATTCATCTTAGAAATGCAAGGGATCCTGAAAGACTGAAGACAAAGTACAATGATTTTTGAATGAATGGCCGAATACAAAAAAAATTTAGCCTTCAGATTTCTATCCTTTATATTCTTAATCATAACGAAGATATTATTAACAAGGTTTATCTTTCTTAGATTCACCATGAAATCAAAAAAATACATATCTCTTTTCTTCAGTTTATCTTTGTCCCCTTTTCTTGGAATTAGAAAACCATGAACCCATAACTAATGAATCCGAATATTTGTAGAGAGATGAATAATTTTTAGAGTCTTCACTTCATCAAGACCAAGACAAGTTAAAGACTTTTTTACCAAAGGACCCTATTTCATCAGGTTGCTTGTGAGAGAAAAACTCAGATTCTCCCTCATAAGGAATTCCTGTTAGATTTGCTTCCATGTTATAAGAAAGGGAATACATCTTTCAAAAGCATTTGAATGAAAAATTATCTCTTCCTCCTTCACTGAAAAATCTTACTATCTCATAGAATTCAACCAGCAACTCCAGATACACTGGATAATGTGCTTTCGGTTTCGATATACAAACACTTCCCGACCCATTCATCTTTATATTATTAGAGATAATAGAATCATACTTTGGGAAGAAATTCAGATGAACCAACCTTTCTCTGTAAATATTCCATTCAGATATTTTTTTTATATATGATATTTATTTTTGAGATGAAGCTTCAGTAGACATTCAGAACTGAGGAAACCTTGAAGATACATAATGGTCTTATGTAGGAGGGTAAGATCTCCAACACACGAAGGCTTGAGTTTCGATGTGGGACAAACATTGGGGGCCTTTATATAGGAAATCAAAGCGACAGTTCAGCTTACCCGATTGATCCAACAGTTGAAAGCATTTTGAAAAGATCTGATTGTTGAGATGATAGCCAAAGAAATATTTTGATAGATTCTGATCTTTTGATGTTTTTAGGAAAAACATTCAGATTTAAAGAAAAGTGAATCAGAAAATTTTAAAAATAATAAGGGAATTCCGACAAGTAAAAGATGATTATGAAAACATAGAAAAGGAAACATAACTTTCAGATTTCCAGGAATATTATTCGTAACAAGGAAAAATTTTCTTGGAGAACAATAGATTCCAAAATTTTGATTACAGGAAAATTTTAACTACGAAAAGTTTGACTACAAAAATTTTAACTAAGAAAATTTTAACTACAAAAATTTTAAATACGTAAATTTTAAATATGAAAATTTTAACTATGAAAATTTTAAGTACAAAAATCTCCAATAGGAAAATTTTAAGTACGAAAATCTCCAATACAAAAATTTTAAGTACGAAAATTTTGACTATGAAATTTTTTTTAGTTTAACTAACAAGGAAATGTTCTCCCCCTATGAAAACGAGTTTCTTACCTTAAAGAGAGAGGTTTAAACAAGAAGTTAATATAGAATATTACCTTATGATTATCATTCATAACTTCTATTTTATGTATTCAAATCTATCAGATGGTAAAGATTTTGTGAAAATATCCACAAGTTGATCTTGCGTTCCTATAAATTGAAGAATGATATCTTTTTTTTTGTGTGATCCCTAAGAAAGTGATGTCTAATATATTTGTGTTTTTCACGAAAGTGATGTGTAGGGTTTTTACTAAAGGCAATGACACTAGTATTATCACACAATATTTGTGTTTTGGTAAAACTCATACCATAGTCTGTGAGTGTGTGTTGTATCTACAATACTTGAGAACAACAACTTCTAGAAGCTAAATATTCATCTTCAGTAGTGGAAAGTACTACTGAGTGTTTCTTTATCTTGACAAAGAAACTAATGAATCTCCTATGAAATGAAAAGTTTCTGATGTACTATTCCTATCCATTCTACATCCACTAAAGTCAACATATGAAAAAAAAATTATAACAAAGTCATTTCTATTAATATAAAAGAGTCGTAGATCCATGGTTCCCTTTAAGTAGCGAAAAATTATTTTCACTAAATTTAAATGAGATTCCTTAGAATTGGATGGTTATCCTTCACATAAGAATATTGAAAATATTATGTATGGACAACTATCTGTCAAGTAAAGTAGACTTCCTATCATACCTCTAAAAGATGTTTGATCTACTGGTTTCCCAGATTCATCACGATCAAGTGAATTTGAGGTACTAATGGGAGTACTTATAGTCTTAGTGTTGTTATATCCATACTTTTTAATAAAATTTTTAATATACTTATGTTGGGATATATAGATTCTTTCTGGTTCTTAAGAATTTTGAAAACTATGGAAAAATGTTAACTCACCTATCATACTAATTTCAAACTCAATTTTCATTAGATCCACAAAGGAGTCAGTTAAATATTGGTGAGTTGAACCAAATATAATGTCATCAACAGAAATTTGAACAATCAAAACATTTTTCTTATATTTCTTTATAAAAAGGGTTGGATCAGCATTTCCCTTAACATAATTATTTTGAAGCAGAAATACTGTAAGCCTATCATACCATACAGTAGGGAATTTTTTGAGTCCATACAAAGCTTTGGTAAGTTTGAAAACATGTTCAGGATGTTTGTTATCTTCAAAACCAGGCGGTTGTTCAATAAAAACTTCTTATCAAACAAAACCATTAATGAAATCACATTTAACATCCATTTTAAAATTTTAAAATTGAAGAATGCTGCAATGGAAATTAGAATACTAATATATTCATGTATAGATACTGGAACATAGGTTTCTTCATAGTCTATTACTTCTTGTTGATTAAAGCCTTTAGAAACCAATCTAGATTTATTTCTTACTATGATTCTATTTTCATCACTTTTATTTCTAAAGACCCATTTTACTCTAATAAAAAAAGTTTCCTTAGGTCTTTCAACCAAGGTCCAGAATTTATTCCTTTCGGATTCATTTATCTCATCGTGCATAGATTTTATCCAATAATGTGACGACCCACACTTTACATACATTGTTAATACTTCAAAATTGAAGCACTCTTATTACAACATATGACAAAACCACAAAGGACCGTATAGGTATAGTGTCTTTAGAAACTGGGGAAACATAAACAACTGGTTCATAAATCTTCTACAGTGTCTCCCATTTATTTCATCATATCTAGGGTCCCTTTTAGCATATTCTACTTAATATCCATCTTCCTGACCTGGGGAAAAGAAAACATAAAAGGGTGAGCTCAAATGCTCAGCAAGGGAAAATAAAGGAAATAAAAATCATATCATATCTTTATGAAAATCAAAACCTGCAAAAGAGATCATAATATCTTAACATGGAATAAATCATAGAAGTGAAAATGAGATCCCCATAATCATAACATAAAACTTGAAACTTTGTGGCATGCACACATAATCATGGAAAATCATTTCTTGTTAGTCATGACACATTGCCAAGACTATCTTAGTGGACAAAGTCCCTTTCTGAACCGAGTTCACTCCTCGTTTCAGTCCTATATCACTGAACCGAAATAACCTTCCGTTCCAGCCATGTCTATCTCATGAGATATAATTCTTTACCCAACGCATTGGAGGGAGATATAGGTCCCACCCATCTTATAATGAATCCTTTCTTATGTGTGCCACATAATCATAAACCATACATCATAGCGTAACCCATGTAATAAAAATGGAATTCTTAAACAACATGAAATCATAAAACAATTCATATAAGATAAAGGAATTCATAAAAATATTTCCATCACAACATAATCAAATCCATGTAATAATAGGGATAAAAACAGAACCCTTTATTATCTTAGATGGAAAATAATTTTGATAAAACACTTGAACTCCATTCTTGAGGAAAATATCCTTTCTTCTTCAAAAACATTTTTCCTTTCATAACATGTCATACAACTTTAAAATAAAAGAAGTTGAATAAAAAATAAACTTGAAAACTTGTAAAGGAAGCTTCTTTGAAGTAATGTTTTAAAAATCCATTCATGCCGTATAAGTTAAAAAAAACATTCTTCGTACTTTTGTCGGAAAAGTCAAAAAGTACCTCGTACGGAAAAACGACAAAAGATTCCTTTCATATTCTTTACTAAAAACTCACCTAAGGGTAAAATTGGATTTAAACTATTGCAAGTGGATGGAAACAATATTACATATTGAGGGAACATGGATGTGGATGATAAAATACACCCCAGTAAATACTTACGAATAAACAATCTCGGATAAAAATGAGATTGTGATATTTCCCTTACCTTAGGTCCGATTTGCTTTGTTCGTGTCCGAAGCTCCTGTATAATGGTTTAAATAATGTTATTGACTTATTCCAGAATCATACATATTGATATGAGATCATATATGGTCATATTATTAGCTTCTTGTTAGTAATATTTCATTGTTACTTGTTACTCGGGTCTTTATAACTTTTTGTTCTTATGCGTGTTTTGTCGAATAAATTCTTATTCTTATCTTTAGGTTATAGATAATTCATTTCCAGAATGGTATTAGTGTAGTATATACCATATTCATTCATTCAATTCATTTATATAATCATTATGAAATGAAGATCATGTAGAACGAGTCGCATCACATCGTGGAGACGGTATTCCGTACGTACGCACGAGTGATGATATCATTCCTATGATCGTGGAATTGTATTGGAGTATATATATATATTATTTCAGTATCAATATTACTTAATAATAATCATATATAGTTACTGATTACACCATTATACCCATCCTTGTAAGGTGATGGTGGAAAATAGATTACACCACGGCGTGGAGACGGTATTCCGTACGTACGCACGCGCGGTGATTTCATTTTTCCGTAGGATGGATAGAAAGTGAATTAGGGTTGTTTCATATTTATAATAACATATCAGTATGTAAGTAATACTGATGTTATTACTTTATCATGAAACAACTAAAGAAGAAGAAGTTGAAGAAGAAAGAAATTGAAAAGATCGGTAATGGATATTACCTCTTCTTTGGAACGCCTTTTTGAATCCTCCACTTAAGGAACTAAGATTGGTCTTTGGAGAAGACCAGGACCTCTAGGATTATTCTAGGGAAGTGGAGAGGAGAAAATGGCCGGGGATGGCCGAGCTTGAGTGCTCAATTTGGTGTGAGGAGGAGGGGGAGGAGGTGCCCTTTTATAAGGGAGGAGAGGGGCACCTTAGGAATATCTCAAAATATTATTTTATATTAAAGTCAAAATCGGTTTATAATGGTTCCAAAGGGTCTTATTTCGAAGCTAAAGTGGGGATGGGTCGAAATCCTATCAACCAATAGGATTTAAACAAGTTTAGGGTATTATTTTAACCTTATCAATTAGATTTAACTCTAAGTTAATTAATTTAACTTTTACCGTGTCTTTTTGTTTTCTTTCACTATATGGTTAATACACTTACTATAACATGCCAAACGAACCCCAAATTGTTTATTATTAATATATATATCCTTATCTAAGTCATTTGGCCGAACCTTAGATTTTTAGGAATAAAATAACAATTAATAATATAATATTTTATTTAAAAACTATTTTGTGTCAATTTTGACACTATTTGATATATGATTTTTTTCAAAGTCATAAAAGAATTATATGTTCGAACCAAGTTGATTAAATCAATACTAATATATCATAGTAACCTAGAAAATTAGTGGAATTCATAAAAAGTCTCAAATTACATTTATTTTGGTATTTATATTATCAATTTTGTCAATATTTCATTAATAAGATAATTACTGCATCATCTTTGTGTCATAAATAAATTAAATTATTTGATGTCTAAAAATTACAAATAAAATACCATCATGTAGGAAATATTTTTAGCTTTCTAATGAATATTTACAATCGAATTTATCTTATGTATAACCCTATATTAAAAATGATTTACTTATTAAACTTTGATTTTAACTATTTTAACCCTTCTTTAAATAAATTAATAATAAATGTCCTAATCTAATCCAAGTGGGCCTAAATGGTCATATTTTATTACTAAGTTTGTTTTTGGTCGAATTACACTTGTCCAATAGAATTAGGACATGTTTTAGGGTAATATTGATATCATATTTACCCTTAGTTACCCTATTTACTATTAACCGCGGTAAAAAAAAGTAAAAAGTTACTATTCACCAAAAAATTATTTTCATCTCATTGAACCACATTTTAGTCCTTGATATTAACCGTGTCTCTCGGATTTTCGAAATTCCAATCACAGAAGCGGTAAAATTAAGTTTTATGCAAAATTCAGTTTTTAACCTACCACTTAGTGGTTTCACTATTCATCAAAAATTGAAAGTTTTCAGAAAAATACCAAAATTTCACCCTAGGCTAATTTCGATATTCTGAGTCCAAAAATGAAGTCCATTTTGAAAAATAAAATTTATAAAATTTCAAAAAGTGGTTATTACTATTCATAACGGCTAGTTTTAATAGCATATTGTTGTTTAGTGAAACTCGGTATTGCGTACGACACAAGCTATCGAGGAAGGTCGCGATTGCGTGTAAAGCAAGCCAAGCAAGTGTTGTGTATAAAAAGATTCCTTTTATGATTTATATAACATAAAAGTCTCGGGTGTCACATTCTACCCCCCTTAAAAAGAATTTCGCCCTCGAAATTCGTCACTTTGCAACAAACAAATGAGGATACTTCTCCCTCATCATATCCTCAAGATCCCATGTAGCTTCTTCAAGTTGGTGGTTTCTCCATAAAACTTTCACCAAGCGAGTGGTCTTGTTTGGTAGGACTTTTTCGCTACGATCCAGAATCTCTATCGGCTGTTCTTCATAAGAAAGATCTTGCTCCAGCGGTACAACTTCTGAGCTGAGTACATGTGAAGGATCTGGTATGTACTTTCTCAGGAGAGATACGTGGAACACATCGTGAACTTGAGAGAGATTCGGTGGAAGCGCCAATCGGTAAGCTACCTTCCCAACACGATCCAGTATTTCGAAAGGACCGATATATCTAGGGCTCAACTTCCCCTTCTTTCCAAATCTCATAACCCTCTTCCAGGGAGATATTCGTAAGAACACTTTATCACCCACTTCAAACTCTAGGTCTTTTCTTCGGTTGTCGGCATAACTTTTCTGTCGACTCTGAGCTGCTCTTATGTGTTGTTGAATAGATCTGACCTTTTCTGCCATTTCATCAACGAGATCAGGTCCTAATAGCTTTCTTTCCCCAACTTCATCCCAGCAAGTTGGAGTCCTGCATTTCTTTCCATAGAGAGCTTCATAAGGAGCCATCTGAATACTGGAGTGAAAACTATTATTATAAGAAAATTCCACCAAAGGTAGGTGTTGATCCCAACCTCCTTTGAAATCCATAGAGCAAGCTCTCAACATATCTTCTAGGGTTTGAATTGTTCTCTCAGACTGACCGTCTGTCTGGGGATGATAAGCAGTGCTGAAACTCAACTCTGTATCCAGAGTATGCTGAAGACTTCGCCAGAACTTCGAGGTAAATCTCGGATCCCGATCAGATATAATAGAAAGTGGTACTCCATGCAATCTTACCACTTCCTTTACATATATCCTGGCAAGCTGATCTAGAGAGAAATCCTCTCTAATAGGAATGAAGTGTGCAGACTTTGTAAGACGATCAACTATGACCCAGATAGCATTATTGCCTTTGGATGTTTTAGGAAGTCCTGTGACAAAGTCCATAGTGATGTTTTCCCATTTCCATTCGGGTATGGGTAATGGTTGTAACATCCCCTTAGACTTCTGTCTCTCAGCTTTAACTTGTTGACAAACCAAGCATCGAGAGACATATTCAGCAACATCTCTTTTCATGCCATCCCACCAGAAGTACTCTTTCAGGTCCCTATACATCTTCATGCTTCCAGGATGAATAGAGAATGAAGAACTATGAGCCTCATCCAGCAGCTCCTTCTTTAATTCGGGGATGGGAGGAACACAAACCCGATTCCTGAACTTTATTATCCCATCACAATCAAGGTTGAATTCAGGAACATTTCTCACCTTCTTTTGTAACTCGACATCTTCTTTTTGTGCCTCTTTAATCTTCACATGTATAGATGGTTGAACATTCATTTGAGAAAGATAAGATTTTTCCCCTTCCATTATAATTCCAAGATCCATCCTTTGTAAATCCATAAATATTGGATCTTTTGTGATCCTCATCATGGATAAACTAGCATGGTCTTGTCGACTTAATGCATCTGCCACCTTGTTTGCTTTCCCAGGGTGGTAATGGATTGAGCAGTCATAATCCTTAATCAGCTCCAACCATCTTCATTGGCGCATATTCAACTCCTTTTGTGTGAAAATATACTTTAAACTTTTATGATCAGTATAAATATCACACCTTTCACCATAAAGGTAATGCCTCCAAATCTTTAATGCAAAGATTACCGCAGCCAACTCCAAATCATGTGTTGGGTAATTTTGCTCATGTATTTTCAACTGTCATGAGGCATAAGCTATCACCATATCATTTTGCATAAGAACACACCCCAATCCCTTCTTGGATGCATCACTATAGATCACAAACCTTTCTCCACTACAAGGTAGTGTGAGCACAGGTGCACTGGATAACCTTCTTTTCAACTCCTTGAAATTCTCTTCACATTCCTCTGTCCAGACAAACTTAACTCCTTTCCGAGTCAACTTGGTGAGTGGATTAGATAATCGTGAAAAATCTTTTACAAAACGTCGATAATATCCAGCCAAACCAAGAAAACTTCGGATCTCAGTTACTGTTGTTGGTCTCGACCATCTTTCGATAACCTCTGTTTTTGTTGGATCCACAGATATCCCCTCTTTTGAGATTATGTGACCCAAAAATGCAACTTTTTGAAGCCAAAATTCACACTTGGTAAATTTGGCATAAAGCTTCTCCTTTCTCAGGGTCTTCAATATAATTCTCAAGTGATCTTCATGCTCTTCCTTGCTCTTTGAATAGACAAGAATATCGTCTATAAAGACTACCACAAATTGATCAAGATAGTCTCTAAAGACTCTATTCATTAGATCCATGAAGATAGCAGGGGCATTAGTAAGACCAAATGGCATCACTATAAATTCATAGTGTCCATACCTTGTACGGAAAGCCGTCTTTGGTATATCCTCCCTTTTGACCCTTAATTGATGATACCCTGAACGAAGATCAATCTTGGAAAAGTATTGAGCTCCGCGTAGTTGGTCAAATAAGTCATCAATGCGTGGGAGAGGATATTTGTTCTTGATAGTGATCTTGTTAAGTTCTCGATAATCAATGCAGAGTCTCATTGATCCATCTTTCTTCTTAACAAATAGAACAGGTGCTCCCCAAGGTGACGCACTAGGGCGTATGAATCCCTTATCAAGATTCTCTTGGAGTTGCTTCTTCAATTCCTGCAACTCAATTGGGGCCATTCTATACGGTGTCTTTGAAATAGGCAAAGCACCCGGTACGAGTTCTATCGAAAACTCAACTTCACGATTTGGTGGAAGACCCGGTAATTCCTCCGGAAAGACATCATCAAACTCCCGTACAATGGGCATATTCTTAATCGTGAGTTTCTCACCAACTATTTGAGATAAATAACCTTCATTTAGTGGAATCAATACCCATAAGATGGAAGAAATTTCCACTGGAAGGTTATGTTCATCCTTGCATTGATAGACGATCGTAGGTTGATCTGGAATATGAAATGTGACTTCCCTTCTTTGGCAATTGATATGAGCTCCATGTAGAGAAAGCCAATCCATGCCAAGAATCACATCAAATTCCACTAAAGGAAGGATCACAAGATTTGCAGGAAGCACTTTCCCACAAACTTCGATCGGAGAAGAATTATAAACTTCTGATGCGATTGATGTGCCATTAGGTGTTGTCACAGCTAACTCAACATCTAATTGTTGAGGTAATACGGTGATACCCTTAGAAAATTTTTCAGAAATAAAAGAGTGGGTGGATCCAGAATCAAATAAAACATTTTCTACTTTAGAGTGGATGGTAAGTGTACCTTTCACCACATCGTTATCGTACTCCACATCGCTGATAGAAATTGCAGGTGACTTTCCTTTGTCTTTAGCCTTAAGAGTTTGTTGACGTCGACCATCATCATCAACCCTTGGATTTGGGCATTGATTGGCATAATGCCCCATCTCCTTGCACTTGAAACATTGAAGTGTAGCAGGTTCATTCTGTGTATCCCTTCCTTTGTTTGCATCATTAGACATCTTCTTCCCATTATCACGGCATTCAAATGCCCGATGACCTTCCTTTCCACATTTAAAACATTTACTTGTCCCTTTAAGACAACTCCCTCCATGTTTCTTTCCACACTTTGAGCATAAGGGAAAGTTCATCTTCTTTTCCGTGTGCTCTTTAGATTTTTCTTTGAATTCCATCTTCCTCTTCTTATCAAACCCATGTGACTGATGGGTTACTCCAATCTCCATCTCGACTTTGAGAGCACATCGAATGATTTCTTCGTAGCTATTGAAGTCCCTTATGGCTAACGCCCTTCGAAGACTTGGTTTTAAGCCACTAAAGAATCGATCGATCTTACTCTCAGGTTGGATAATAATACCAGAAGCGTACCTTGCAAGTCTTGTAAAATTTGCTTCATAGGTACTAAAAGATTCATCATCCCTTTGCTTCAGTTCAAGGAACTCTTTCTCCATCTTTGTTCGGAGAATACGAGGGAAGTACTTATTGAAAAATAAGTTCTTGAACTCGTCCCATTCCATAGACTCAATTTCATCCCTTTGCCTCGTATTCTTAACAAGATTCCACCATTGATCCGCATCTCCTTCCAAACGATACACTGCTAGGATGACTTTATCATGCTCAGAACATTGAAGAACTGAAAATATCTTTTCAGTAGTACTAATCCATTGTTCAGCAACTAATGGATCAGTAGACCCGCTGAAAGATGGTGGACGCTGCCTCATGAAGGATTCAACAGGATGTTGCTCCCTCCTTTGTTCGTTTGGAAATCCTGCATGATTCATAGCTTGAGAAAGTTGTGTGAGCATGGCTACAATATTTTTCATTCCAGCTCCCATATCGTTTGGTTGCTCAGGGGGACAATCATTGCATTGTCCATCGCATTCCGCATTAACACGGTTCCTTCGGGTTCCAGCCATTGACTAAAACCAAGAAGAATAGTGTGAGCAACACTAATTATAATAGGAAACCACATAATTCAAGAATAAAATTTTCATGCTTAAGGTCTTATCCTAGGTTATTCAAGGCCATTTCTAAAACACTAAGATTGTGTTCTATGCTTAGACTTATCCTTAGGGTTCTTACTAAGGCTTTCACATCCTAGTTTCCAAAGGTTGACTATACCTTTCCTCTGATACCAACTGTAACGACCCACACTTTACATACATTGTTAATACTTCAAAATTGAAGCACTCTTATTACAACATATGACAAAACCACAAAGGACCGTATAGGTATAGTGTCTTTAGAAACTGGGGAAACATAAACAACTGGTTCATAAATCTTCTACAGTGTCTCCCATTTATTTCATCATATCTAGGGTCCCTTTTAGCATATTCTACTTAATATCCATCTTCCTGACCTGGGGAAAAGAAAACATAAAAGGGTGAGCTCAAATGCTCAGCAAGGGCAAATAAAGGAAATAAAAATCATATCATATCTTTATGAAAATCAAAACCTACAAAAGAGATCATAATATCTTAACATGGAATAAATCATAGAAGTGAAAATGAGATCCCCATAATCATAACATAAAACTTGAAACTTTGTGGCATGCACACATAATCATGGAAAATCATTTCTTGTTAGTCATGACTCATTGCCAAGACTATCTTAGTGGACAAAGTCCCTTTCTGAACCGAGTTCACTCCTCGTTTCAGTCCTGTATCACTGAACCGAAATAACCTTCCGTTCCAGCCATGTCTATCTCATGAGATATAATTCTTTACCCAATGCATTGGAGGGAGATATAGGTCCCACCCATCTTATAATGAATCCTTTCTTATGTGTGCCACATAATCATAAACCATACATCATAGCGTAACCCATGTAATAAAAATGGAATTCTTAAACAACATGAAATCATAAAACAATTCATATAATATAAAGGAATTCATAAAAATATTTCCATCACAACATAATCAAATCCATGTAATAATAGGGATAAAAACAGAACCCTTTATTATCTTATATGGAAAATAATTTTGATAAAACACTTGAACTCCATTCTTGAGGAAAATATCCTTTCTTCTTCAAAAACATTTTTCCTTTCATAACATGTCATACAACTTTAAAATAAAAGAAGTTGATTAAAAAATAAACTTGAAAACTTGTAAAGGAAGCTTCTTTGAAGTAATGTTTTAAAAATCCATTCATGCCGTATAAGTTAAAAAAAACATTCCTCGTACTTTTGTCGGAAAAGTCAAAAAGTACCTCATACGGAAAAACGACAAAAGATTCCTTTCATATTCTTTACTAAAAACTCACCTAAGGGTAAAATTGGATTTAAACTATTGCAAGTGGATGGAAACAATATTACATATTGAGGGAACATGGATGTGGATGATAAAATACACCCCAGTAAATACTTACGAATAAACAATCTCGGATAAAAATGAGATTGTGATATTTCCCTTACCTTAGGTCCGATTTGCTTTGTTCGTGTCCGAAGCTCCTGTATAATGGTTTAAATAATGTTATTGACTTATTCCAGAATCATACATATTGATATGAGATCATATATGGTCATATTATTAGCTTCTTGTTAGTAATATTTCATTGTTACTTGTTACTCGGGTCTTTATAACTTTTTGTTCTTATGCGTGTTTTGTCGAATAAATTCTTATTCTTATCTTTAGGTTATAGATAATTCATTTCCAGAATGGTATTAGTGTAGTATATACCATATTCATTCATTCAATTCATTTATATAATCATTGTGAAATGAAGATCATGTAGAACGAGTCGCATCACATCGTGGAGACGGTATTCCGTACGTACGCACGAGTGATGATATCGTTCCTATGATCGTGGAATTGTATTGGAGTATATATATATATTATTTCAGTATCAATATTACTTAATAATAATCATATATAGTTACTGATTAAACCATTATACCCATCCTTGTAAGGTGATGGTGGAAAATAGATTACACCACGGCGTGGAGACGGTATTCCGTACGTACGCACGCGCGGTGATTTCATTTTTCCGTAGGATGGATAGAAGGTGAATTAGGGTTGTTTCATATTTATAATAACATATCAGTATGTAAGTAATACTGATGTTATTAATTTATCATGAAACAACTAAAGAAGAAGAAGTTGAAGAAGAAAGAAATTGAAAAGATCGGTAATGGATATTACCTCTTCTTTGGAACGCCTTTTTGAATCCTCCACTTAAGGAACTAAGATTGGTGTTTGGAGAAGACCAGGACCTCTAGGATTATTCTAGGGAAGTGGAGAGGAGAAAATGGCAGGGGATGGCCGAGCTTGAGTGCTCAATTTGGTGTGAGGAGGAGGGGGAGGAGGTGCCCTTTTATAAGGGAGGAGAGGGGCACCTTAGGAATATCTCAAAATATTATTTTATATTAAAGTCAAAATCGGTTTATAATGGTTCCAAAGGGTCTTATTTCGAAGATAAAGTGGGGATGGGTCGAAATCCTATCAACCAATAGAATTTAAACAAGTTTAGGGTATTATTTTAACCTTATCAATTAGATTTAACTCTAAGTTAATTAATTTAACTTTTACCGTGTCTTTTTGTTTGCTTTCACTATATGGTTAATACACTTACTATAACATGCCAAACGAACCCCAAATTGTTTATTATTAATATATATATCCTTATCTAAGTAATTTGGCCGAACCTTAGATTTTTAGGAATAAAATAACAATTAATAATATAATATTTGATTTAAAAACTATTTTGTGTCAATTTTGACACTATTTGATATATGATTTTTGTCAAAGTCATAACAGAATTATATGTTCGAACCAAGTTGATTAAATCAATACTAATATATCATAGTAACCTAGAAAATTAGTGGAATTCATAAAAAGTCTCAAATTACATTTATTTTGGTATTTATATTATCAATTTTGTCAATATTTCATTAATAAGATAATTACTGCATCATCTTTGTGTCATAAATAAATTAAATTATTTGATGTCTAAAAATTACAAATAAAATACCATCATGTAGGAAATCTTTTTAGATTTCTAATGAATATTTACAATCGAATTTATCTTATGTATAACCCTATATTAAAAATGATTTACTTATTAAACTTTGATTTTAACTATTTTAACCCTTCTTTAAATAAATTAATAATAAATGTCCTAATCTAATCCAAGTGGGCTTAAATGGTCATATTTTATTCCTAAGTTTGTTTTTGGTCGAATTACACTTGTCCAATAGAATTAGGACATGTTTTAGGGTAATATTGATATCATATTTACCCTTAGTTACCCTATTTACTATTAACCGCGGTAAAAAAAAGTAAAAAGTTACTATTCACCAAAAAATTATTTTCATCTCATTGAACCACATTTTAGTCCTTGATATTAACCGTGTCTCTCGTATTTTCGAAATTCCAATCACAGAAGCGGTAAAATTAAGTTTTATGCAAAATTCAGTTTTTAACCTACCACTTAGTGGTTTCACTATTCATCAAAAATTGAAAGTTTTCAGAAAAATACCAAAATTTCACCCTAGGCTAATTTCGATATTCTGAGTCCAAAAATGAAGTCCATTTTGAAAAATAAAATTTATAAAATTTCAAAAAGTGGTTATTACTATTCATAACGGCTAGTTTTAATAGCATATTGTTGTTTAGTGAAACTCGGTATTGCGTACGACGCAAGCTATCGAGGAAGGTCGCGATTGCGTGTAAAGCAAGCCAAGCAAGTGTTGTGTAGAAAAAGATTCCTTTGATGATTTATATAACATAAAAGTCTCGGGTGTTACAAATAATCATCACCTAAAGCTTCATCAGTGATTTTTGGTACTGATTGGGAGAGGAATTCTAGATGTTTTACTTCATTTCTTAATGAACTTATATTCCTTACAGGTTGATTTACATCACTAAGGATACTATCACTGGGATGAATTGTATGAAACAACTGATTTGGGTTTTTAGAAACCTGTTCATCAATGTAGGGTAGAAAATCTTCTAGGGTAAATGTTTCAGAATTAATTTCTTGAACATTTTCCTTACCAGAAGGTTTTTCTAACAAGGGTTGATAATTAGTTTTTTAAAACACATGCAAAGATATAGGTTTAAGTTGTTTAAAAAAAAGCATTAGTTCCATCAAAATTTTCATGTACTATTTCTTCAACATTACGAGTATTTTTATTGAAAACTCTCTAATACTTAGAAGTTGTGGAGTAGCCTATGAATATTTCATAATCATATTTTGGTGCAAATTTTTGTAGATTATCTTTAGTATTTAGAATGAATACCTTAAAACCAAAAACCTTGAAGTAGGAAGGTCTAGGTTTTCTACCATTCCATAACTCATAAAGAGTTTTATTATGAAAAGGTCTAATCAAAACACAATTTATAGTATAGAAAGAAGTACATAAAAATTCAGCCCAAAAATGCTTGGCTACCAAATATTCACTCAACATGGTTCTTGTTATCTCTTTAATAATTCTATTTCTTCTTTCAACAACACCATTTTGTTGATGTGTTCTTGGTGCTGAGAAGTTATGAGTAATTCCTTTTCTACTACACAAATTTTCAAAATCAGAATTTTGAAATTCACCTCCATGATCACTATGAATAGTTATCAAAGGAAGATTTTTCACATTTTTAACTTGGGCTCTAAATGTTTTAAAATAATAAAAAGATTCATATTTCATTGCTAGAAAATAAACCCACATAAATCTAGTGTAATCATCAACTAAAAAAATACTTAATATTTGCCTCTAATGCTTCATGATTGTGTTGTACCAAAAAGATCCATACACAATAACTATAATTCATCAGTAGTTGAGACTTAACCGACTGATTAAAAACTTGATTTTTGTTTTTGGCCATATTGAAAAGGATCACAAACTTTTGATGAATCAAATCTATGATCTGGTATATCCTTAACTAGTATTTTTATAAGAGAGTTTTCATAGGTTCCTAAGATTACAATGTCCTAACCTCTATACCACAACCAATAATGATCTTTCATTTCACTAAGTCTAGGTATATCTTGGCTTCTATGGTCTTTTATGTTTACTGTGTAAACATTCTCTTGCCTTTTGGCAGAAAAAATAAACTCTTCCTTGAATTGTGTACTAAGCACTTATCATTCCTAAAATTCACAATGTAACTTTCATCGCATAATTGAATTATGATAATGAGATTGTGCTTGAGACCTTTAACAAATAAAACATTTGAAATCAATGTTTTTCCAAGGAGAACAATGTTACCTATACCAATAATTTCTCCCTTAGCATTATCTCTGAAAGTTGTTTTTCCTCCTTTCATATTGATAATCATTTCAAAGATGTTTTTGTTACTAGTTATGTGCTCGGAACATATAATATCCATGTACCATGTATTTTTTTGGTGTTATCTATATTTTCCTGAAAATAAAAGTTTTAGAATTTTGGAACCCAAAATTTCTTAGATCCAGAAACTTCAAAAAGAAAAATTTTAGGAATCCAAATTTTCTTTAAAAAATAATCTTTATGAAAACCTAAAGACTGAGTTTTTTTAAGGAAATTTTTTTCCCAATTCCCACCATGCTGACACTTAGTGCCGAAAGGAGCACATTGAGGTAAAAAATTATTGTTACTAAAAATTGGTTTTGAACTAGTATAACCAAAACCATAATTATTCTTTAGAGGTCAAATTTGAGAATACATCTTACCAATGTTTTACTTACCTAAAGTAAAGATTGACAAAAACTTCCTCAAGGAAAATATTTCTGACTTTATCTAAATAACTAATTTATTATCCTCAAAAACATTAGTTTTAGTACTAGAGTTAGGCTTGAAAACATTTGTCTTAGAAATTATTTTTCTAGATCCTTAGAATGTTTAACCTTCTTAGAATTAACTTCCTCAAGAGTTATTTCTTAGACATTAAAAATCATAAATTTTATTTTCAGGATCTTTAGAAAGATCTGATACTTCCACAGTTAGAATAGAAATCCTAGAATTTTCCTCATCAAGCTTTTTCTTAACATTATATTTTTCATTCTCAAGGAGCTTATCAAACCTAGAAACTTCTTAATAGGTAGGTAAAATATTATCTTCATCAGAAGAAGATTCTTCTTGCAAAGATTCATAATATTTACTATCACTATAATTATCATTCAAGGATACATTGGTGTTGGATTCAGTATTGTGTACCTTGGACATTAAACCATGATTTTCAATAGGTAACATGGAAAGTAAACCAATAATCTTCTATCTAAAAGATTCATAATCTGAGGATTCATCGGAAGAGTCTCTACCACTAGCACTCCAGGTGTCATTAGCTTTAGAAACATTCTTAGCATTTGCTTTATAGTACTTCTTTATATTCCTTTTATAATTCTTTTCCTTTCTATATTTTCTCTTAAGCATAGGACAATCTGGCTTATGTGTCCAACTCTTTTGCATTCATAAAAAGTAACTTCAGAGACTTTCTAATCCTTTGTTTCTTTCTTCTTATATCTACACTGAAAAACATTCTTCCCAACTATCTTGTTCATACTTTGATCAAGATTAGCTATTTCATTTTCAAAAAGTTCACTTTCACTAGATTCAGGTAAAACAGTAAAATTCTTCAATTTAGATATTGTAACTCTCTTAGGAGTCTTTGATTTCATATGATTTGAGGTAGTTGTAAAAGCAACACTTCTATTCCCATTCTTCTTCTTAACATTTCCATAATCTATTTTCATTCTAGTTTTATATTGAAGAAGAGTTCTAAAAATCTCATCAAGAGTAATCTGTGACACTTCCCTATTCTCATCAATAACTATTATCATTGATTCCCACTCATTAGGCATGATGTTTATAATATTTTCCACAAGTTCCTCATCATCTAATCATTTTTCACCCATGGATTGTAAGATGTTAACAATAGTCATAAATCCCTATTGTACCTTACATATAGGTTCTCCATAAAGAAATCAAAAACCATGATACTCAGCTCTATGAATAGATCATCTATTTTCAATAAAATTGGATGTTCCAAAATGAGTAACTTCAATATTCTTCCAAATACAATTTGTAGCATTACAAGAAGAAATATGGATATATATATTCCTGGTCATTGAACACAACAAATTATTGAATACATTATAGTTTATTTGACATTCTGATTCTTCTTGATTAGTAAATGTTCTGACTTCCTTATCAGGAATCTTTTAATCTCCAGTCAGCATAACAATGTTTTCCACTCCAGTGTTAATAAAAAAAGCCTTCATACGATCTCCCCAATATTCATAATCATTCCAATCAAATATAGGTGGTCTAGTAGGATTAAGATTGTCAATATAACCAATATTCATTCATGCCATATCAAAGAAAAAAACATTCCACATAAACTAGTTAGTAATAAATGTTTGTAAACAAGGATAAAAATATCCTAAGCAAGGAAAATATAGAACAATGAAAAAACTTGAGCAAGAAAACTTATATGTGAATATATGTATTTTAGAGACCAACTCTGATACCAATTGAAGGATCAAAATAATGACTTAGATGCTCAATATACAAGAGGGGGTGAATGGTTTCCTTAAAAATTCCATTGGTACTTCTAATGTTGATATCAAACTTTCTATTGTTTAACAAATTTAAACATGGTAAGTTCACAATACCTCTTAGTTCTACAAAATTCCTAGATTCTAGAAATATGGTTCTAAAAATAAAACTTAAGAAACGTTTTCAATGAAAAGGATTATACCTTAATGCAAATAAAATCTTACTAATCAGAGTATACAAGTACAAGAATGTATAAGATAGTTATACTTTCATTATCAATCAAAATTTAGTAGAAAAAAAACTTGAAACAATACAAGTAACAAGTATGAATTCATTTAACCCAAAGAGTAGGGTATCCAACAACCTTGGATAAAGGTCCATTGATTTATACTTTCACGAAAGTCTATCTTACCCACACTTTGTTAAGCCCTCGATAGGAATATTGGTGTCTGTCTTTCGATCCCTACAAGCCCTTGAACTTCAAGGTTGTCGGCACCTCTGTCTTCATATCCCCGGAAGCCCTAGAATGTACTCAGCAACATTTAGAGTCGCACGTAGAAATTATGAACATGTTGTTCAGTATGCACAAAGCATGAGAGTCTCTATCTAGAAATCACTTGAGTAGCATGTAATCTCTAAAGTCGCAGAACAGTCAGTTTTTGTGAGCTCATTCAAATGAGCTCCTATTTATATGAACATTTTCAATGGTCGGCTCCCTCCTCCAATGGTCATATTTTTCCTTGAATTTAAGAGGGACCTGTACATGTGTCACTCAAACAACAGTTAGTTAGAAACTGAATGCATGACAAATTTTTATAACTCAAACAAGAGTAAGTAAAATATGGTTGCTCAACCAAACCTATTTTTACAGAGTCTAAGGAAAAATAGAATTCAGAGTCTAAACGAGTAAGCCTTTGGAGTATATGTTACAAGGATATAGGGATTTTGTTTTCATGGAATTCGGAATCAGAAATCTATATAATTTAGAGATTTAATTCTGAGGAATTTGAAGTCTAAATTCTGAGGAATTCAGAGTCTAAATTATGAGGAATTCAGAGTCTAAATTCTGAGGAATTCAGAGTCTGATTTCTGAGGAATTAAGAGCCAGAATTCTAGGGAATTTGGAGTCAGAATTTGGAGGAATTTGAAGTATGGATTCTAAGTAATTCGTAGTCTAAATTCAAGAGAATTCGGAGTCTGAATTATGAAGAATTTGAACCTGAATTCTAATAAATTTGGATTTTGAATTTCAGAGAATTCGGATCCCGAATTTTAGATAATTCGGATTCGGAATTTCAGAGAATTCAGATTCTGAATTTTAGAGAATTCGGATTCTGAATTTCATAGAATTTAGAACCTGAATTCAGATCCTGCAATACATAACACTCTACATCTAATAATTTATAGAATTCTAAGTTTTTAGATGTGAAACCAAATTTTACACTTAGGAATAAAAAGTGTTAGATTTAGAGAGACTAAAAATATAAACAATGAAAACCAGGTAAGGATAAATTTCCTTATGGAAAATTAAATTTTCCTTATGATAGATTGTTTTTGATTTTCAAAACAAAATGGAATAGAAAATTCATAAGGAAGCCTTATTGAATCAACATGATGCACTAAACAAAATGAATCATGAAACTCCCACATCATCTCATCATGTATTTCAACTAGAACCGAAATGTGACCATGTATATACATGATCTCATCCTTTCCTACATTCTAACCAGGATATGTTTCTTCACCTTCCTCACTCTCCCATAGGACTAGGACCTCTGAATTAGAGAGATTCATCACCCTCACTTTATTAGTAGTATAGTGGTCGTATCTAATGTTGAAAGATATGTCTTTCCTGACTATATTTCACACCCATGTGCATCTCAAATAACAAATCCATTAGCTTCCACTCACTACTGGCCTCCCTAACTACATGTATCTAAGTCCCCCAACTCAATGCAATAGAAAAAACATTTACCCTTATAGGTGTATAGGCATTCTTGATGTCATAAGACTATAGGTATTAAAACCACCTTATTTTCCTCAGATTTAGTTCATGATTTGTAAATATTTACTTGATGATTTTGTAGTCTATGAACACTAAAAATAGATTTCTATGTATGTAATGTATCCAACACCAAAATACATGAACAATTGAAGAAAACTCAAGATCATGTTTTGGGTAATTACTCTCATGTTTCCTTAATTGCTGAGACCTATACGCTATGACTCTATCTCAGCACAAAATAACTAATCATATCCCAGTACAAGATTCATAATACAATATAGTGCAACTTTATCCTGGATCTGAAAAATTAGTATCGACACTGAATTAAATCTCCCTTTCAACTCATGAAAGGATACCTCATGGGTGTCTGACCATACAAACTTCACACCCTTATTATTTCAACCTGTGAGTGGTGCTACTAGGCATGGAACTTCCCATTTGAAATATCTGTAATATCCATTCATTCCCAAGAAACTTCATATCTCAAAACAATTATTGGAATGCTCCTAGTAAAATTCTTCTCCCAACTTCTCTATGTCAATTTATACATGTGTCTCTAAGATAATTTGACTCAAGAAGTGTATATAATCTATCCCAAAGTGGCAGTTTGTGAGAATATAATATAACTGATTCTATCTCACTGTATTCAATATGAACTTAATATTTTTTTCATGGTCATTTAAATTGTAAGAATAAACCAAGATATCATCCATGGAAACCACCACAAACAAATACAGATATGAATGGGAAACTTGGGTCATCAATGCCGTAAATATTTTTGGCATGTTCATGAGATAGATCTAAATAACCAGATAATCATATAGAACATACTAGATATGAAAGGCTATGCAAGGTAAGTCTGATGGTCAAACATGCACCATATGATATCCAGATCTCAAATATATTTTCAATAATACTCGATCCCCTCGAATCTGATCAAATAGGTCATCTATCCGCAATAAGGGATACCGATTCATAACCATCAGCTAGTTAAATTTCTGTTAATCCCAGCATAACCTTAGGGTACCATCCACCAATTTCAAAAAAAAGACTAGAAAACCCCATAGATAAGTACTGGGTTGTATAAAACAATTTTATACAAAGTCTACCTTCCTCTTGAGCTCCTGAAACTTTGTATTTTCCATCCTATAAGGAGGAATGCATACCAATGTAGATACTAATACTAACTCGATGGACAACTCAACCTATCTCTCAGAAGGTAATCTAGAAAAGTAGTTTTGGAAAACATCCCTAAAATTATCAATCGTTGGAGTAAAATCATCTTAAAGAACTCCATGATCAATCAAATACAAACTAGTAGTATGGGTTATTATCATTACCAAACTACAACACTTTGGTTAAGATCATCTCACCTGGACATCCCATTCACTCTTGGGAGTATATAATGTTACCTTGGGGATTTGAAAATCACCCAACAATGATAGAAACCGTCATAGGTTTGATAATCCACTTTCTAGTCCATCCCATGTATGAAATAAAACCTAATAATCTCGATGACATAAATATTCTATACAAAGTTACACCCAAAAAACTCAAGGGGAACTCCTTTAACTGATGTACAATATCCATTCTTATCTCTAATGGAGTTTCTAGAATCATAACACCCTTAGAAAACTATATAAAAATCCTAAGGCTTTACACCATAGGTGTAGATATAAAACCATGTGATGAACCTGTATAATAAAGATAGAATACAAGAAAGTAGGATATTTGTTTCATACATATCACTCTAGAAGATCTATCGACCGAATCCTCTTGGTAGGCTACAGAAAATAGATCTGTCTTGAACCACATCCCTATGACACAACCTCACTACCCAAATTAGGATCACTCGATTGTGTTGGTAAAACTGGTGTCTGGCTGCGTAGACCATAAACCCCAACACCTCGATCTGACCAGTCATTACTACTACAAATCCATTCATAAGAAGGAACTATGAAACCCAATCATGAACCTGGTGTTGGATATAACTCCATACAACTCATTGCTGTAGAGAAGGTCCAGCCAAAATGATGCATGTGACCCATTGCACCATAAGCTAGGAACTCAACTGTGAAAAATATCACTAATTACATTTATGGACTCATTTTCCACACTAATGATAGAGAATTTATCTTCCAATACTCACAACCTAGTTTATACTCATCTCATGGGAAGCCCAAAAATAGCACATCCGACCCAAAGATGTTAAACCACTGAGTTGAGAGACTGCACTACTTTACTCTACTCCCCTCAGATTCCCTTAGGATTCTGATAGTGCCAATTTATGTGCATATTTTTATCAAATAATGAGGATTTTTAATTTTATTTAATGATAAAACCGTTGTATTTCATAGTTTTATTAAAATATTGGTTGATTTTGATTATATAATGAAATGATCAAAATTGTAAAAGGTGCTTGATTCTTTATGTTTTTCATATTTTTACCATAAGGGTATTTTCATCATTAATTTTAACATATAATTCGAAATTGAGTGATTCATATTTTTTTGGAATCCTTATTGTGTTTCTTTCATCTTTGCCTGCTGGACCAGGGGATGATTCTGCTATCTAAAGGCCTTAAGAAATCAATGAAGTTAAATATTTTTTTTCAACATACAACATGGACCCCACTATTGTAACAGAACCACATCTCAGATTACACAACTTCAATCAAGTTAATTTCACCTGGTATTGAATAAGCACAAATATAAACGACTATAAAAATTTTTTTTAATAGTTTTGAAGTCATTAAGGTTTCCATCGAATGTTATACTTTTGAGGGAATATTCCTAGAACCTACATCCAAAAAATGAAACCGCCAATGAAAAATTCATAAGTCGTACATCCAGTGTCCAAATGAGCTGAACATTGGAGGGTGAAAGGAAAAAACATTTATTAACAACATTAATGAAGGGGTACATACATTGATTGGTGAATTAATGGGTCCAAAATTCATAAACCTTTGGTGTATATAAATATACCAATTAAAGGAGGCCCTCGCCTCCTATAATCATCAGTTCGACCCCCACATCCAAGGAAGGATCCCACCAGGGCATAGGCCGCTGATGATTCTCTCTCTCCCACATAATTTCTTATTTTTTATTTTATTTTCATTACATTTTTGTCTTTTTTTTAAATTTCAATTCAAATTATAGTTTTATTAATCCTTGAATTTGTGTTTCTCCATCCACTTTTCTTCATTTATTTCTTTCTCTCTCACCCTCTCCTCTTCTACCCTCTCCACTAAGTAATA
The DNA here is from genome assembly GCA_963277665.1 of Viscum album. Taxonomy (NCBI): domain Eukaryota; kingdom Viridiplantae; phylum Streptophyta; class Magnoliopsida; order Santalales; family Viscaceae; genus Viscum; species Viscum album. The sequence continues at coordinate 759,952,955 of OY728130.1, read as the reverse complement.
TCTTACTCTAAAAAATGAGAGGTTGATCCTGATACTTTCCATGCAGGAGGTGTAGGTGATAATGAATTTTCTTTAATGTTCAATTTTACGTTTTTAGATATAATTGAGTAGCATGAACGGGTATGTTGAATGTCCCCGAAGTTGTGATTGCCTCCGATGACATGCAACCCAACCTATATTTATTCATTTATTTAATCATTTTCCCATTATATATTTGTTAGTCCTTCACACATTGGGGATGATCTAATTAATGGATGAAATGACATCAATTGAACCGTGTCCTGGAAGATGGAACATCCTTGAAAAACATGTGTCATCAAATTGTATTAAAGGAGGATGTGTAATTGAGAGTGCTCATACATTCAATCATGTTCCAATTTTTCTAAATAATTAATAGTAGTTCAAACATGAGATTTCATGTTTTGATTATCAAACTAAAATAAAAAATATAATATAGAATAATGATTGAACGTTAAACCAACCCCAAAAACCAAGTTATTTCTTATTAACTCATTCTTTTTATATTTGAATGATAGTTTAAATTATCATTTTTCATGTCATTATTTTAAATAATAAAAAACACTAAAATATTTCCATAGCTTTCATTATAAAATAAAAAAATAGGTATTTTAGGTGATATAGAAGAAATATGTGATCTAATATGAAAGGCTCCTCAAGAGAGACAATCCTTCCTAACCATTATGCTGCACAAGGAAAAAAATAATTATTTTTGTCCATGCCCCGTGACAGGCCTGTGTCAAAACTGGATCCATTGTCAGGGAGCTAATAAATATTTCATTTAATTTTTCTCTTTTCACATCATAGGTAGATTTAATTTCTTAAAAAAATAAAAAACCTTCATGATGTTTTCAAATTCAGAATATTAGGCATAAAAAATTACTTACAGGTGCATAAAAAACAAAAAGAGGAAGAAGATTTTAGAAGGGATCGGGTGAAAAATCTTAGAGAAAGCATTGAACGACTGACAAAAAAATCAGAAAGAGAATTTTATTATGTTTTTTCATTAATGGAGAAACCCAACCCTGAGCTAGAGTAATAACATTAGGTGGAAAAGGAGGAAGACATACCTGATGAGCTACAAGTGGTAGATCAACAAAGATTGGATGAGTTCTTGATTTATTGTTAGTAATTTATAGATCTCCATATATAATACAAAGAAAAAGAACCAGCTTCAAAGAAGGAAGAAACCACAAGTGGTGTAATTTGAAGTTAAGATGGGGGAACTCGACTACCTACCTCTATCTTCAGAGAGTATACTCCAGGAGGAACTTACCAATATGATAGAGATTGAAGCTAAACCGACTTAGCGAGTTGAGTCATTATTTTACCCTATATCTTCAAATTTTATTGAATCTCAATTCTATATCACTCCTTGTGGTCTTTATTATACACAATCATAGAATATCTGCTATTCCTTGGAGGATGAAGAAGAACATAGATGTGCACCTACTGAGGAACATATGGAGCACCCTGAACATATTGAATATTTGTTGAAGGAAGTTCATGAAGAAATTCTAGTGGATTTCCATATGTAAACAACGACAAAATATGCTTACTTTGATGGGGAAGAATTGGATCTCAATACTTCATGTTTTAATTTTATTCAAATAGGATTACATTATGATTACCCCATTGACTATTCTTTTTATAAAATATACCTTGAGGAACCATTGGACAAAGAAGAAGAGGTTGCAAAAGTAGCAACCAAAAAGATGATGATTCATACTTCATCATACCCCCACCATGAATGTTATACCTCATTGATAAGGGGAACAATATAGTTTACTCTATCCAGGGATCATCCCTCAAGAAAAAGGATAATACACAAGCTGAGAAAAGCAACATGTGGTGGTTTTAATCAAAGAAGATTCATCCACTATTTGACTACGGATAGTAGCTATTACTATCCTCTGAAGGTAGTAAACATTTAGGGAACACTTGGGGTATCATACCAAGATTTATCATTACATGTTTTATAGGAACTTATAAGTCAATTTATTTTATTATATGTATTGTAGCATGCAGCCCACTCCCTCTAACTTTTCTGAGGTTAAATGACACGATCCTTTTGATTAATTGAGTTTTTTTTATTTTATAGGTTCATAATGGTAGAAGAAATCCCTAATAAGTAAAGGGTAAGAGCTATGTTTTTTTAAAAAGAGGGAGATCACTTTTAGTGTTTTACCTTTTAAACTCTCTATATTTTTTCCACAACATGTTTTGAGCATTATAGATAAAATTACATGCCCACAATTGAATTATGCTTTACATGACTAATCTATGAGACATTAGTTTCTTAGAAACCCAGTGTTTCCATTTCATAGATTTCAATATTGATATTATTAAATGATAGAAATGGAGAATTTAATTTTAAAAATGAATCATGGATATTGAAATAATGATTCAAGATTTGAAGAAATTAATCGATTCATTTAAATGAAATTTCCCTACCACATTTCATGATTTAAATTTTTGAAGTTCATGTGAATTGATTTTTTATTATTAATCATGCCTTGAGGGATATTCCAGTATCATATGTCTCATTCCGTATAGTACTTATAGACTAAGTACTTCTTATTTGTTCTTGATCATATTTCTTGAATGATCTTGGGACACGTAACCGACCCGAACTTGTATTGAAACTTTTCAAAGCTATGACTATGCAAAAACAAATTTAAAATGATTGAGGTAGCCTTAAAAAATAAAATTATCCTTATAATACAACATTTACATCAATCCTTATTTTAGGCCATAAAGACCATGAATGACCTTGTTAGGGATGAGCCATGTTTCAAGTCATTTTTATCCATTGCTACCCTCCTCTTAGTATTTTCATAATATTTTAAAGTTGAAGTGTGGGGGTAAAGAAAATATTGGTGGAAATAATGATTTAAATTTTAAGTAAGAATTTTTGGGGTTATATTGCTGGAATTCTAAAATATTATTGAATCATTCATTTTAATATATAGTTTTCCCCTCTGGAATAAAAAAAATGAAAAAATAGAAATAAATGGTTTTTGATTTGGGAAAACAAAAAATCACCATTTTCTAGAAAGAAGATATTATGATTGTATATGGATAGGTAATTTATGTGAGGTTTGATATAGTCATAACTTTCAAAATAAAAAATAAAAAAAGGTACAAAAAAATTCTAGAGGGTGCACAGATAATTCATTATACTTAATTTATCATAAAATTTACTTTGAATTTTGGGGAATAAGATGTTTCTTGGCACACCCCTATCATAGGGCGTGGGAAAAAATTATTTCCTATGTTAAAATTTAGTATTTTGGTTGACCTAGGATGTCTCACGAAGAGGAGGGAACACAAAACAGTATGTCACTTTTAAATGAGGGTAAAAATGTTTTGTTTGATAAGAAAATAAATGAATGGAAATTCAAATTCAAATGATTAAAAAACTATGATATTAAAAGGGTGATTACTTCGATGTTGGTTTCCTAATTGTAATGTTATACTTGTTCAATTTAATTCATACCACTTTTTCTTAGTGATTAAAATGAGTTTCCACAATCATTTCCTCTCACTTCCTTGGTGAAATTATGACGGTGAGAGAAAACATTACCAAGATATTAGTTTGGTCAACTCTTCTTCAATGTGAAAAATAGTGGTATTAAATATCCTCAATTGATATGGTAAATACCCTATTTCATATTGTTTATGAAAAACAATCAAGAATATTCACTACCCCTTTTACACATACTGAAGATCGTCAAGTACTTTACCACTAATCCCTAGTAAATTCCATTGTATATAAACCAGAAGTTAGTGGAGGGAGATAATGATTATTTTACCAAGGAAAAAATAAATACCAAAATTAAAATTCAATAAAGGCCTCACTTGTTAATAAAATTCACTATATGAAGTTGAAATCAACATTTAAGAAAAAATAAATTTCATTCAATTATATTCAAGAACTCAAGCATTACAAAATAGAAAACCATCCATTCCCCAATCACTGAAAATGCTTAACCCACTATGGTAAAGGTAATAAAGAAGAATGGGGGAGAATAAGGACTTAGAAAACTATGAAAATGAAAAGAAATAAAATAGAAACCCGGAAAATTCTTCTCCTTGGTGTCCCAGAAGGAATGGGATGGAATGTGAGATGCTTTGAAAGGGAGGGACTCTCCTCCTTTTATAGCCATAATTTATCCTCCAGATGTTGATGCGTTTTATACACATTAAATGACATCTTAATGCATTCCACCCTTCTTTAATTTTGTTCATAATAATCTCGGGCATGTACAGTCAAAATATCAGTGATTTGGACAATTATTGTTAGAGTTATACCCGTTATACTCTGACCATTTATTCTGTCCAGTCAGAATCGCCAAATTGAAAACCTCTGAATTAGGATGCTTTAATGACTATTAAATCGGCCAATTAGTGCAGCCTTTACATAATAAAAGATGTTCCAAAACTCCTTTCATGTCCAACCACGGAATTTTAAAACAATTGGGATCACCATGAATGAGGTATGGACCCTACACCAAATCTTGGAAGATCTATAAACAGTTTTTATACTCCCACTTTTGAGATTCGTTTGAGCTTCCGTATGACTGATTCAGCTTTTAGTACAAAATAAAGCAATTAAGCCCTTGATGTGTAGACTTAGGAAAAAAAATGAAATTTTCAATTTAAATTAGTTTAAGAAATGTTATGGCCAAAATACAGAAATAAGTTAAAATAGTTAAAAATCCAAAATGGGCCATTTTTACTGTTCATCTCAAAATAACACCAATATCTAAAAAATGCAGCAATTAATCGTAACATAACACTTTGGTGGGATTTAAAATAATGATATTCAATGTAAATTAATTGGAAATATTTTCTCTATCAATTCCCCCACACTTAGCACTTGGAATCTTGGACAGGTAAACATCAAAATGAAATCAAATCAAATTCGAAACACATAGCAATGACATCTACCAAATCCATACTAAGAAACAAAAAGATATCATGCCTCTTAAAAAACAATTATTTCAAGTTCTCCATTTTATATTATTTAATATATTTCTACTCCATTTCTTATCCCATGAAAAAAACACCTACCTCATATGAATTTCATTCTCATCTCACAAATGTAAATGTTCAACAATGATTTTCACATCCAAACTCACACAAGAGTCACCATAGGCTTGATAAATTCATACTTATCCACCTGATGTGATTCAAGAACATGTGTTTCTAATGAGGAATATTTATGGTTGTTCTAAGGCTTCTGGTTGGTAGGATTTAGATGTTAAAAATTCTATGGCCTAAAAAAGAGGGCTTGACTCTTTTTGAAGAAAAATTTCAAGATTCTAATTTTCACTCAAATATGGTCTTCTTATCATACCATTTGTAGAAAATAGGATCCATCATCATGATAACTCTAGGAAAGTTCAATCAGCTCAGTATTTCAGCTGATAAAATTTAAATCTTCTCAAACATGATTTTTCTTGAATGCTCTAGATAGGCACAACTTTCTTTTTACATAAGAAGCTCTAGAAAAGCATAACTTCTCTTATCAAGAAATCTCGAGAAAGGCATGACTTCTCTTATCATGAAAGCACCCTAAAAGGCCCAAAATTCAACATTATAATTTTTCAGTAGCACACAAATCTCTTCAACAATAGACGTTCCACCCAAATATTCACCAAATGAGGCAGCACAACACAAGGCAGCTTCCCCCACACATAAGTTCAACTAGATCATGAATGTTTCACTACAAGAGCAGGTTTGATTGAGAAAATTGGCTTATAATGTAGCTAACCTATTAGGATGTTCATGGATTTTATGGGGTACAAGGATTAAATTTACAAGGTATGCCATAATAAAAAGGATTTTTTTGAAAAGGGGGCTTTAAGAAAATAAATGACACAATAATTTAAAACACATGTACCCCAAACCCTCAAGTTTTGAAAGGAATAAATCAAATTCTAGTTAAAGAAAGAATTGTATCTTTCTCTCAAGAAATTAGGTGAATGATAATAATATGAGAAAAATAGTTCAGAAGACTCACATGAAAGTGATTTCAAAGATATAAACAGTGAAATATGGCATGATATTAAAAAATTAGTGTACTTTTCATGAAATTCCAAAATATTTGAACTTGAAAAAAAATCATTTCAAGACTCATTTAAGCTCAGTTTCCTAAAATAGATTGGTTCACTCATTGATATGAGTTTCAAAAATGGAAATGATAATCATTTCTGTTCAAAAGATTTAAAAACGCACAAAATTTTAAAAATAAATACATAAATATCTATTTTATTTATGAAAATGATAAAACAGACATTAAATGAGAATTCTAAACAACAAAGGTTCCCCCCACCCCACAATTAAATGATGTAGTGTCCTAAGTGAATACAAATAGATTTAACATATAAGTATATTTTTGATTGATTCACAACAAACAAGTAAGTATAAAGGAGAAGTACGACCTGTCTAACTGGAAATGGAACGTTGAGTTAGGCTCATAAGTGTTGCTCTATGAAAACCTAAAAAGGTAAAAAGATAAAATAATAAATATATTAAATAAAATGAAAATAAAATTTGAATATTAAAAGAAGGATAAATCTTGGTATAATCCTCCAAATGGGCCCTGGGTTTTGAAAGCCTCCATAGGGTCAGTTCTAATCAATTATCCCCAATCAGATGTCGGGCGAGGTTTCTTGTTCATGAACCTAGAAGAATTATTATTTCCAACATGAATTTGTTACTTTTTTTGAGGACCCCATTGATATAGTATACATAGTCCACCCCCACTATAATGAGATAAAACATGCATGGTGGGGTTAGGACAATGAATGAGTCCTCCTCTTTCATGGTTTCCACTTTCAAAAAATCTTCTTTATGCTCTAGTGGTTGTTTAAGGTATGATACATCAGTGGAAAAATCAAAGGGAGGGTTAGTGTATAATACTATTTGAACAAAATTAAAGCCTGAAGCATCAATATCAAATTCCTCCCTTTCATTGTATACAACTTTTTTTATCATTTTCTTTAGGAAAATGCACTTTGATCTCCTATTTAGTGGCCTCTAACAAATCTTCAACAATTTTAGGGAGCTCCATATGTTTTTCTTCAGATGAATATTCTTTTTCATTATCTTCCTCCAATGAAATACATTTATTGGCTGAATTTGAAAAATAAGGGAAGGTAATACTCAATTCATTTTCACCAAAATAAAAGGCTAACGAGTTCATGAAAATGCTACATCCCTGAGTTTGTTCATCTTCAATATATTCTTCACTAGAAAACACCTCTTGGAGTTGAGTAGTAGCAGGTGGAGGTAGGGAGTCAGTCTCCACCATTTCATGGATCTCCATAGAAAAATATGGGATGACTAAGGGGAGGTCTTCTTAGACCATAGAAACATCATAAAATTATGGAAAGTATTGGTAGAACTCAGTTAGCATTCAGGACATCGCTTCAAAAACATCTTTGTTCGTGTGCTCCCTTATTCTATCTATGAATTCTTTGAATGTTTTCTCATCATTATTTGTTTTCCAAAATAACCTCACCTGTCTAGAAATAGAAGAAACACCATCCTCTGCAGAAAAGGTTGAGACAATAATTGGTTTATTTATCAGTGGGTAGTTGTTCCATGAATTAAAGAAATAGTCAATTGAAAACAACATGGCAATGGTTTTTTTGTTTATGTTTTAATTTGAAAAGAGTCAAATATTTAAAATTTCATTTTGGCACTACCTCCCTAGAAATGATGCCATGTTTGATGCATGCATGTTGTAGGGCATAGAAAAACAATTATTCCATAAGTTAAAATGTAGTGATGCGGTTGACCAAGGATGTATCCCGAAGAGGAGTGCACACAAAATAGTTTGTCACTTAATGAGGGTAAAAATGGTGTGTATGATAAGAAAGTGATTGAATGAAAATTAAAATTCAATGGATTAGAAAACTATAATATTAAAATGGTGATTAGGTCGAGTTTAGTTTTCTAATTTTAATTCTATTCTTGTTCAATTTAATTGAAAATATTTATTCTTAGTTGATTATAGATAGTTTCCACAATCATTTCCTCTCACTTCTTTGATGAAATTATGATGGTGCGAGAAAACATTACCAAGATATTAGTTTGGTCAACTCTCCTTCAATGTGAAAAATAATTGTATTGAATATCCTCAATTGATATGGGAAATACCTGATCAGGTCTTGTTTATCCCAAATAATCAATAATATTCACTACCCCTTTTACACGGACTGATAATCGTCGAGTATTTCACCACTAATCCATTGTCTATTCCAGCGTATATAAACCATAAATTTGTGGGGGGAGATACTGATTATTTTACCAAGGAAAAAATAAATAATGGAATTAAAATTCAAGATCACACTTGATAATAAAATCTGTTATATGAAATTGAAAAAATCATTGAAGAAGAATGAAATTTCATTCAATTATGTTCAAGAACTCAAGCAATACAAAATTGAAAACCAACCCTTCCCTAATCACTCAAAATGCTTACCCTACCATAGTAAGAATAATAAAGATGAATGGGTAAAAATATGGCATTACAAAACTATGGAAAATAAATGAAATAAAATAGAAATCTTAAAAGTTCTTCTCCTTGGTTTCCCATAAGGAATGGGATGGAATGAGAGATGCTTTGAGAGGGAGGAGCTCTCCTCCTATTATAGCCATAATTTTTCCAAACAATGTTGATGCATTTTACCCCATTAAATGACATCTTCACACGTTCCACCATTCTATAATGTTGTTCATAATTATCTTGGTCATTTCCTCTCAAAACATTAGTAAAATTGGACACATATTCCGAGAGTTATGCCCGTTTTACTCTGACCATTTATTCTGTCCAGTCAGACTCACCAAATCGCAATCCTCTGTATTAGTGTGTTTCAATGACAATTAAAACAGCCAATTAACATGTACTATCCTTCATGAAAGATGTTAAAAAACTCATTGTGCATCCACCCAACAAATTTCACAACAATTGGGCCCACCATTAATGATTTATGGACCCCACACCAAAACCCGACTGATCAGTAAACAGTTTTTATACTCCCACTTGGGAGGTTCGTTTGAGCTTCCATATGACCGATTCAGATTTTAGTACAAAAGGATTCAATTAATCCCTTAAAATATAGACTCTAAAAAATTGAATTTTTCAATTTCTATTAGTGTAGAAAATGTTTTGGCCAAAATATAGAAATAAGTTAAAATAGTTAAAAATATGAAATGGGACATTTTTCCTATTCAGATCAAAATAACACCAATATCATAAAAATTAAGCGATTCATATTAAAGTAACACTTTGGTGGGATTTAAAACAATGATATTCAATGTAAATTAATTGAAAATATTCTCTCTATCATTGCAACTTATAATGGGTTAATTTCATTTAAATTTTCGATATCATGCATTGTATTTAAGATATAAACGTCCTCCTCGAGCCTTAATTTTTAAAGCATCAAATACTACCAACCTTAAGCCTCAGAGTCATTTTAACCTTTATTGAAATTCCTTATTATTTTGTGGGTCCTTTGTCTTGAAAAATTGAATAATGTAGTAAATTTACAAGTCTAGGGATACAGATCATGTTCTCATGATATGAGCATAACTCAACATGAATTGTATAATGAGTGATGAGAGAAAATAATCAAAAGTGAGGTAAATTAAGACATGGCATGTTTAATAATAATTAATCAAGGATCTTGAATGAATGAAAGAATAAGTTCCATAAATTTTCATAAGGGAAAATTAAAATTTGCGAATTATTGTTTCCCTTGAAAAATGGGAAATTAAATTAATATTTTATGTAGATTTTGGAATGTTTGATTTCACATTGAAAAATATTTGATTTTATTAAATTGTAATTTGAATATTGATAACATTATTTTCCTCTAATTTATACGTTGATATTTTATGCATGAGGAAAATCATGGTTTAAGTGTGAGGGTATTTTATAGAGCAAATTTATGTTAATATTTTTTATCAAATCATGAGTATTTTTTAATTTTTTTTAAATGATAAAACCCATATATTTCATTGTATAATTAAAATATTGGGTAATTTGGATTACAGAATGAAAATGGGAAAATTTGTAAAAGGTGCTTAATTATAAATTTTTGACAGATATTTACCACAAGGAAATTTTGGTCATTAATTTTGAAATAAAATTCCGAATTGAGTGATTCATATTTTTTGAATCCTTATATTATTTTCTTCAACTTAGCCTGTTGGACCAGGGGATGATTCTGCCATCTAGAGGCCTTAAAAATCAATGAAGTTAAATATTATTCCATGCAGATAGCGTTGACCCTACCACCGTAAAGGAACCACATATCAGCCTAAAGATCTTCAATTAAGGTGGTTCCATATGATATTGAACAAGGTAACACATTTACTCTTCTAAAAAGAACTTGAATTAGTTTTGAAGTCATTATGGTTTCCATTGGATGTTATTCTTTTGGAGGAAGCTTCCTGGAACCTACATCTATAAAAATAAAACACCAATGAGAAATTCATAACACATACATCCAGTGTCCATATGAGCTGATATTTTAAGGGTTAATGGAAAACTTGTCTATTAAAAACTTCCATTAAGGGGTTCACATGTGAATCATACAATTAATGGGTCCAAAATGAATCAACATTTAGAGGATAGAATTATGCCTACTAAAGGATTCCCTCACCTCCTTCTCATGTCATCAACTCGACATCCACAATGTAACACCCCAAGATTTTATAGTACGTTATTTCTTCAAAGTAATTCAATAACTTTCACTACACCTAACACCGAGTTCAAGCGCACCACAAGATTACCAAACTAGCCGTTCAAAAGTGGTTATGAATATTATTAACTGAATTTTGAACATTATATACTCCTTATTACTTTAGAATCCATATTATGAGTTTCTTAGACATAATGTAAGAACTAATTCATTTTTTTCAGATTAAAGAAGTATTTTTAAAAAATGCACTTTTACTGTCTTTTAATGGTGAACCCTTTTTTAATCCAATATTTGAAACATTTATATATTAAATTTTATAAAATAAACTTATTCTTTACAATTAGGACATAATAATTTAGTTTCAATATATTGTTGCTGTTTTTCTGGTAACTTTCATATTTGCGTGAATAGTGAAAAATACTATATTTTAACTGAAAAAAAAGTTTTTAAATCAAAATAATTTATAGTGTTAAATTATCTATTTTAATGGTTTATAAGTAAAAATATATTATATTTTTACCATTTAATCCAATTCTGGTCATTGGAAGTAAATTCACTTTGAAATTGGACATAAACAAGTGTCAATATTTTGATAGTTATTATTACTTAAAAATACACCTTATGGTTTTTGACAATGGGAATTAATTTTAAATTAATAAATAAAACTTATATGTTTTGAATTTGGTAAAACTAACTTCATTTTTGGATTTGGAAAATCTAAATTAGCCTAGGGTGAATTTTTGGTATTTTTCTGAAAACTTTCAATTTTTGATGAATAGTGAAAAACACTGAGTTATAGTTTTAAACCAAAACATTATTTAAATAATTATTTATTTAATTTAAATTTATTTTAGGTCAAAATAGATACATAATACCTATATAATTTCAATTTAAATCATTGGATTCAGTTTATAATAATTTTAGATATATTAAAAGTTTATTGAACTTTTCACCGTCTTTTAACCACCTCCTATGAGAATTTGCAAATTCACTTAAAACATAATTTTACCGCTTCTGTGAGTATAATTTTGAAAGTAATAGTGACATGGTTAATATCAAGGAGTAAAATGTTGTTCAATAAGATAAAAATATTTTTTTGTGAGTAATTACTTTTTACTTTTATTAACCGCGGTTAAAAGTAAATAGGGTAATTAAGGGTAAAAATGATATTAATATTACCATAACACATGTCCTAATTCTATTGGACAAGTTTATATCGACCCCAAACAACCTTATAAATAAAATATTATCATTTAGGTCCACTTGGATTAGATTAGGACATTTATTATTATTTAATTCAATGAAGAGTTAAAAGAAATAAAATCATAGTTTAATAACTAATTTTTTTTTAATATATGGTTATAAATAAGATAAATTTGATTATAAATATTAATTAGAAAGATAAAAATATTTTCCACATAATGGTATTTTATTTATAATTTCTAGACACTAAATAAGTTAATTTATTTATGACACAATGATGATGCAGTAATTACCTAATTAATGAAATATTAAAATAATTGATATTATAAATACCCAAATAAATATAATTTGAGACATTTAATGAATTAAAATAATTTTATAGATTAATATTACATATTAGTATTGGTTATTTGAATTGTTTTTGAAGTAATAATGCTGTTAAAAAGTTATCAAAAACAAAATACACTATTGACATAAAAGAGTTTTTAAAACAAATATTTTATGATTAATTGATATTATATTCATAAAAATATAAGTTTAAGACAAAGGAATTATATCATGGTAGGTGTGTCATTAATGGACCACTTGGGGGTCTCTTGGAAGTTTATCGTATGTTTATTAACCATATATTATAAAAATACAAAGAGACATGGTAAATGTAAATCTAATTAACTAAGAGTTAAAAATAAAGGATAAAGTTAATAAAGTGACCCAGACTTGTCTAAAACCTATTAGTTGAGTGGATTTCGACACATACCCACCTTATACATGAAATAAATCAACTTTTAGCAATTATAAACTGAATATGAATTTATTATAAAATATTATTTTAATTTTTTCCTAAGGTGTCTGTCACCCCTCTTATAAAAGAGAACTCCCCCTTATATCTAATTCACACCTTCAAAGATTTTTTTTCTCAGCCAACCCCTGCCCAAATATTCTCTAATCTTCCCTAAATTCATCCTATAGGCATTATTTTGATCATAAAGACAACTTATTGAGCCCTTTTGATCAAATCAAAAGGAAGAACCCGAAGAAGAGGGAGTGTTTTTACCACCCTCTTTCAACTTCCTTTCTTATTCCACTTCTTCTTTCTTTGTTATTTCCACTCTAAAATAATAACTCTAGTATCTTCTATATACTATGATGTTATTATAAATATGGTACAACCATATTCAGTATTCTATCCATACTTTGAATTACATGTCACCATGCGTGCGTACGTACGGCTTACTGTCTCCACGTTGTGGTGTAATTGTTATTCAATACATTATTTTTTGGATGGGTATAATAATGAAGTGTAATTTATATAAATAATAAATATAACATGATAATGATTCTATATATATGATACACCATCCAATTATATATTATTTTAATATCAAAAGAATGATATTGTCGCTCGTGCGTACGTAAGGACTACCATCTCCACGAACGCGCTGAGATTAATTCCCCATCGTATCCATTCAAGACTAATTTTCATTTGATGATTAAAAATAATTTTTAAGGACATTATATCATTCTGTATATGAATATGATACAACCAATGGATAAAAACATAACTTATGTAACAAATCATATAAAATAACACGAGTAAGTGAACACCTGAAAAGACAATAATAATAAAATATTATTAACAAAGCAATATTAATAGATCATATATGAAATCATAATTATGTATATGATTACTGTATAATTTAATAAAAATTATTTAACTATTATAGATTAGTTTAACCTACCCTCTACTAATTAAAAGTACAAGGTAAGGGTTTATTTCACAATCTCTTCAATATCCGAGGTTTTTTATATGTAATTATCTACTGGGACCTCTTTATCATCCACATCCATGATTCTTAAAAATTTATTTCAAAACATTATTTCTATTTTACAGACTATAGGTTAAAGTCATTTATACCCTTGTTTTAATTTTTATAAGATGTTTATAAAGGAATCTTTCTGTCGTTCTCCAAACAGGGTCCTTTTTAACCTTTTCGAAAGAATTAAGGTAAGAATGTTTTTTAACTTATACGGCGGGTGCAGCTATTTTCCACTATTATAAAATCTTTGAATTTTCATTCACAAGATTATAAGGATATTTTCAAATTAAATGTTTTATTTTATAATTATGCTACTTTTAAATGATTTCAAAAAAAGAGATATTTCTATCAAATAGTTATGATTTCATCTATGTTCACATCCTTTGATGGATTTTATGCTTATTTGAAGTTGATTTATTATGATAGAAAACATCCATATTGAATTGATGGTTTTGTGATATGTTTGACTGTGGATGTGTTGTTTTTATATCATTCATGGTTTATGGAGAAAGTATTGAAGTTTTGTATGCTAGTTTTAATAAGAATGTTTATGTTATGTCTAAACCTGTTCATATGAGGAATGAATTGGACATAATAAGTGACGGGTGGAGCCCTCTATAGCTCTTAGATGCATCGGTAGGTCTCATGAGAAAAACTAGTGTCTTGACACAAGGCCTTGACAAAATCTTATCTGTAGTCTTGGCACAAGTCCTTGACTATGTGGTTATGATAGTTTGGTATTATGCATTCCATCAATATGAAAATGGATATTGATATTGCATGTAATTATTTGATTAGTAGATTATCCATGTGAATAAGTAAATGGCATTATTTCATTTTCTCTTTGCCATATTATTCTGTAGTTCACATTTAAAAGTCTTTTTATTTAGTTATACATTGCCTTAAATGTTTATGCTAACTTATGAAAGTTCCCACTATATTGTTAGCCTTACTAGGCATCTGAGCTCACCCCATTCTATGTTTTATTTTTTCCAGGATGTGAAGAAGTATTTTATGAATGACCTGCAAGGATAGTATGAGGGGATATGAGTGTGGGGATAAGATGTTGTTGTAGTTTTCATTTTATGATTTAATGTAAAACTTATGAATATATCTAGTGTTTCCAATGCTACTAATCTAATTGGTCTTTTGAGATTTGATCTTTTATGATCATGAAAATGTTATTTAATAATGCACCAACTCTGGGTAACTGGGGTTGGGGTGTTACAGTTGTTATTAGAGAAAGTTTAGTACAAACCTTGGAAGATATATTTAGATAAACTCTGATTAGAGCACATATCCGTAAGATAGAATTTGAGGACTAGAATAGAAGAACTTCCTAGAATTTTGGTATTGAAGAGATTTTGTGTGTTTTTCAAGCAATACATCCTTGTCTGGATATGAGTAGGTAGAGGCAGCTCTGGAATAGATGTACCTATGGGTAAAACCCGAAAACACCACTTCGAGCTAGAATCAAACAAGAATTAGTGCACGACAACGGGCCTTGCTGCACTTTTGGTTACGACACTCCCGTGGGATATGCTTAGGATAATTCTCATTTTCTTTACAAACCATTTTGAAGGGTTTATGAGTATATACTTCCTCAAAGAAAACATATTTTATGATTATGTATTATATCGATAAAATGTTCAATTTATGTTAAGTTTTTTAGAAGTTTGGATTTATGTATTGCGATTCATAAAATAATCTTGTGCATGCCATTGTATAGAAATGGAACCCAATAGAAGGAATGTGAACTCCAGAAATACGTATGATCAAAAGAGTAATAAGGATCATATATTTCATGGCATTAATCCAACATTTAGAAGGGAAATAGTCTCCCATGTATTATCAACATATGAAGAAATAGTATCATGTGTTAATAAGATAAGTAAAGAATTATCTGAGTCCTATGGAATTGAAGGAAAGCAAGAGAATAAAAGGATGGAAGAGAGAAATATGGATAAAGGGAAGAGGGAAAAGAATAATTTTCCCATATGTGATAACTGTGGGAAGAAACACCCTGGAACTTGCCTGAAGGGAATGGGAGTTTGTTATAAGTGTGGAGAAAAAGGACACCATGATTGTGACTGTAAGGGTAAGAAAAAGGATTCAATTGTACAATGCTTCATCTGCAAGGAGTTGGGACACTATGCGAACCAATGTCCAAATCATCAGATTATTCCCCAAATGATGGTATTGGATAATAATAATGTTATGATACTACCACAGATAAGGAGGAATGATTAGAGTTCTTATGTTGTTATTAAAGAATTATGTCATTTGAGTGTTGTATCAATGATGTACTAGTTATAAAAATTATAGAGTATATAAGGATTATATTGCAGTATAATTTTATTAAGGACTTGAGATTGTGTGGAACCATGAAAATTGACTCAATAGCATGTTAAATTTATGGAAAATATATGGCTGAGAAAAAGATAAACCATAATATGGTTTTGATACTGAGGTAGTGATTTTGGAATAATACATGATTGATTTGGATAAATTATATTAGATATTCTTGACTACCATGAAAGTGATTAATCATTTCTATATTCCATAATTGTTTCAGTTTATATCATTTTTGGATATAAGGTGTATATCCAGTATTCTATAAAGAATAATGAAGAATGAATGTAATCAATAAGGTTTTATGGTAATTCATGATGTTGCAGTGTTTTAAAATAATACACAATGAAGGTGTTCACATGTTATTACGCGGAAAAAATGATCTTTATTGCATTTAACTTCCCTATAAATTTTGGACTATGAGTTTGGAATGAATTATTTTGGATATGTCTAGTTTGAGACTATTTTTGGATTTCCATAAAAATGACAATCCAGAGGTTAGGCGGAAACCCGTCGCGTCTGGCAAGGCCGCGAGACTTGAACCCGCAACCGAAGGGTGACTAGGGTTTACCAACTACCACTGACCCACGCGATGTCTTGGATTGAATAATGTTGTTTTTTTAATGAGTCTAGTAGATGAATTATAAATTCATTTTTTTCTGGAACCCAATACGAATAGGATAAATAGGATATTTTTTAAGTTCTATTATCTTTTAGAGTGAAAGATAAATTTGTGGTAGAAATTAGTTAAAGGATGGAACTCTACTTGAAAAGTATACATTTTTTTCTTCTCTTATTCTATGATGAAATAAATTCTTAAACATTACGTAAGGAATATTAAAACAAAAAATGTGTTATCCTAATACCTTACGTTTTTTTGAACCGATGATATTTTAAATCATCATAGATTGGTGGCATTGAGGCCCACAATTATACAATTGTTTATGATTGATGATCTCAATCAATACATATAAATATTTAGTTTTTTCCTCCAATTATGTGTCTCTAATTATCACCAATGTTCTCCTAATCAAGATTATAATTTGGTGGTGACTTTTTCATTCCCCTTTTCCTCTTATTAAGACTAAATTTTATTAACCCAATTTCTGATGTGGATTTCCCCACAAAGTTATTTTCTATTTTGAACATTTTATTTTCAAAGAATAATTTCAAATTGAGAGGATGTAATTTATTGAAGGAGGAATGAATGTAACACCCCAAGATTTCTTAGTACATTATTTCTTCATAGTAATTCAATAACTTGCACTACACGCAACACCGAGTTCAAGCGCACCACAAGATTACCAAACTAGTCATTCAAAAGTGGTTATGAATAGTAGTAACTTAATATTGAACATTATATAATACTTTTAATTTTAGAATCCATATTATTATTTTTTGAGACATAATGTAAGAACTAATTCATTTTTTTCAGATAAAAGAAGTATTTTCCAAAAAATGCACTTTTACCGTCTTTTAATGGTGAACCCTTTTCAAATCCAATATTTGAAACATTTATATATTCAATTTGACAAAATAAACTTCTTCTTTACAATTAGGACATAAGAATTTAGTTTCAATAAATTTTTGGTGTTCTTCAGATAACTTTTATATTTGGGCGAATAGTGAAAAATACTATATTTTAACTGAAAACAAGTTTTTTAATAAAAATAATTTATAGTGTTAAATTATCAATTTTAATGGTTTATAAGTACAAATATATTATATTATTACCATTTAATCCAATTCTATTCATTTTAAGTAATTTCACTTTGAAATTGGACATAAACAAGTGTCAATCTTTTGATAATTATTATTTCTAAAAAATACGCCTTTTGGTTTTGACAGCGGGAATTAATTTTAAATTAATAAAGTAAACTTATATGTTTTGAATTTAGTAAAACAGACATCATTTTTGGATTTGGAATATCGAAATTATCCTAGGGTGAATTTTTGGTATTTTTATGAAAACGTTCTATTTTTGATGAATAGTGAAAAACACTGAGTTATAGTTTAAAACCAAATTTTTATTTAAATAATTATTTATTTAATTTAAATTTATTTTAGGTCAAAATATATACATAATACCTATATAATTTCAATGTAATTCATTGGAGTCAATTTATAATAATTTTAGATATATAAAAATTTTATTGAACTTTTCACCGTCTTTTACCCACCTCCTATGAGAATTTTCAAATTCAATAAAACTTAATTTAACCGCTTCTGTGTGTGGAACGTCGAAAATACAAGAGTAACGGTTAATATCAATGATTAAAATGTGGTTCGATAAGATAAAAACAATTTTTGGTGAATTGTATATTTTTACTTTTATTTACCATGGTTAAAAGTAAATAGGGTAATTAAGGGTAAAAAAGATATTAATATTACCCTAACTGTAATGGCCCAGACCTCTCCGGCCCATTCCTTTGTCAAAAAGAAGGCCACGACGTGTTCTGGAGGGTAAAATGGACTTTTTCCACACTTTCCAGAATTTTGAAACTACACGCCGTGTAGTTTGAGTACACGCTGTGTACCCCCTTGTTGGGTATACCCCATGCTGAAGGCCGTGTCCTTAAAATGTGAAATAAATGGGTACACGCCATGTATCCAATACTACACGCTGTATAGTCCCTCCCCGCGTATGCGTTACCATCAAGTCGTGTGTTGACCAGTCAACGGCCGCGTTCCGCGTTGAAGGTCATGTTGGAAGCCGCATGGTGAACGTGTGAAATGGCCGAGTACACGCCGTGTACCATAAAGTACACACCGTGTACTTTTTCTTTTCTTGCCTATAAAAGGAGGGGTCCCCTCCTCCTTTTCAACTCACCCATGTCCTCCCAATTCCTCTGAGCAGAGCTCTCCCAAGAGACTCGAAGGCTCCTTTTCTTCTATAACTTCTTCGTCCGAGCTCTGATTTACGATCCGTCAGTGGCCACGGGATCGTAACGAGGAGGTGGAACTTCCAAGATTGGATTCGTTGTCTTTCATTTGGTCTTTCCTTTCAGAATTCCACACGAAGAGGTTTTTCCGGGACCCGACAGAAGTGACGGACGTCGACGGATGTCTTCTAAAGTTGATCCGGGGGAGCGTTGTGATCAGAACCTGTTGAGGTAGGGATCTTACCTTCATCTCTCTAATTTGTGAATCATGCGGTGAGGTTATCCTCTTGTTTTCATGAAAAACAGTAGAACCATTAAATAAAGACAATAACTGGTTAAAGAATGGCGATGAGAAAGTTGTTATATTTATCTTTTTTATCCTATTGATATGTTATGAATTGAATAGGCTTATGCCTAATGAAAATCACGGTCGTTGGGGGCCTTTTCTTGTGAAGTTAAATGTTTCCCTATCTTCTGGACCGTTTTTGTGAATGGAACCTTGTGGAATGTGGAATATGGTTAATCACGTAAAGTTGGCTAAATAAAATCTGTAACCCTTGTGTGAACACCTCGGTAAAACAAAATGGAATAATGAACATGTGGGTGTTGTCTTGGATACGTGGCATGTGAAAGGGGGTGTTTCACGGGTTGTTATGGATCAGGTGAGCAGCGGGGCTGTGGTTGTCTTGACTGCGGGTTGAAATGTGAACGGGCTATGGGTTGTGAATAATAAATAAAAAGTGGAAGAGTTAATGAATGGTGGTCATGGTAATGGAACGAGATTAATAATCAATGGGTTGGTTGGTTAATAAGAAGGGACTTATTGTGATGCTTGTGTTTTCCTAACTTGATTTGTGGATTGTAGGGATATTATAAGGCCCCAGCCTTAAACCTTACTTAATGTTGAGTTATTACAAGATTACACATTGAGGATCTTTTCGGGTTTAGAGTTTTAGAGAATTAGATCATAAAACTTTCATTACATTCCACATATTAACAAAGTGGTTACATAAAGAGAGTATTCTTCACTCCCATCAATGGAAACATATTTAAAATAAACATGGATTCTTTCTTGACACTTCCTTGACACTATCACTATATCATGTACCTTTTCCTTGACCTGTGAAAAACATTTCAAAAAAACTTGGGATGAGCATAAAAAGCTCAGTAAGGGATATAAAAATATGGAAAGGAACCATGGGTACATATATACATAAGGATGAGATCATAATTTACCCTTAAAACATAAGCACTTTAACATACCTCATCAAATCATGAATAAATAATAGAAATCATAAGACATAAAGGTAACTTGAGGCATTCATAACATTATTATGTAGGGAGTAACCCTCTTGGTTACGTTTGGAATACCCATCACAGTATATTCCCAAAATCTCTTCGGAGAAACCTTAACGTTTCACTCCTCCACATTACCCAATGCATTGGAGAGCTATATCGAGCTCACCTTCCCTTAGTTTATCACGGAACCACCCGTTTTCATAATAATGCCCATGAACCTCAACATAATCATATCACATAAAACATGCATAAAGGAAACATAACATTCCCACCTTTCAATCACAAGATATCAGTACAAAACATTGATATAAAAAAATTATGAAAACCATTTTTGATACGAAAATAAAAGAAAAGTAAAACATTGTATTTATTTTTCTTTTAAAAAGAAGGTATGGCTTGTAGAGGAAGCCGAAACTCAAATAACGGTCACGACGGCGGAGAAGTCATTGTCGCCGCATACGTACGACAAAAACATTCCCTTTTGTCTCTTAGTAAACGCTTCGTATAAAAAAGATTCCTTTTGAATAAACGTAAAAGTCAAAGGGGTTTATACACCGTATAAAAGAAGGTTGTGTATAAAACAAAATATGCCTCAACGAAAGGAGATTGAGACGAAGTCCCATACCTCGTATCCGACTTGACCCGACCGTTCTTTAATGTCCTGAATAATAATCTTGAGTTAATTTCTACTTGCTTAAGAACCTTTTTCAAGTTCATTATTCCTTTTATACCATGTTATGAACATCATGTAATCATTTAAGTTAATAATGTTCATTTTGTCAGTATTTGGTTCTTAAGTCAAAAATAGACTTCTTATACTTACATGTTGTTAATTTGGTCAAAGGTTAGTTATATACAAAATGATATTAATGATTTGGATAACATATATATCATATATATTCAGCATATACATGTATTTATAATATTACATCATATTTAGAGGTAAGAAATGAAATGCACCGTTCATGGAGACGGTAAGCCGTACGTACGCATGAACGCTACTTTCATTTCTATTTCGTATTTTATAGAATGGAATCATAATGATATAAAGGTATATTATAATTCCAGTATAATAACATATATAATATCATTAACTTTATCCTTTACACATCCCACATATGGTATTAACGAATCAAATCACTTTTAGGGGGCGGTAGTCCGCACTTCCTAAAATGAAGATATCTAGTTTACCCATAATGGAAACAATAATGGTATTCAATAAATGAAAAATACAGAAGCTTAAGGAAAGAATAAACATATTATATATCATATATCAAAATAGTGACATCATAATGGCCACCTTTGAAGGTGTTAAATGAGTATTGAACAATCATCGTTTCGGGAGGCAGAATTTTTCCATCCACGGAAACCGTATGTTCTTTAACCATTTGATGTAGTTGTGTGAGAGTGTAGCTCGAATAAATCATATAACAAAATCCTAGTATATTTAATATACAGGTTTTGTTACAAAATAAGTAAATAAAAAGAGTTTAGGGGGTTGGAGAAGCAAAATAAAACAAACGAACTCAAGTGAAGACTTTACCTTAAAATCGGGTAACTCCCTTTGGTTTGAGCTCAAAGGATTACTTGGGAAGTCTTCTGCCCAAAGTGAGGCTTCAAGGAGTAATAGAGGGAAGTGGAGAGACAAAATGGGCAGGGTATGGCCAAGACCAAGGCTTGAGGAGTGTGTGAAATGAGGTAGAGGTGGGGGCCTTTTATAAGAGGAGAGGAGGGGCACTTTTGGAAATCATGAAACTATTATTTTATTTTCAAACGTGTTTCGAATTTCTAAGGTCCCAAATTGATATATTTAGAAGATAAGATGATAAGGCTTCGAAATATTCCCATACAATATTTTTTGGACAAGTGTAGTTCTTAGATATTACATTATATTTCTATTTTATTTTAATTGTTAAATAATGAGGTCATCGCTGCATCATCATGATGTCATAAATAAATTAATTTATTTAATGTCTAAAAATTATAACAAAAATATCCTGATGTATTAAATAATTTTATCTTTCCAAATAGTATTTATAGACAAAAATATTATTAGTATAACCCCTTCTAAAAATTGTTTTAGTAAAACAATTTATGTTAGTGTCATTTTCACCTTTATTTAAAAAAAAGGCATTAAAGTCATTATCTCACCCAAGTGGATCCATGGGGTCCCCTAAATCGACCCATGGGTTGTCTTGTTCTTACATGACACAAACAATAGGTTTAGGACATGTGTCAAGCTCATCTCATTTTATTAAAGCATTATTTTTACCTTAAACTACACTAATTACATCTAATCGCGATTAAAAACTTAATAAGTTACTATTCACCAAAAAATTATTTTAATCTCATTGAACCACATTTTACTTCTTAATGAAAACCATGTATGTTGGATTTTTTGAAATTCAATACAAATTAGTGGTAAACTTTCATTTAACTGAAAAATCAGTTTGCCTGATTACCACTTAGTGGTTTCACTATTCATCAAAAATTGGAGTTTTTCAGAAAATTACCAAAAATCCACCCTAAGATATATTTGATATTCCGAATTCAAAAATGAAGTCTATTTTAAGAAATTCATAACATATAAGTAACATTAATTAATTTAATAATTAATTCCCCCTGTCAGAGCAAATAGCGTGTTTTTATAAAACAATAAGTATCAAAAGATTGACACCGGTTTAAGTCTAATTTCAAACTGAAATTGATTCCAATGACCACTATTGGATTAAATGGTAAAAATATATTCAGATTATACATTAAGAACAATTCAAAAGATAATATAATCATTTAAATAAATTAGATTAAGAATCAATTTTGATGTAAAATGCAGTATTTTTCACTATTCATTAAAAAATGAATATTGTCAGAAAAATACCAAAAATTCACACAAAGTAAATTTTGATGTCCCAATCACAAAGATTAAGTTTATTTTGACAAACATAGCTTATAGAATTGTCAAAAGATAGATTCAAAAATGGTTTTCCATCAAAAGGCAGTAAAACAGTCTTTTAAGAATATTAGTGTATTCCATGCTTAAGATTGGATTTATTTTCATTTTAAGCCTCTAAAACACTATCTAATTCATTAATAGGCATAGATAAAAAATATATATTATTCATTACTTAAATGGGATGTTACATCCTTCCCCCCTTTAGAAAATTATGTCCCCACAATTTATTTACTTGTCAAATAAATGGGGGTACTTATCCGTCATTGCATTTTCAGATTCCCATGTTGTCTCTTCCATCATGTGGTTTTTCCACAAAACCTTTACCTGGTGAATCGCCTTATTTCGTAACACTTGCTCCCCATGGTCAAGAATCTGTACCGGTTCTTCCTCTTAAGAAAGGTTCTCTTCCAGCTTAACTACCTCTGGACTCCAAACATGAGATGGATCTGGCATGTACTTCCTCAGCATCGAAACGTGAAAAACATTGTGTACCTGAGATAAACTCGGAGGTAAAGCCACTCGGTATGCAACTGATCCAACTCTCTCCAGAATTTCATATGGTCCAATAATCCTTGGACTCATCTTTCCTTTCTTACCAAATCGCATCTCACTTTTCCATGGTGATACTTTGAGAAAAACATGATCACCTACCTCAAAAGATAGTTCCTTCCTCCTGTTATCTACATAACTCTTCTGCCTACTCTGATCTGTTCTCATGTTCATCTGAATCAGCTGAACTTGTTCTGCCATCTCTTCTACCAATTCTGGTCCCATCAACTTCCTTTCACCCACTTCATCCCAGAAAGCTGGAGTTCGACACCGCTTCCCATATAATGCCTGAAATGGTGCCATCTGTATACTGGAATGAAAACTGTTATTATATGAAAATTCAACCAAAGAAAGATGTTGGTCCCAAATTCCCTGATAATCCATAGAACTAGCTCGTAGCATATCCTCCAAGGTCTGAATTGTTCATTCTGACTGTCCATCTGATTGAGGATGAAATGCTGTACTAAAATTTAATTCAGTACCCAACAACTTCTGAAGGCCTTTCCAAAAGTTAGAAGTGAACCTGGGATCACAATCAGATACAATGGAGAGAGGAACTCCATGTAACCTGACTACCTCTTTAAGATACAAATGGGAAAGTTGATTAAGAGAGAAAGTATCTCGTATAGCAAGGAAATGAGCAGATTTAGTCAAGCGATCAACAATAACCCAGATTGCATTATTACCTCGAGATGTCTTCGGTAATCCCACAAAAAAGTCCATGGATATATTCTCCCATTTCCACTCTGGAACTGGTAAAGGCTGAAGCATCCCTTTCGGTAACTGTCGCTCTACTTTAACCTGTTGACAAGTCAAACACTTCACAGTAAAGTTAGCAATATCTCTTTTTATTCCATCCCACCAGTAATACTCCCGCATATCTCTATACATCTTAGTACTGCCTGGATGAACTGAAAACGGAGAACTATGAGCTTCACATAACAACTCTCTCTTCAACTGTGAATTACAAGGCACACACAATCTCTTCCCAAATCTCAAAACGCAATTATTATCAATGTTGAATTCAGGCAACTTGCCTTTCTGAACCAGCTCTACCTTTTTCTGCAAATCACTGTCTCGCTTCTATGCTTGCTTGATTCTGTCTGATAGAGATGATCTCACTGATACCTGAAAAAAAATAGAAGAACTTCCTGCACCAACAACTTCTATGCCAAAGTTCATCAAATCCTTAACCAAAGGATCACATTCCAAATGCAACATTGCTAATGAAGCATTACTTTTTCGACTCAAAGCATTAGCCACTTTATTTTATTTTCCCGGATGGTAATGAATTGTACAATCATAATCCTTGATTAATTCTAGACATCTCCTTTGTCTCATGTTCAATTCTTTCTGAGTGAATATATACTTTAAACTTTTGTGATCAGTATATATTTCACACATTACTCCATACAAATGATGCCTCCAAATTTTTAAAGCAAAAACAACAGCAGCTAATTCCAAATCATGTGTAGGGTAATTTACCTCATGA
The DNA here is from genome assembly GCA_963277665.1 of Viscum album. NCBI lineage: Eukaryota > Viridiplantae > Streptophyta > Magnoliopsida > Santalales > Viscaceae > Viscum > Viscum album. Next base: position 759,927,666 of record OY728130.1, on the reverse strand, counting down.
GTCTTCAATTGTCATGAAGCATAAGCATTTACCTGATCATTCTACATTAGGACACAACCAAGTCCTTTCAATGAAGCATCACTATAGATAACAAACTCACCATTCCAGGAAGGTGGTGCCAAAACTGGAGCATTCACCAATATTCTTTTCAATTCCTTCGGTAATAGCCTGATACAACTTCATTTGATGGCCCGACGTCTGCTGAAGTAGTTGCAAAGGATTTCACCACCCCTTTCTGCTTGTAGTCTAACTGCTTCCCATCACTCAAGCTCTTTGTCAGACACTCATTTTCATAGTGACCCATCTCATTGCACTTATAACATTTCACTAACTGTAAATCAAATTTGGTCTTACCTTCACCTTGATCCTTTTCAGTGCAATCACGAGCCTTATGTACCATCTTACCACATCGGTAGCACCTTCCAGAATTCATAAGACATTCCCCAGCATGCCTTTTGCCACATTTATCACAAACTGGAAACTTAGTTTTCTTACCATCAGACTTTTTTGAAGAATTCTTACCTTTCTTCTGCCACCTCGGTCTCTTCTTCTGTTGGTTGTTATAGAACACTTGATCATCGGAAAACTCCATTTCCACCTTCTAAGCACATCGAACAAGCTTTTCATAACTTTTAAACTCACGAGAAGCTAATGCCCTTCGATATTTTGGCTTTAATCCTGAGTAAAAACGATTGATTTTACTATCAAGGCCTCGGATAAAATTTGGAGCATACCTTGCCAATCGAGTGAACATTTCTTCATAGGTAGCCACTGAGTCTTCCTCTTGCCTCAATTCCAAGAATTGATTTTCCATTCTAAGTCGAACAGCCTTAGGAAAATACTTCTCAAGAAACATAACTTTGAATTCATCCCAGTCAAGAGCATCAATCTCATCGACATCCCTGATATTTTTAACCATCGACCACCACTGATCTGCTTCACCCTCCAAACGGTAAATAGAAAGACTAACCTTTTGATTGTCTGAACACCCTATTACATCGAAAATCTTCTCCAGTGCTTTAATCCACCCTTCAGCTAGCACAGGGTCAGATGATCCTTTGAATGATGGGGGATGTTGCCTCATGAAATGTTCCACCACTGACATGTTCCTCTGCGGTTGATCTGGCTGATCTCGTGTATGGATACCACCACCATTTATAGCCTGAGTCAACTGCGCCATTACTGCAACAAACTATTCAGTTCCAATTCCGACCGTCTCAGGATGCTGATTCGGAAGGTTATTTCCTTCTGTATGCCTTCCTAGCACTGCTTCCCTGTTTCCTCTGCGGAAAACCATTCTGAACAAACATGTCTTAGATGAAGCAACATGGTAATCTTCAAATGCTATATCACTTCAATTTGACCATAAAAAAATATTTTTGGATAATCATTTCATAGAATTCTAACTCCTAAAGTTATCTAAACCGACCTCTGATACCAACTATAAGGCCCCAGCCTTAAACCTTACTTAATCTTGAGTTATTACAAGATTACACATTGAGGATCTTTTCGGGTTTAGAGTTTTAGAGAATTAGATCATAAAACTTGCATTACATTCCACATATAAACAAAGTGGTTACATGAAGATAGTATTCTTCATTCTCATCAATGGAAACATATTTAAAATAAACATGGATTCTTTCTTGACACTTCCTTGACACTATCACCATAACATGTACCTTTTCCTTGACCTGTGAAAAACATTTCAAAAAAACTTGGGATGAGCATAAAAAGCTCAGTAAGGGATATAAAGATATGGAAAGGAAACATGGGTACATATATACATAAGGATGAGATCATACTTTACCCTTAAAACATAATCACTTTAACATACCTCATCAAATCATGGATAAATCATAGAAATCATAATACATAAAGGTAACTTTGGGCATTTATAACATTATTACGTAGGGAGTAACCCTCTTGGTTACGTTTGGAATACCCATCACAGTATATTCCCTAAATCTCTTCAGAGAAACCTTAACGTTTCACTCCTTCGCGTTACCCAATGCATTGGAGAGCTATATCGGGCTCACCCGCCCTTAGTTTATCACGGAACCACCCGTTTTCATAATAATGCCCAAGAACCTCAACATAATCATATCACATAAAACATGCATAAAGGAAACATAACATTCCCACCTTTCAATCACAAGATATCAACAGAACACATTGATATAAAAACATTATGAAAACCATTTTCGATACCAAAATAAAATAAAAGTAAAACATGTTATTTATTTTTCTTTTAAAAAGAAGGTATCGCTTGTAGAGGAAGCCGAAACTCAAATAACGGTCACGACGGTGGAGAAGTCGTTGTCGCCGCATACGTACGACAAAAACATTCCCTTTTGTTGCTTAGTAAATGCTTCGTATAAAAAAGATTCCTTTTGAATAAACGTAAAATTCAAAGGGGTTTATACACCGTATAAAAGAAGGTTGTGTATAAAACAAAATATGCCTCAACGAAAGGAGATTTAGACGAAGTCCCATACCTCGTATCCGACTTGACCCGACCGTTCTTTAATGTCCTGAATAATAAACTTGAGTTAATTTCTACTTGCTTAAGAACCTTTTTCAAGTTCATTATTCCTTTTATACCATGTTATGAACATCATGTAATCATTTATGTTAATAATGTCCATTTTGTTGGTATTTGGTTCTGAAGTCAAAAATAGACTTCTTACACTTACATGTTGTTAATTTGGTCAAAGGTTCATTATATCCAGAATAATATTAATGATTTGGATAACATATATATCATATATATTCATCATATACATGTATTTATAATATTACATCACATTTATAGGTAAGAAATGAAATGCACCGTTCATGGAGACGGTAAGCCGTACGTACGCATGAATGCTACTTTCATTTATATTTCATATTTTATAGAATGGAATCATAATGATATAAAGGTATATTATAATTCCAGTATAATAACATATATAATATCATTAACTTTATCCTTTACACATCCCACATATGGTATTAACGAATCAAATCACTTTGAGGGGGCGGTAGTCCGCACTTCCTAAAATGAAGATATCGTGTTTACCCATAATGGAAACAATAATGGTATTCCATAAATGAAAAATACAGAAGCTTAAGGAAAGAATAAATATATTATATATCATATATAAAAATAGTGACATCATAATGTCCACCTTTGAAGGTGTTAAATGAGTATTGAACAATCATCGTTTCGGGAGGCAGAATTTCGCCATCCACGGAAACCGTATGTTCTTTAACCATTTGATGTAGTTGTGTGAGAGTGTAGCTCGAATAAATCTTATAAAAACATCCTAGTATATTGAAGATACTGGTGTTGTTACAAAAGAGTTTAGGGGGTTGGAGAAGCAAAATAAAACAAACGGACTCAAGTGAAGACTTTACCTTAAAATCGGGTAACTCCCTTTAGTTTGAGCTCAAAGGCTTCCTTGGGAAGTATTCTTCCCAAAGTGAGGCTTCAAGGAGTAACATAGGGAAGTGGAGAGACAAAATGGGCAGAATATGGCCGAGCCAAAGGCTTGAGGAGTGTGTGAAATGAGGTAGAGGTGGGGGCCTTTTATAAGAGGAGAGGATGGGCACTTTTGGAAATGATGAAACTATTATTTTATTCTCAAAAGTGTTTCGAATTTATAAGGTCCCACATTGATATATTTCAAAGATAAGATGATAAGGCTTCGAAATATTCCCATCCAATAGTTTTTGGACAAGTGTAGGTCTCAGATATTACATTATATTTCCATTTTATTTTAATTGTTAAATAATGAGGTCATCGCTGCATCATCATGATGTCATAAATAAATTAATCTATTTAATGTCTAAAAATTATAAAAAAAATCCTGATGTATTGAATCTTTTTATCTTTCCAAAGAGTATTTATAGACAAAAATATGATTAGTATAACCCCTTCTAAAAATTGTTTTAGTAAAACAATTTATGTTAGTGTCATTTTCACCTTTATTTAAAAAAAGGCATTAAAGTCATTATCTCACCCAAGTGGCTCCATGGGGTCCCCTAAATCGACCCATGGGTTGTATTGGTCGGTCATGACACAACCAATAGGTTTAGGACATGTGTAAAGCTCATCTAATTTTAATAATGAATTAGTTTTACCTTAAACTACACTAATTACCTCTAATTGCGATTAAAAACTTAATAAGTTACTATTCACCAAAAAATTATTTTAATCTCATTGAACCACATTTTACTTCTTAATGACAAACATGTATGTCGGATTTTTTGAAATTCTATACACATTAGTGGTAATCTTTCATTTAACTGAAAAATCAGTTTTCTTGATTACCACTTAGTGGTTTCACTATTCATAAAAAATTGGAGTTTTTCAGAAAATTACCAAAAATTCACCCTAAGATATATTTGATATTCCGAATTCAAAAATGAATTCTATTTTACAAAATTCAAAACATATAAGTCACATTAATTAATTTAATAATTAATTCCCGATGTCAGATCAAATAACGTGTTTTTATAAAACAATAAGTATCAAAAGATTGACACAAGTTTAAGTCTAATTTTAAAGTGAAATTGATTCCAATGACCACCATTGGATTAAATGGTAAAAATATATTCATATTACACATTAAGAACAATTCAAAAGATAATATAATCATTTAAATAAAATATATTAAGAAGCAATTTTGATGTAAAATGCAGTATTTTTCACTATTCATTAAAAAATGAACATTGTCAGAAAAATACAAAAAATTCACACAAAGTAAATTTTGATGTCCCAATCACAAAGAATAAGTTTATTTTGACAAACATAGCTTATAGAATTGTCAAAAGATAGATTCAAAAATTGTTTGCCATCAAAAGGCAGTAAAACAATCTTTTAAGAATATTAGTGTATTCCATGCTTAAGATTGGATTTATTTTCATTTTAAGCCTCTAAAACACAATCTAATTCATTAGTAGGCATAGATAAAAAATATCTATTATTAATTACTTACTTGGGATGTTACAGATATGTTTCACGAACGATTGATGTGGTTGGTTGAGGATCGTCGCCCAGTAGTGAAGGAACTAATAAACTAATTCTACTGAAACGTGAAAACCTAAATGGGGTTGGGGTTGGTTGTTGTATGCATGATTCGTAGTAGCAGTGCCGAGGCACATACTCAGTTTCTCTGTTTAGGAGCCATAGGTTGGGCTGTGTGTTTGGTATACATATATATATATCTGTATCTCTGTGTTTTATCGCTCCCCACCCATGTTGAGCACTTAGTGCCAAACACTCCCATTTCATGGGAGAGGGTGTTTTCCCATAGTTACTAGCTCCTTCCTGCTCCTTCTTCCCTAGGTAGTGATGGCTTGAGGTGACCTTACACCTAAGACACTTCAGGTAGGTTTCGATTGGGGTGGATTAGCCCAAGACTCTTCGGGCAGGTTTGTTTTCCCAAGAATCTTCAGGATGAGGCCCAGGTGTGTGCGGGCTGGATACATGGTTGTGAGGCCTAGGTGTGTGTGGGCGGGATACGTGGTTGTGAGGCCCAGGTGTGTGCGGGCGGGGAGAGTGTGGCAGCATCAAGATGTTCGCCGTTAGGAAGAGCAGCTAACTAATGGGAAATGGTGCGGGGTACCCAATACTCTTGTTCTTATATACTACTACCTGTTGTAATTGTGTTTTTGGTGAGTGTGGCCGGTGAGGTTGTGTGGATAGAATTCCATGCTAGGTTTCTTCTGTTGTCCTCACAGGACATTAGGATGTCTCCCCACTTGTGCAAGAGAGATTTAGGTTTCCCTACTGAGTATACTTGTATGCTCACCCTATGTTTACTTTCAGGTTTCCAGGAGGACTACTAGGGCCGTGCGGGGCCCTACTAGTCGGACAGTTGGAGTTATTGTTGTTTCTTTACAATTTTTTCTTTTGGTATTGTACTTTGAGCTTTATTTTACTTGTACCTTGTTATAAAATGGTTTAAACATGCATGTGGGATTAGTTTGGGTTTATTCTATACACTTGTTCTTTTCCTTTTTGGTGGTTGACTTGTCCTATTTCCCGATCTTAAATAATAAAAATGGTAATGCCTCCCATATTTGTGAAAACTCATACCCTTGGTGCTAGTCGCCAACCTGGGGCCTACTGGAGGCGGGACTCGGGAGTCATTATCTCCCTTTCACCATTTCTAGCTCAGGAGGGGCATCTTTGGTGGGAGGGGGGCACGACAGAATGTATGCATGCTTCATAGTAGCAGTGCCGAGGAACATTCTCAATTTCTCTACATAGAAGCCATAGGCTGGGCTGTGTGTTTGGTATACATATATATATCTATATCTTTGTGTTTTATCTCACCCCACCCATGTTGAGCACCTAGTGCCAAACACTCCCATTTCATGGGAGGGGGGTGTTTTCCCATAGTTACTAGCTCCTTCCTGATCCTTCTTCCCTTGGCTGTGATGGATTGAGGCGACCATACACCTAAGACCCTTCAGGTAGGTATCGATTGGGGTGGATTGGCCCAAGACTCTTCAGGAAAGTTTGTTTTCCCAAGAATCATCAAGATGAGGCCCAGGTGTGTGCGGGCAGGATACGTGGTTGTGAGGCCTCGGTGTGTGCGGGCGGGATACGTGGTTGTGAGGCCGAGGTGTGTGCGGGAGGGATACGTGGTTGTGAGGCCCAGGTGTGTACGGGTGGGATACGTGATTGTGAGGCCCAGGTGTGTGCAGGCGGGATACGTGGTTGTGAGGCCCAGGTGTGTGCGGGCGGGATACATGGTTGTGAGGTCAAGGTGTGTGCGGGCGGGGAGAGTGTGGCATCGTCAAGACGTTCTCTGTTAGGAATAGCAACTAACTAATGGGAAATGGTGCGGGGTACCCAATACTTTTGTTCAAATATACTACTACCTGTTGTGATTGTGTTTTTGGTGAGTTTGGCTGGTGAGGTTGGGTGGATAGAATTCCTTTCTAGGATTCTTCTGTTGTTCTCACGGGACATTAGGATGTCTCCCCACTTGTGCACGAGAGCTCTAGGTTTCTCTTCTGAGTATACATGTATACTCACCCAACGTTTACTTTCAGGTTTCCAGGAGGACTACCAGGGCCGTGGGGGGCCCTACTAATCGAACAGTTGGAGTTTTTGTTGTTGTTGTACACTTGTTTCTTTTGGTATTGTACTTTGAGCTTTCTTTTACTTACACCTTATTATAAAATTTTTTAAACATGCATGTGGTCTTGGTTTGGGTTTATTTCTATACACTTGTTCTTTTCCTTTTTGGTGGTTTACTTTTCCTATTTCCCGATCTTAAATAATAAAAAGGGTAATTCCTCCCATATTTTTGAAAACTCCCAAACTTAGTGCTAGTCACCAACCAAGGTCCTACTGGAGGTGGGAATCGGGGTCATTATCTCCCTTTCCCCATTTCCAGCTCAGGAGGGGAATCTTTTGTGGGAGGGGGCCGTGACAGAATGGTATCAGAGGTGATGGTTGAGAGATAGGATGGAGTCTGGAGTTAGGCACAGTAAGGATTGCATGGGATGGTAGGGAAATAGTGTTAGGTAATCTTGGTGCGTGACATAGGCCAGGGAAGACCGTCTAGGACACGAGATTTTGGGACCCCCCATGATCCGATGCAAGGACTCTGAGCCTACCGAACAACCATGTGAGACTATATTAATTGCAGGGTAGAGACCCTAGGGAAGGTACATGCATCATTATGATTGTGTTTTACTTGATTTGGGTGTTTTGGGAAAGAAATTGAAATAAAATAATAAAATAAAACCTTGAGAAATTTCCTTACTACTTGGGCTTAGGCGGTCATTATTTACCGTACAGCTATGGCACCTGGACGTTGTCCCCGGGTGGCTCAGACAGCCGAGGCCCAGCAGATTCAGGCGGTCGATCAGTTGAGGATTGACCGAGAGGAGGAAGATATCCAGTGGCAGAAGACTCTCCGTTATTTCCAGCAGAAAGCCCTCAAGAAGTACGAGGGTAGTACATCAGATACGGATACAGAAGGGTGGATTTAGAAGCTAGGGATTGCTTTTACCTTGATTTGTGCTCCGAGGAAGTACTGCGTTCCCCTAGTAGTTAGTCAGTTGAGCGGTGCGGCACGACAGTGGTGGACGCTCTACCTCAGAGAGAGGATAGAGGCAGAGGTTCCATGGGTTGACTTTGAGAAGGAATTCCAAGAGGAATTCCTTTCTTCCATGATCAAGGCAGAGAAGCGGTAGGAGTTACTCTCCCTTCAGCAGGGGAGTATGTCAGTACAAGAGTTGGGGATCAAGTTCAAGGATCTTCTGCGCTTTACTCCGGATCTCTTTCCGGATGAGAAGTCTCGGGCGAGACATTTGGAGGAGGTGCTCCGTCCTTCGCTCCAGTATGTTGTCACCCCCTTTACCCTTCTGACGTACTTAGAGGTGTATAAGAAGGTAGAGGTTATAGAGAGGATGCAATCGCAGGGAGGTGCACCACATGAGGGGATCCAGCCAGGTTCGTCGAAGGGGAAGGCAGTCAGCAGCAGGTCTCCTGCGATGGGACCTTCCAGGTTCAGGCTAGTGGGGAGTAGGCCCCAGCAGTTTCAGTTCAGATATTCAGGTCCTCGTCCCTTTTTCACAAGCACTGGACCAAAGTGTTTTCTTGTGGAGCCTTCGGGAACATTCAGAGTTGGTACCCGACCCGAGCTCAGTACAGTGGAGGTGGGCAGGTTCAGTGCCCACCCCAGCAGCACTAGTTTCCGGAGAGGCCCTACCAACAGCAGCAGGACCATGCTCCTCCGAGGGCAGACTTTGCGGGAGGAGGCCGACCTCAGGGTGCTCCTCAGGGACCTCGACCAGGGTGTGGTCGGGGAGGTGGATGACATCAGAGAGACATAGGAGCTGGGCATGGACAGTTGCACGCAGCAGAGTTTCCATCTCCGGCAGGACCAGGGGTGGTGCGAGGTACGATTTGTTTGTTCAGCACTCTTGTTTCTGCTTTGTTCGATTCGGGAGCTTCGCACTCCTTTGTTGCACCTGGTCTAGCCCATGCTTTGGGACTAGACATAGAGAGACTTTCCATACCACTGGTGCTGAGTAAACTAGTTGGAGGCCAGACCAGCATATCTTGTGTTTTCCGGGGATGTGGGCTGACGTTGGGACCACATCGATCTAGTGGGGACCTTCTTCTGTTACAGATGCATCCATACGATGTCATCCTAGGCATCGAATGGTTGTTTTCAGTTAGTTACGTTATCAAATACTTCTTGAGAAGAGTCGTGTTCTCCGACGTGGATGGGCAGTGCATATCTTTTGTTGGTGAGAGGAGCTATCAGGTAGGAAGCTGGCATGCGAATCCTCTCCTTTCCTTTTTAGCGGGTTATCATATCAGTGGTTCCAGCTGATACATCGATGATGGATGTTTCGGAGGTTGTTGGGGAGTTCCTCGATATTTTTCCTGAGGAGGTTGTGACTCTACCCCACCCCCAACGTGACATTGAGTTCGAGATAGACTTATAGCCTGGTGCCTGTCCGATTTCGATGGCCCCTTATCGGATGGCACCTTCGGAGTTGCGGATTCAGATTGACGATCTGATGGAGAAGGGGTTTGTTTGACCCAACGTATCGCCATGGGGTGCTCCAATTTTGTTCGTGAAGAAGGCAGATGGTGGTCTCAGGCTATGCATAGACTACCGAAAGTTGAACCAGGTAACGGTCAAGAACCGTTACCCCCTTCCAAGGATATATGATCTCTTCGACCAACTGAGGGGAGTAGGTTGGTTTTCTAAGATTGATCTATGATCTGTATATCATCATCTGAGGGTAAAGGATAGTGACATCTCGAAGACGGCTTTCAGGTGCAGGTATGGGCACTTCAAGTTTGTAGTGATGCCATTTGGAGTTACAAATGCACCAGATGTGTTAATGGGACTTATGAACTTTGTCTTCTGAGACTTTTTGGACCGGTTCGTCATTGTGTTTATCTATGACATCATGATCTTCTCAAGATCAGAGGAGGATCACGTTGAGCATCTCAGGGCAGTCTTGAAAGTCCTTCGACACCACCAACATTATGGTAAATTGTCAAATTGTAAGTTCTTGATGTAAGAAGTACACTTCCTTGGGCACGTAGTGTCTCAGCATGGAGTGTGAGTGGACCTGTCGAAGGTGGAGGTAGTTGTTTCTTGGGAAGCACCCAAGAGCATGGTAGAAGTTCGTAGTTTCCTGGGGTTAGAAGGTTACTATCGGAGGTTCGTCTCGTACTTCTCTTGAGTTTCTGCTCCATTGAAAGCTTTGAATAGGAAGAACCAGGTCTTCCTATGGAGCGAGCAGTGCCAGGATGCTTTCGACTACCTGAAGGAGAAGTTGGTCAGTGCTCCCCTACTTAGGTTTCCAGATGAAGGGTTGTTCTATGAGGTGTTTTGTGATGCTTTTGGCCTTGTTCTGGGGTGTGTGATCATGCAGAAGAAGGGAGTGATCTGTTATGTGTCTAGGCAGTTATGCCCTCACAAGTGTAATTATGCCACCCATGACCTAGAGCTTGCAGCAGTAGTGTTTGCACTGATGTTGTGGCAAAATTACCTCTTTGGTTAGCGCTTTGTGGTCTTCTCAGATCACAAGATCCTGCGTTATATCTTCTCCCAGCGTGACCTGAACCTGCGACAGTGGAGATGGGTCGAGTTTCTCTAAGACTACGACTTTGAGATCTCTTACACTAAAGGTAAGGGAAACATTGTGGTTGATTCCCTGAGCAGGAAGTCGCACAAGGAAGCGGTTCGGGAATCCACTGATGCTTGGAAAGCGATGGGAGAGTTGGCCGCCTTGCACTTGGATGCCAGAGTAGAAGGTGTTAGAGGCTGTTTGTGTCAGATGACTATGTAGTACTACTTGTTGCAGCAGGTGGAAGAGTCTCAATGGGGGGACTTCGAGGTGGAAGTGATGCGGGGTCATGTCGATCAGGGGAACGCTCCAGAAGGATGTTCAGAGAACAGCTGACATCGAATTCTTTTCCATGAAAGGTTGTTTTCCCAGAGACAATGCGTGAGGGATTTCTCCGTGGGTTCCATAGCTCAGCCTTGGCAGTACATCCAGGAGTTTCAAAAATGTACCCAGGCCTGAGGGAACAGTTTTAGTGGCCCGGGGTGAAACGGGCAGTGGCGCAGTTTGTGGCTAAATGCCTAGTGTGACAACAAGTGAAGGCTAAACATCGTGTTCCCAGTGGTTTGTTGAATCCTTTAGATGTCCCCGAGTGGAAGTGGGATGAAATCTCAATGGACTTCGTCATAGGACTACACACGGCTCAGGGTGGTTATGATGCTATCTGGGTAGTGGTGGATCGACTGACAAAATCAGCTCACTTCAAAGCAATTAATGAGTCAGGCCCGGTGAGTACCTTAGCATATAGGTACGTAGAAGGGGTGGTGTGTTTGCATGGAGTTCCAAAGACTATCATCTCATATCGGGATACTCGGTTTACCTCACAAGTCTAGAGGGGGTTACAGCATGCTTTTGGCACCCAGCTACACCTTAGCACTGCTTTCCACCCCCAGACCGATGGATAGATAGAGCAGACTATCCAGACATTGGAGGACATGCTACGATAATGCATTTTGGATTTCGGAGGATTATGGGTACGACGCATGCTTTTAGTAGACTTTGCCTACAACAACAGATTCCACTCTACTATTAGCATGGCACTGTTTGAGGCTTTGTATGGAAGGCCACGTCGTTCACCCATTTTCTAGGAAGAGGTTGGTGAGATGGGTGCTCTTGGGATAGAGGTAGTGCATAGCACCACAGAGAAAGTCCATCTTTTACATGAGAGGATGAAAGCGGCACAGGATCGACAGAAGTCTTATGCTGATCGTCAGAGAAGGCCCTTGGAGTTCGAGGTGAGAGATCATGTGTTCTTGAAGTTTTCCCCTCGACGGGGGCAGTAGAGGTTTGGGAAAGTGATAAAGTTGTCACCAAGGTTCATCGGACCTTTTGAGGTGTTGAGCCAAGTCGGCAAGGTGGCATATCAGCTGGCCCCGCCACCTCATTTGGAGAAGGTTCATGATGTCTTCCATGTCTCCCATCTTTATTGGTACTTATACAACGACTCTCACATTATCGACTGGGGATAGTTAGATATGGGAGACGACACGACCTTCGAGGAATGACCAGTCAAAATCGAGGATCATAAAGAGAAGGTGCTCTGTGGATGAACCATTCCATTGGTTCGTGTGTTGTGGAGGAATAACGGCCTCGAGGAGAGAACTTGGGAGTGGGAGACCCAGATGCACGCTCAGTAACCAGAGTTGTTTTGACTTGTGTTTTTCCTTGTTCTTCTGAGCTTTGTGTTGATGTTATACTCTGTACCTTTGATATATGGAATGCTTGGCTTGTCAGTTATGAGAACTTTTGTTTCCTTGTTCTCTGGAAGTGTGTAGCATGTCCGGATGTGTGGGGAAAGGGAAAAACCTGACTCTTAATCGAGACGCCTTACTAAGGATGTGATTGAACCCGTGCAGGCGAGTCAGTTCCACCTAAAGAGGATAATATCTTGACATAGAAGAAGGAATTTTCCCCAAACCACATGTTCAGGAAATGTGTGGGTTGTATGGTGTTGGGGGCAGTGTAAGTTGGAAAATCCTAATATATGGAAGTTGGAAGGCCCATTCCATAATCATGACTCATTAATGCGGATGCTATTAAACCCGTGCAGGTGAGTCAGTGTCGTCTAAAGCAGATAATATTTGACATTGGAGAGGGAATTCCTAACACTTGTGATTAGGGTTGTTGGTTGGGTTCCTGTTATAACGAGAACCCTAAGAGGTATCTTGTTGGGATCCTTTGGGTTGGTTTTTGAATTCTCGGGGATGAGAATGTTTTAAGAGGTATATGATGTAATGGTCCGGACCTCTCCAGCCCATTAATTTGTCAAAAAGAAGGCCATGAAGTGTTCTGGAGGGAAAAATGGACTTTCCACACTTTCTAGAATTTTGAAACTACACGCTGTGTAGTTTGAGTACACGCCATGTACCCCCTTGCCGGGTATACCCTGTGTCGAAGGCTGTGTCCTTGCCATGTGAAATAAATGGGTACACGCCGTTTATCCAATACTACATGCTGTGTAGTCCCTCCCCGCGTATGTGTTACCTTCAAGCTGTGTGTTGACCAGTCAACAGCCGCGTTCCGTGTTGGAAGCCGCATGGTGACCGTGTGAAACGACCGAGTACAAGACGTGTACTATAAAGTACACGCCGTGTACTTTCTATTTTCTCACCTATAAATGGAGGGGTACCCACCTCCTTTTCAACTCACCCCTCTCCTCCCCATTCCTCTTAGCAGAGCTCTCCCAAGAGACTCGAAGGCTCCTTTTCTTCCATAACTTCTCCGTCCGAGCTCCGATTTACGATCCGTCAGCGGACATGGGATCATAACAACGAGGAGGAACTTCCAAGCTTGGATCTTTTGTTTTTCCTTCGACCTTTCCTTTATGACTTCCACCCAAGGAGGTTTTTCCGGAACCCGACCGAAGTGACGGATGCCGACAGACGTCTTCTAAAGTTGATCCGGGGGAGCGTTGTGATCAGAACCTGTTGAGTTAGGGATCTTACCTTCGTCTCTATAATTTGTGCATCATGCAGGGTGGGTATCCTCTTTTTTTCATGAGAAAAAGTTGAACCATTAAATAAATACAATAACTAGTTAAAGAACGGGGATGAGAAAGTTGTTATATTTATCTTTGTTTATCCTATTGATATGTTATGAATTGAATAGGCTTATGCCTACTAAAAATCATGGTCGTTGGGGGCCTTTTCTTGCACAATTAAATGTTTCCCAATATTCTAGACCGTTTTTGTTAATGGAACCATGTGGAATGTGGAATCTCGTAAATCAGGTAAAGTTTGATGAATAAAATCTGGAACCCTTGTGTGAACACCCCGGTTAAAAAAATGGAATCATGAACATGTGGGTGTTGGATTGGATATGTGGAATGTGAAAGGGGGTGTTTCATGGATTGTTGTGGATCGGGTGAGCAACGGGGCTGTGGATTGCTTTGTGGTGGGTTGGAATGTGAACGGGCTGTGGGTTGTGAATAATAAATAAGAAGTGGAAGAGTAAATGAATGGTGGTCATGGTAATGGAATGGGATTAATAATCAATGGGTTGGTTGGTTAATAATAAGGGACTTGTTGTAAAGACCTGGAAATTTCAAGTAAAATTTTTTCTTAATTTTCTTTGTAATTTTACAAGAACGCAGTTTCTGACGGCGCCTGATTCCGAGGCCCGGTGTGCCCAGAATTAATTTCCGAAGTTTGGCTTGGGTACGTTCAGTGAACGAGCGAGCGGGAATTTCAATCTTTTGAACCGTTGCTCGGAATCGAATTCCGAAGGCACCGATGAACATGCAGTGCCGAAATTCACTTAAGGAGACCTTTTCCGAGGTTGCGTTTATTGCAGGTTGAGAGTTAGTTTTTGGGTTTTTAAAATAAAGTTAAATAAAATGTGGAAACACATTTTATTTTTAACTTGTTGGTTAACTCCTCCCAAAGGGAGTTAGGGGTGGGACCCACATCCACTTAACCTCCCTTGAGAAGATTAAGTGTGGTGGGGCCCACACGAACCCTAACTCTTCAACTCCTCTTTTTAAAACTCCCCTTTAACTCACTTTAATTAATGTTTGACACTTGGAATAATTAATTGAGGTGAGATGTTTTAAATTTCAAACCATTGAAATTCTAAGAGGGAGGTTGTGTAATAAAATAAGCTTAAGCTTATTTTATCATTTTGGGGTTGGTTTCTTTTGCCACTTGAGAGGATTTGAGAAGCTCTCTCTACCATCCTCAACTTTGACGAAGAACACAAAGAACACTCAAGAACGCCGCTTCTCTCTTCTTCCTATCCGGATTGTTTTCGAAGATCGACGACGCCTTCCGCGTCAACGAAACGGAACACCGCTTCCTCCTCGGACTTTCTTCGCCGGCTTACGAAGATTCACCAATGACATACCTCTTCGGACGTACCTCTACCTCAATGGAATCGACAAACGATTACCGCAATGCCCGACCTCCGCGACGCTTGTCTTCCGCGGTTTGTTGACGTGCTCTGCACTTGAACCGAGGTAGGGGTTTGTTTCAATTGTTTATATTTGTTCGAGAATTTCGACTTGAAAATTCTTCGTGGTAAATTTTTTTTTAATGTTATGTGGAACTTTCTTCGAACTTGATTGTTTATATTTGCCGGGCCTTGATTTTCAAATCTTTTTATTTAATCTAAAAAGATTGTGAAAGTTTATTATTCGTTAAAGGCCGATTGCTATCCTTATAACGTGAGGAGTTCGGACCGTACAAACCCGGCCGATCCTCCTCTTTTACTTCGTGTTTATTTTTTTTGTGGAATGGTTCGGAAGGGCGTGGTGCCATCGCACCACGCGGGTTCATGCGGTTTAATGCGTAAGATACGCGCGGCGCCGTCGCGCCGCGCCGTGGAAAGATTTCAAGAACGCGACGCCGTCACGTCGCGTCGAAGGTAGTCGAAGAGACCGCGGCTGGAGTCGGGCCACGACGGAGGGGCGCGGCGCCGTCGCGCCGTGCCAATCGAACAAGGGCCGCGGCTTGAGCCGCGACAAAGCTGGAAGGGGCGGCCGGAAAACCGGCTGCCGGCGGTTAATGAAGAGCCGCGGCCGGCTCGGCCGCGGCGGAGCAGCCAGAGGCGGCCGACCTCGCCGGCCGCCGGTTTGCTTAGGAGGCGGGACCCGCGGGTCCCGCTTGTGAAAGAAAAACGGCTGGCCTAAGGCCGACCGAGATCCACAAAACCCGGGGGGAGTTTACCCCCCGCGTACGGCGCACGTGCGGCGCCCAGTCCGCGCCCCCGCGCCGGGCCGCGCCGCCGCGCTGGCCGCACCGCCGGCCGGGTCGCGCCGCCGGCCGGGCCGGGTCGGGTCGACCCGGTTCGGGCCGACCCGGTTCGGGTCGGACCATGGGGGGGCAGGCCGGGTCAGTTCGGGCCCAGACCCCCCGGTTTCGGACGGGTTTCGGTTTTTTGCCCATATCTTAGGCTACGGGCCTCCAAACGACTCGCCGTCAGCGGCAACACGATCCTTGGATCGAGACTGTCGTTTCGGTATACTATACTCAAGGTACATCTTCCTTTTCGGGAGGCTACGTGGTTAAAACTCCATAGTTAAACGTGCTTGGCCTAGAGTAGTGATCAGGATGGGTGACCTCCTGGAAAGTTTCCCAGGGTGGGTGTGAGACGGAAAAGCCAATAACTTCTAGACCAGGCGTCCGATTGACATGCCGTCTGTTGGGTTGCGTTCCTATTGACGATACAGAACTTTTGGTATCCTTCGCCCGAGTTTTGGATGTAGTTGGATAGTGGCCGGGATTGGATTGCACCCGAAATCCAACCGGGCCCCTGGAACGGAAAAGATGATATCTTTCTGACAGAACGTCCGTTTGACGAACCGTCAGTGGCGTTGGTGATATCGTTGAGAAACGGTCCCTATGAGTATACCCTATGAGAGTTCGGGGTACAGTTGAGATACGGACGGATATGGTTCGCTCACAAAACCAATCGGGCCCCTAGGACGAAAAGGATAATAACTCACAGACCGGGCGTCCGATTGACGCGCCGTCTGTTGCGTTGAGACCCCTATGACGTGGAGGTCCTTTGAGATACTTCTTCGTGGGACATTGAGATACTTGGAGTATCTACCTGTAGCTCATGGAGCGGACCCTCCTAGTGACGAGCGTGCGGAGTACGAAGATCGTGTAGCTGGCTGAGTCCCGACGACTGCTGATCGAACGACTCGGTGTGTTACAGAGGTGCGCTTGTTTGTAGCGGCACATGGGAGTGCTTGGTTGTAGCGGCAGACCCACGACAGAGGTGCGCTTGGTTGTAGCGGCACATGGGAGCGATTGGTTGTAGCGGCAGACCCACGACAGAGGTGCGCTTGGTTGTAGCGGCACATGGGAGTGCTTGGTTGTAGTAGCTGGCCCGCAGTACTCGATGGGTGGAGTTCTTCAGCAGTCCTGTGTCAGTGAGCAGTACCTCGGAGTCGTGACAGGACCGATGTATACTCCAGAGACGGAGCTTTTCAGCAGTTATGGTTTCGATAATGAAAATCCTGGTTTGAGCTGAGACTTTTGACCTTTGTGTTTACCTCATGATTGAGATGGGTCACTTGATAACTTAGGTATATGTATGGGCATATACCTGGGTAGTAGTTATCCGTTGATTTCACAATCCTTGTGTTTCCTCATGATTGAGATGAGTTACTTGATAACTTAGGTATATGTATGGGCATATACCTAAGTAGAGGTTATCTTTTGAGATCTTCTATATGGTTATCATTGTTGGTTTTA
The DNA here is from genome assembly GCA_963277665.1 of Viscum album. Lineage (NCBI taxonomy): Eukaryota > Viridiplantae > Streptophyta > Magnoliopsida > Santalales > Viscaceae > Viscum > Viscum album. Next base: position 759,910,366 of record OY728130.1, on the reverse strand, counting down.
GTGAGACCTTGAGGGTCTCGGGGTCCCTACTGAGTATCGTTATACTCACCCCTGCACGGGCTATGCCCGCACCTCGTTGTGTTGGTTGCAGACGACGGGTAGTGCTGACAGAGGCCGAGTGTTCGAGGACTGGACGGTACCTGGAGGTGGACTATACGACGAGATGGTACCCGGAGGAGGACCTCACGACGAGACAGTACCCAGAGGTGGACGTGATGACGAGGTGGTACCCAGAGGTGGACCACTGGGCGGGACATACTCGGAGCGGACGACGGGACCTGAGGAGCAGAGGAGCTATCTGTACCCACCCTTCAGGTGGGATTTCCAGTGGACAGCTCGGCGTAGCAGCTTTACTTTTCAGTTGTTGTTTTCCACTTCGAGTTGTACTTTACAGTTGGGCTTGTATTTCCGGCCCCTTTATACTTTCCGCACTTACTGTTGTACTCAGTTTTTACTTAGTATTTACTTCTTCTGCTTGTACTCTGTGTGATTGTTTACTTTACAAAGGCAATGCCTTCCCTTTTTACCGGGATTTACGCCTTGGTGCTAGTCGCCAGCCCCTGGCCTATGGAAGGCGGGCTTGGGGTAGTCACGGCACGGGCCCCGAGGACGGGTCGTGACAAATTGGTATCAGAGGAGTTCGGTTCTACCGCAGAACTTATAACTCTGATGTTTCTTTCTGTGAAGCAATAGTGTTGAGAGTACCGAGTGTGGTTTTCAGTTCAGGGAGTCCAGTGTTGGTGCGGGCGGCCGACGTATCCATACACCAGGACCCTGACAACTGATTTCTGACTTTGTGCATGAAAACACTAATTGCGTGTGTGTTTTAAAAGGTTTTCCCTTAAAACAGCTCAAACCAGGTCATCTCACCTGGTATAAACGTTTGACCGTGTCACGATGTTTCTTTCAGAATGCCTTTTCACGGACGACCAGCTAGAGCCCCGAGAGTGGTACGTACTGACAGCCCGCCGAGCGACGAGGCCTCATTACGGGGCCCTATCCCAGTTGAGGCACCAGCGGAGGCACCAACGGAGGCACCAGCGGTACTGCTACCCGTTGGGCCACCGATGCCACCAGCCCCAGCAGTAGGCGATGCACGACGCTTGAGCGCGCTGCACGAGTTCCAGCGCCAGAGGCCACCCAGGTTCCGGGGAGAGACGGACCCGCAGGCGGCTGAGGTTTGGCTGGAGGCTGTGGTGAGAGTCTTCAGGCTAGTGGGGACGCCGGCAGACTTCATGGTGATCTTTGCTACCAGCCTCCTTCAGGCAGCAGCAGGCAGGTGGTGGAGCCACTTGTTCCAGTTTTGCGATGAGATGAACTTCGCATGGGAAGACTTCGAGACCTTCTTCAGGGTGGAGTTTGTGCCATTATCTCAACACCCCAAGCGTGTACCGGAGATTCTACCTTTGCCGCGTGCTTTTCGATCAGTATCCGAGTCATCTGTGGGCAGTAGACAGATGATGCAGAGGTCCAGGAGGACCGGACTAGCAGTTGGACGATCTCGGGTTTTAGGACTAGTGGTGCGGGGCACCCGAGGTGGGGTCAGAGCCAGGCGTGCCAGAAATGGAAAATGTTACTCCTGCGGGGGAAAGTGTCACCTGGAACGTGACTGTCCGACTCCTCGTACGATTGATCAGCGGGTTTTGGAGGAGCCACCGAGACAGAAGCAGCGGCGAGTGCTTGAGTAACAGCCGAGCAGTGGACAAGGCAGTAGAGCTCTGAGAGCAGGTGGGTAGGAGAGGAACTAGTGGATACGTCCTTTGTACTTCTAGTTCCATGTTGCTTTGTATTCGTGTCTTTGTACTATGAGCTGCAATAATAAAAAGACACTTATCTTTGTTTGCTTTCCTGTCCTTTTGTTTGGTTGATACTGAGTGGTCCCAGTTAAACTGTTGACTTGACCCTCACTTTCGAGATTTCTACTGGAGGGGACCCAGTGACCTCACACTGATGCCGAAAGTGTGACTCGACCCTTGGAGGTGAGAGTGACAGTTGGATCTCTTAGTAGATACGTCGAGGCCTTACGACGTCATCCATGGCTTGAATGCATCATTCATGTCAGGATTGACTGTATTAGGCAACGAATGTGGTTCATCCATGGGATGAGACCGGGTTTCTCTTATCGGAAAAGAAGAAATCATAGCAGATCTTGTGAGACTAAAGGAGGTCCAGGACATCCAAGAGAGGATGAAGACTGCACAGTGCAGTAAGAAACAGGAAACCGGTGCCAGTCATAGAGACTCGGGCGTGTTAAGAAGAGGAAGCTTAAAGGAGAGATGAGTCTACGAAGCAGTAGACGTGGAGGCAGAGCTAGGAGAGCAGCATGAGGTGGTGTACATCCTAACATGGTACAACCACCCGCCTTAGTTATCCCCACCAAGCTCAGGGAGCTGGAGGGCGGTGGATGAATGTGGCTGCATGCGGTCAAGGAGTGTGACCCAATGGTTCTAAAAATGATTCAAGGGACAGTCTGTGTCCACTACTATCTGCTGAAGTAACAGACGTCGATATGAATCATTCCTCGCTTTCACAAATCTTGTTCCAGACCTAGAGTTTTTGGAAAGCCGTGGACATGACCCTCACGTCTGGAGATACCTTGGGAGGAGACTCGATAATCACACTTACGCCGATGGTGTGGTCAGACCCTCGAGGCGAGAGTTTCAGTTGGAATCTCTTGGTGGCAGCGTCGAGGCCTTACAACGTTAGTTTGAGTATGGAATGGGAAATAACTATTCATACTCAAATTGACGGTTTTAGGAAAACGTCGGGATGGGTTTTCCTTGGTCGGTGAAAAGGAAACCCCAGGCAGCATGGGATAAACTCTTTCACGGGAGGGTGCGACCGATCACTCTTGAATCGGCCAACCTTACCCTCGTGGCAGCAGTCGTTTGAGTTCCAGTTCTAACAGGAATTGGAAACATCTGGAGTTTGAGGATGGCGACCACGTTCTTATACGGGTCTCACCTCGACAAGGTTTACGGAGATGTGGCCAAGGCGGCAAGTTATCTCCGGGGTTCAGCGGACCTTCTTAGGTCCCCAGCTGGGTAGGCGGGGTGGTTTACCGCTTGACCCATTCACCGCAGTTGCACCAGGTGCACGACGACTTCCACGTATCTCAACGGAGGAGATACGTGCTCGACCCTTCTCATACCATCGACCATGAGGAGTTGGACAATGGCGATGTGGTGTCTTTCACGGAGATTCCAGTGGGGATCGAGGATTGACAGGAGCAGATCCTACGAGGACGATTGATTCCTCGGGTGCACTTTCTTTGGCAGTACGGAACCTCTAGGTAAGCACATGGGAGCGGAAGGCTTAGATGCGTGCTCTGTACTGCTTTTGTGACACTAGTTTGTGTTGACGCTTTACGGGGACGTAAATCCCTGAGGTGGGAATAATGTAAAGACCCGGAAATTTCAGGGAAACTTTTTTCTTAATTTTCTTTGTAATTTTACAAGAACGCAGTTTCTGACGGCGCCTGATTCCGAGGCTCGGTGTGCCCGGAATTAATTTCCGAAGTTTGGCTCGGGTACGTTCAGTGAACGAGCGAGCGGGAATTTCTATCTTTTGAACCGTTGCTCGGAATCGAATTCCGAAGGCACCGATGAACTCGCAGTGCCGATATTTGCTTAAGGAGACCTTTTCCGAGGTTGCGTTTATTGCGGGTTGAGAGTTAGTTTTTGGGTTTTTAAAATAAAGTTAAATAAAATGTGGAAACACATTTTATTTTTAACTTGTTGGTTATCTCCTCCCAAAGGGAGTTAGGGGTGGGACCCACATCCACTTAACCTCCCTTGAGAGGATTAAGTGTGGTGGGTCCCACACGAACCCTAACTCTTCACCTCCTCTTTTTAAAACTCCCCTTTAACTCACTTTAATTAATGTTTGACACTTGGAATAATTAATTGAGGTGAGATGTTTTAAATTTCAAACCTTTGAAATTCTAAGAGGGAGGTTGTGTAATAAAATAAGCTTAAGCTTATTTTATCATTTTGGGGTTGGTTTATTTTGCCACTTGAGAGGATTTGAGAAGCTCTCTCTACCATCCTCAACTTTGACGAAGAACACAAAGAACACTCAAGAACGCCGCTTCTCTCTTCTTCCTAGCCGGATTGTTTTTGAAGATCGACGATGCATTCCGCGTCAACGAAAGGGAACACCGCTTCCTCCTCAGACTTTCTTTGCCGGCTTACGAAGATTCACCAACGACATACCTCTTCGGACGTACCTCTACGTCAACGGAATCGACGAACGATTACCGCAATGCCCGACCTCCGCGACGCTTGTCTTCCGCAGTTTGTTGACGTGCTCCGCACTTGAACCGAGGTAGGGGTTTGTTTCAATTGTTTATATTTGTTCGAGAATTTCGACTTGAAAATTCTTCGTGGTAATTTTTTTTAAAGTTATGTGGAACTTTCTTCGAACTTGATTGTTTATATTTGTGAGGCCTTGATTTTCAAATCTTTTTATTTAATCTAAAAAGATTGTGAAAGTTTATTATTCGTTAAAGGCCGATTGCTATCCTTATAACGTGAGGAGTTCGGACAGTACAAACCCGGCCGATCCTCCTCTTTTACTTCGTGTTGATTTTTTTGTGGAATGGTTCGGAAGGGCGTGGTGCCGTCGCACCACGCGGGTTCTTGCGGTTTAATGCGGAAGATACGCGCGGCGCCGTCGCGCCGCGCCGTGGAAAGATTTCAAGAACGCGACGTCGTCGCGTCGCGTCGAAGGTAGTCGAAGAGACCACGGCCAGAGTCGGGCCACGGCGGAGGGGCGCGGCGCCGTCGCGCCGTGCCAATCGAACAAGGGCCACGGCTTGAGCCGCGGCAGAGCTGGAAGGGGCGGCCGGAAAACCGGCTGCCAGCGGTTAATGAAGAGCCGCGGCCGGCTCGGCCGCCGGTTTGCTTAAGAGGCGGGACCCGCGGGTCCCGCTTGTGAAAGAAAAACGGCCGGCCTAAGGCCGACCGAGATCCACAAAACCCGGGGGGAGTTTACCCCCCGCGTGCGGCGCACATGCGGCGCCCAGGCCGCGCCCCCGCGCCGGGCCGCGCCGCCGCGCTGGCCGCACCGCCGGTCGGGTCGCGCCGCCGACCGGGTCGCGCCGCCGGCCGGGCCGGGTCGGGTCTACCCGGTTCGGGCCGGACCATGGGGGGGCGGGCCGGGTCGGTTCGGGCCCAGACCCCCCAGTTTCGGACGAGTTTCGGTTTTTCGCCCATATTTTAGGCTACGGGCCTCCAAACGACTCGCCGTCAGCGGCAACACGATACTTGGATCGAGACGGTCGTTTCAGTATACTATACTCAAGGTACATCTTCCTTTTCGAGAGGCTACGTGGTTAAAACTCCATAGTTAAGCGTGCTTGGCCTAGAGTAGTGATCAGGATGGGTGACCTCCTGGGAAGTTTCCCAGGGTGGGTGTGAGACAGAAAAGCCAATAACTTCCAGACCAGGCGTCCGATTGACATGCCGTCTGTTGGGATGCGTTCCTATTGACGATACGGAACTTTTGGAATCCTTCTCCCAAGTTTCGGATGTAGTTGGATAGTGGCCGGGATTGGATTGCACCCGAAATCCAACCGGGCCCCTGGAACGGAAAAGCTGATATCTTTCTGACAGGACGTCCGTTTGACGAACCGTCAGTGGCGTTGGTGATCTCGTTGAGAAACGGTCCCTATGAGTATATCCTATGAGAGTTCGGGGTACAGTTGAGATACGGACGGATATGGTTCGCTCACGAAACCAACCGGGCCCCTGGGACGAAAAGGCTAATAACTCACAGACTTGGCGTCCGATTGATGCGCCGTCTGTTGCATTGAGACCCCTATGACGTGGCGGTCCTTTGAGATACTTCTTCGTGGGAATTTGAGATACTTGGAGTATCGACCTGTAGCTCGTGGAGCGGACCCTCCCAGTGACGAGCGTGCGGAGTACGGAGATTGTGTAGCTGGCTGAGACCCGACGACTGCTGATCGAACGACTCGGTGTGTTACAGAGGTGCGCTTGGTTGTAGCTGCACATGAGAGCGCTTGGTTGTAGCGGCAGACCCACGACAGAGGTGCGCTTGGTTGTAGCGGCACATGGGAGCGCTTGGTTATAGCGGCAGACCCACGACAGAGGTGCGCTTGGTTGTAGCGGCACATGGGAGCGCTTGGTTGTAGCGGCAGACCCACGACAGAGGTGCGCTTGGTTGTAGCGGCACATGGGAGCGCTTGGTTGTAGCAGCTGGCCCGCAGTACTCGATGGGTGGAGTTCTTCAGCAGTCCTAGGTCAGTGAGCAGTACCTCGGAGTCGTGACAGGACCGATGTACACTCCAGAGACGGAGCTCTTAAGCAGTTACGGTTTCGATAATGAAAATCCTGGTTTGAGCTGAGACTTTTGACCTTTGTGTTTACCTCATGATTGAGATGGGTCACTTGATAACTTAGGTATATGTATGGGCATATACCTGGGTAGTAGTTATCCGTTGATTTCACAATCCTTGTGGTTCCTCATGATTGAGATGGTTTACTTGATAACTTAGGTATATGTATGGGCATATACCTAAGTAGAGGTTATCTATTGAGATCTTCTATATGGTTATCCTTGTTGGTTTTAGTGAGACCTTGAGGGTCTTGGGGTCCCTACTGAGTATCGTTATACACACCCCTGCACGGGCTATGCCCGTACCTCGTTGTGTTGGTTGCAGACGACGGGAAGTGCTGACAGAGGCCGAGTGTTCGAGGACTGGACGGTACCTAGAGGTGGACTATACGACGAGATGGTACCCGGAGGAGGACCTCACGACGAGACGGTACCCAGAGGTGGACGTGACGACGAGGCGGTACCCAGAGGTGGACCACTGGGCGGGACATACTCGGAGCGGACGACGGGACCTGAGGAGCAGAGGAGCTATCTGTACCCACCCTTCAGGTGGGATTTCCAGTGGACAGCTCGGCGTAGCAGCTTTACTTTTCAGTTGTTGTTTTCCATTTCGAGTTGTACTTTACAGTTGGGCTTGTATTTCCGGCCCCTTTATACTTTCCGCACTTACTATTGTACTCAGTTTTTACTTAGTATTTACTTCTTCCGCTTGTACTCTGTGTGATTGTTTACTTTACAAAGGCAATGCCTTCCCTTTTTATCGGGATTTACACCTTGGTGCTAGTCGCCTGCCCCTGGCCTATGGAAGGCGGGATTGGGGTAGTCACAGCACGGGCTCCGAGGATGGGTCGTGACACTTGTTGTGATGCTTCTATTTTCCTAACTTGATTTTCGGATGACAGGGATATGTTTCACGAACGATTGATGTGATTGGTTATGGATAGTCGCCCAGTAGTTAAGGAACTAATAAAATAATTCTGCCGAAACGTGAAAACCTAAATGGGTTTGGGGTTGGCTGTTGTATGCATGCTTCGTAGTAGCAGTGCCGAGGCACATGCTCAGTTTCTCAGTTTAGATTCCATAGGTTGGGCTGTGTGTTTGGTATACATATATATATATCTGTATCTTTGTGTTTTATCGCACCCCACCCATGTTGAGAACTTAGTGCCAAACACTCCCATTTCTAGGAGAGGGAGTTTTCCCATAGTTACTAGCTCCTTTCTTCTCTTTCTTACCTACGCTGTGATGGCTTGAGGCGACCTTACACCTAAGACCCTTCAGGTAGGTTTTGATTGGGGTGGATTGGCCCAAGACTCTTCGGGCAGGTTTGTTTTCCCAAGAATCTTCGGGATGAGGCCCAGGTGTGTGCGGATGGGATACGTGATTGTGAGGCCCAGGTGTGTGCGGGCGGGATACGTGGTTGTGAGGCCCAGGTGTGTGTGGGTGGGGAAAGTGTGGTAGCGCCAGGACGTTCACCATTAGGAAGAGCAACTAACTAATGGGAAATGGTGCAGGGTACCCAATACTCTTGTTCTTATATACTACTACCTGTTGTGATTGTGTTTTTGGTGAGTGTGGCTGGTGAGGTTGGGTGGATAGAATTCCTTTCTAGGCTTCTTCTGTTATTCTCACGGGACATTATTATGTCTCCCCACTTGTTCACGAGAGATTTAGGTTTCCCTACTGAGTATACTTGTATGCTCACCCTACGTTTACTTTCAGGTTTCCAGGAGGACTACCAGGGCCGTGCGGGGCCCTACTAGTCGGATAGTTGGAGTTATTGCTGTTGTTGTACACTTTTTTCTTTTGGTATTGTACTTTGAGATTTCTTGTACTTTCACCTTGTTATAATATTGGTTAAACATGCATGTGGGCTTGGTTTGGGTTTAATTCTATACACTTGTTATTTTCCTTTTTGGTGGTTGACTTGTCCTATTTCCCGATCTTAAATAATAAAAAGGGTAATGCCTCCCATATTTGTGAAAACTCACATCCATGGTTCTAGTCGCCAACCCGAGGCCTACTGGAGGCAGGACTCGAGGGTCATTATCTCCCTTTCACCATTGCCATCTTAGGAGGGCATCTTTGGTGGGAGGGGGTCGTGACACTAACACATGTCCAAATTCTATTGGACAAGTGTATCTCAACACAAAACAACCTTAGGAATAAAATATTATCATTTAGGTCCACTTGGATTAGATTTGGACATTTATTATTATTTAATTCAATGAAGAGTTAAAAGAGTTAAAATCACAGTTTAATAACTAAAACATTTTTAATATAGGGTTATACATAAGATAAGTTCGATTACAAATATTAATTAGAAAGATAAAAAGGTTTCCTACATAATGGTATTTTATTTATAAATATTATACATTAAATAATTTAATTTATTTATGACACAATGATGATGCAGTAATTACCTAATTAATGAAATATTAAAATAATTGATATTATAAATACCCAAATAAATGTAATTTGAGACATTTTATGAATTCCAATAATTGTATAGGTTACTATGACATATTAGGATTAGTTATAGGAATTTATTTTATGTAATAATTCTGTTAAGAATTTATCAAAAACAAAATACCCAATAGTGTCAATATTTACATAAAAGAGCATTTAAAACAAATATTATATGATTAATTGATATTCTATTTCTAATAATCTAAGGTTCAGTCAAAATAATTATATCATAATAGGGGTATCATTAATGGACCGCTTGGGGGTCTCTTGGAAGTTTATTGTAATTTTATTAACCATATAATATAAAAATACAAAGAGATATGGTAAATGTCAAACTAATTAGCTAAGAGTTAAAACTAAAAGACAAGGTTAATAAAGTGACCCAAACCTATCTAAAACCTACTGGTTCAGTGGATTTCAACCCATACCCACCTTAGACTCGAAAGAAATCAATTTGGAGCCATTATAGACCGAATTTGAATTTATTATAAAATAATATTTTAAGTTTTTCCTAAGGTGCCCCTCACCCCTCTTATAAAAGGGAACTCCCCCTTCTCTCCAAATCACTCCTTCAAAGCCTTTTGGATCGGCCACCCCTGGCCCAAATATTCTATCAACTTTCCTCAATTCAAAATATAGGCCTTTGTTTGATAAAAATTCCATCCTAAGGAGCCCTTTTGATCAAATCAAAAGGAAGAACCCGAAGAAGGGGTAATGTTTTCACCACCCTCTTTCAAGTTCCATTCTTCTTCCACTTCTTATTTCTTTGTTATTTCCATTCTTAAATAATAAATCTGGTATCTTCTATATACTATGATTATATTATAAATATGGTACAACCATATTCAGTATTCTATCCATCCCTTGAATGACATGTGACCATACGTGCGTACGTACGGCTTACACTCTCCACGTCATGGTGTAATTGTTATTCAATACATTATTTTTTGGATGGGTATAATAATGAAGCGTAATTCATGTAAATAATAAATATAACCTGATAATGATTCTGTATATATGATACACCATCCAATTATATATTATTTTAATATCAAAAGAATGATATTGTGGCTCATGCGTACGTACGGACTATCGTCTCCATGAACGCGATGAGATTCTTTCCCCATTGTATCCATTCAAGAATAATTTTCATTTGATGATTAAAAATAATGTTTAAGGACTTGATATCATTCTGGATATGAATAAGATACAACCTATGGATAACAAACACGACTTATGTGACAAAACATATAAAATAATACTAGTAAGTGAACACCTAAAAAGACGATAATACTAAAATATTATTAATAAAGAAATATTAAAAGATCATATATGATATCATATTTATGTATATGATTATTTTATAATTTAATAAAAATGATTTAACTATTATACAAGAGGTTAACCTACCCTCGACCAAGTAAATGTACAAGGTAAGGGTTTATTTCACAATCTCTTCATTATATGAGGTTGTTTATACATAATTATCTACTGGGACCTCTTTATCATCCACATCCATGTTTCATAAAAATGTATTTCAAATTTTTTTTACTATTTTATAGAATATGGGTTAAAGTCATTTATACCCTTATTTTAATTTTTATAAGAAATTTATAAAGGAATCGTTCTGTCATTTTCCAAACAGGGTCCTTTTTAACCTTTTCAATAGAATTAAGGTAAGAATGTTTTTTTAACTTATACGGAAGGTGAGGCTATTTTCCACCATTATAAAATCTTCAAAGTTTCCCTTAAAACCTTATAAGGATATTTTCAAAGTGAATGTTTTATTTTATAATTATGTGACTTTTAAATGATTTCAAAAAAAGATATATTTCCCTCAAATAGTTTTGATTTCATCTATGTCCACATACTTTGATGGATTTTAAGCTTATTTGAAGTTGATTTATTATGATACAAAACTTGAATATTGTATTGATGGTTTTGTGATATGTTTGACTTTGGATGTGTTATTGTTATACCATTCATGGTTTATGGATAAAGTATTGACATTTCGTATGCTAGTTTTAATACTAATGTTTATGATATATTTAAACCTGTTTGTATGAGGAATGCATTTGACTTAATAAGTGATGGGTAGAGCATGCTATAGCTCCTCGATGCATTGGTAGGTTTCATGAGACAAACCAGTGTCTGGGAACAAGGCCTTGAAAAAATCTTATTTGTAGTCTTGGGACAAGGCCTTGACTATGTGCTTATGATAGTATGATATTAAGAATTCCATCCTTATGAAAGTGGTTATTGATATTGCATGCGATTATTCTATTAGTAGAATATCCATGTGAATAAGTAAATGACATTATTTCGTTTTATGTTTTCCATATTATGCTGAATTTCAAGTTTAAAAGGCTTTTGTTTTAGTTACACATTTCTTATAAATGTTTATGCTTATTTATAAAAGTTTCTGCTATATTGTTATCTTTACTGGGCATCTGAGCTCACCCCTTTCTATGTTTTATTTTTCCCAGGATGTGAAGAAGTATTTTATGAAGGACCTGTAGGGATAGTATGTGGGGATATGGGTGTGGAGACAAGATGTTGTTGTATCTTTCATTTTATGATTTAATGTAATACTTATGAATATATCTAGAGTTTCCAATGCTACTAAACTAATTGGTATTTTGAGATTTGATATTTTCTGATCATGCCAATGTTATGTAATAATGCACCGACTCTGGGTAACTGGGGTCAGGTCGTTACACACAACCAAGGAGGGATCCCACTAGGGAACATGCCGCTGATTCTCCTCTACCCCCCTCATTTATTCTTTTTATTTTATTTTTATCTTAGATTTTTATTTTTTTTAAAATGTAATTAAAATTTTAGTTTTATTAATCCATGAATTTGTGTTTCTCCATCCACTTTTCATCATTTATTTCCTTTTTATCTCTCTACTCTTCCACCCTCTCCACCAAGTAATCTATTACTCTAAAAAATGAGAGGTTGGCCCTAAGACTCGGCTTGGGGGGAGGTGAAGGTGATCATGAATTTTCTTTAATGTTTAATTTTTTGTTTAGAGATAGAATTAAGTAGAATGAACTGGTAAAGTGAATTTCCCCAGTGTTGTGACTGCCTCCAATGAAATGCAATTCAACCTATCTCAATTTTTTTATTTAATCATTTTTCCTCTCTCTATTGGTTCGTTCTTCACATGTTGGATTTGAGATAATCAATGGATCAAACAGATTCGATTAAACCAGGTCCAAAATAATGAAACATCCTAGAAAAAGGTGTGTCATCAACATTGATTAAAGGAGGAGGTGTAATTGAGAGTGTTCATACATTCAATAATGTTCCACATTTTCTAAATAAATAATAGTAGTTCAAACCTGAGATTTAATGTTTGGATTATAAAACCGATTTAAAACATTTAAAGAAGAATAATGATTGAATATTACACTAACCCCCAAAACCAAGTTCTTTTTTATTATCTCATTCTGTTGATATTTTCATGATAATTTAAATTATCATTTTTCATGTCATTATTTTAAATAATAAAAAAACCCAAAAATATTTTCATAACTTTCATTACATAATAAAAACAAAAAAAATATATAGTTTAGGTGATATAGAAGAAATAAGTGAACCAGAATGAAAGTCTCTTCAAGAGAGATGACCCTGGACAACCACTATGTTGCACTAGGAAAAATATAATTGTTTCTTCCCATGCCCCATGATAGGTGTGTGTTATTTTCACTCTGTAATTAGTGACTAATTCAATTTTCAGTAATATTATTCACCATGAACACCTTGAACTAAGATTGAAAGGCATATCGAAGACCTTCCATGAAGCATCTCTCCCTCAATAACTCATCAGTATGTTATATCAACACAAAATTATTCATCTCTATAAAGGATGATGATTACTCTATAACAATCATAGCACCCTTATCCATATTGATGAACTCACTTGACTGCTCTACCCTTAGAGTATCGGAGTAAAACCAGTCGTATAACCTAGTTCCAAAATCAGTGAAAACCATATCCTACCATCTATCTGCTTGGTTCAGAACATCCCACCATTTATTTTATGCTCCTTGAAAAAAAAATATTTCATGAGATTTACTCTCCTTCTAGAAGGTGTATCTAGATTCCAAATGATTGATAAAGTATTATCAAGACATTTCTCAAATTCTTGTAGACCACCATACCCTAAAAACATGGGAAGATTCGGCTACTAGAACATAAACGTCAACTCATCCATAGACAAATTAGAATGCAATTATCCATGAAATTTTTGCATGAAGTTGAAAAACCCCTCACAGAACTATGCCTGAGCACTTGTGTCATATAAGACCGCAGGTTCCTCATCTTTCACTAAAGGAGGATCCACTAGTAGTCCAAGTACCACTACCTCAGATGTGTTTCCATCAACACCCTCCTAGAATATGACTACAGGTTGTCATGTTGGCATGCCTCTATAATGGAAAACACATGCCTAAGAAAAGTGGATGGAGAAACACAAATGATTCCAATCAATAGTTCCCCGAGCCTAGTTAGACTCATAGCCTCAAGTGCATCTCCCAGAATGCTAGAGGCTGCCAACAAGAATTGAGGACAAATGGTGTGTCTAAGGAAAGATAATGCTCTCATTACCAGAGTGAAACATAGTGGAATTACAATAATAGTCAATTGAAGTAGTATAACAACCCAATAAATGATAAAAAATACGAATAGATAAAAATTCCAAAAGTAATATCATATATAATGATGACAAATCATGTCTCTACAAAGAATTAGAAATAGGTACAAAAAAATACTATCCAATACATGTAAAAAATACAGGAAAGACCAAATGTACAATATATAGACAACATCATGATCTTCAACTCGGTCCCATGCCATCCTACTCCCAAATATAGCATAAAGTCAAGCATTGAACTGTGGTTGCATTCCTCGGTACCTATATGCATCTATATAGTCTTTTTGAGTACCCAATGGTGGCCTGAAAAGGATGGGAGATACCATCTTAGTAGTTAACCACCAAAATTTTTAAAACAAGTCATGGATGTTCAATATATCGAGATAAAGAAGAGTGAAATTCATAACATGTATGTATTAAGAATGTATAGTTCCAATGGAATATATATTACAACTCAATTGATACTGTATAGCCCTATAAGGCTCATTGAAAAAAAGGTTCCAAGAACCTATAATAAGGAAAAACACCAAGAATATGGAATTAAACACCATGGTGATGTCGTATACACAATACATCATATCACCCATGGCTTTTCTGTATAATCTTAAAATTAAAACAACCAAAACCATTCCATATAAACAAAAGTTCCTGAACAACCACAGATGATCCTTATAACCAATAAGATCACATTTACAATGAAAATGTCATATAATCAAAGTGTTTGACCACTTAAGGTTGGATCTAATGTATGGTGGACCAAGGAACCCTCATCGAGTCCTAGGAGTATCTCAATGAAAACTCGGTTAGGATGGAATTAGGGTCCAAGGAACATGTCTACCGAAAATGTCCACTTTGAACCCAGAAATACTAGATCCAAGAGGTAGAAATTCCCATGGTATCCAACGGAATTATAATCCAAGTAGAATATGGGTCCAAGGAATTCTCTACCACCATCACGACCCATGGTGTAGCACGCCCAGAGACACCTTTTAAATAATTCATCATTCAATTCAATTACCATTCTATACCATGAGTTTACCAACTCATTTCAACAATTTCTAAAAAACAATTCATGTAATTCAATACCTGGGAGTATACCCAATCATATAAAAATTCACATTCAAAACATCCTATGAGTTTACCCATTAATATGACATTTCCATCTAATCCATTTAATCAATTAAAGTAAGGCATGACATGTCAAAACATTTAAACAGAGAAAATACATATTATAATTAACCCAAAACAATTCAGTTCTTTTATTAATAGGCCTCCTCTAACAATGAATGCCTAAAACACACCCCTTGAGTGGGTTAACTAGTGGAAAAGGAAAAGGGAACACACCATGGGTGGCCTTTATTGGGGAAAAAAATTCCAACTAAACATAAATTAACCAAGGGGATTCCCTAACATAATCCATTTCATTCAATTCAATTCAATAAGTTCAATTTTGGGGCCATGTCAGAATATATGTTTGGTGGAATAACAAAAACTAGCTTAATAAAGCACCAAACTACTTGGAAAAAATGGATACCACTTATCATAGGTTCATAGTATAGTGCTCATCTAGTACCAACTTCTGATTTGTCTCAGATTAGAGGAAAAACAAAGGATGAAGAACCTACAAATAAAGAAAATTATCTTACACCTAATAGCTACTTAAAAACTAATACAAATGGACAATGACATAAATGAAATGGATTACACACTAATATAAATCCAACAAGATGAATATCTCTTAACTCCAAGATCAAATGGTGAAGATCTTTCAAATATTATTTGATGCATAAAATGGGATATCCAAGAATATGAAGCCTCCCAAAATGAAGAAAAGAGAAAATAAAATAAGTATATTAGATTAATTAAGAGAAAATATAAATTTTCCCAAGTTTTCCTATGTCAAACGGTTTGGCCACAGGGTTATCCAAACCATGATCCAACCATGTAACCACTATTATAAGGAGTGTCACCATGAAAAGATTTCATGTATGGTTTAAAATACTATGTTCAAACTATGTCTCATCTCACTATCAAAAACTATAGATGCATCTGCATGAGAGTGCACCTTCATCTATATGAGTTGATAACCTATGTAGGCCCCTCTAGGCCACTATCAATACTAACATGGTTTGTAGTAACTATACTAACTTCCCCACAAGGTATCTAATAACTATGTGAGCTTATAGTTGTTTTAAAAAATCTAGGATATGGGCTCAGAAGAAGCCCTGAAAACCCCTGATACACCTGTGACCTCACAGGGCAATAACACAAGGTCATAAAAAGAATTTAAACAAAAAACACAAGGATATGTACCTCATAAAAATACCCAAGTTCTTACATTGTCAAAGATAACCACTCTCTCTATCAATGATACATCATATGGCTAAAAAAGGATCTTGTGGTGATGCCAGATCATTAACATGGATAACCCTTATATTTGTCTTTGGATCCACAGGGGGAGTGAAAGACTGGCTGGATATGTTTGGGACATTTACGTGATGGGAGTGGCATGATAGCGGGCTCTTGTGTGGATATGTGGTCATGAAACTAGGGATTCTACAACATATTTCACAACACATGGGTTCATCCCAAGATGTTTATGACCATGAAATTATCCCCCATATTGAATATTTTTAAATTATTTAATAAGGATTTTTGGATATATTTTTAGGAATCTACCAATTGATACAACACGTGATCTATAAGAACTCATATGAAGCCATCACATGATCATCTATTATCTAGGATGACTTTTCAAGAATAAGGATACATTATCCAAGGGCTTCATAATATCTTCATCAGTATATGTTACACGCATGATCATTTGTATGACCTTCCAATGGTCATGTGACCATGTTTCCTTTGGAGGTTTACCAGATCTCAAATTTCTAGCCACACTATTATTCCTTTAATATTTGGGGAAAACCATACACATATTGAAGTATTTATTCCTTTGTAGATTTTATGATGCTAATTTGGATAGAATCAATAAATGACCCCCCTCATGTGAGATGTATATGGGTATTAGGGCTCACTTATTAGGAAACAAAATGCCTGCATGAGGCCTTGGTTCTATTTTCAAATGGTGTCTTGGGTGAAATTTTTCCATTCAACCGTTGATTGGTATTCATCAAAATGACCTATAAATAGGGGCTGGAGAGCGGTTCATTCACTGGCTACCCAACTCTCAGGTATCTTTTGATATTTAATCATCATGTGGCCCTTTCATAAGACCTTCCCACAAGAACCAGTCATGATATCTATCCATCAGACATTCCAATGAGAATTCCTTCACAAGATCTATTTTTCATGGTATTTATTCAAATGAAGAATTAAATAAATTTCATTAATTACTTGATATTTGGCTATATGGCCACATGGTTGCCTTGGAAGTTTCATAAGATCCACTAGCTTGATCACAAGATTCTTTGATTATTATACAAATTGTGTGACTATGTCAAGGACATGAAATAGAGATTCGAGTGATTAGTTGTGTGGCCTCAAGATCTCTTCGGGGTTTACACTGTCTGTGAGATATTTTTTGGGCCAATAAATTCATGAGTCCCTTTTTAGATCATGAATCCCATTGATGATTCAAGTGATGCACATGAGACTGTCAAAATTTACACATTAATTTTGAAAGGATTTTTTTTCAACTTTATGACAAATGCCACTTACATTGTTCACTTGTCTTCCAAATCTCATCATAGTTACCAAAATAATTCAAGGAAAAAATCTATGTATAAGATGGTGGTATAAGATGTTATCGCAGTATGTTAGGACACTGATTTCTACCACGTTTTTGGGTCATTTAATCAAAGTATGGTATATATGATTGGAGATAAACCTGGGGAATATACCCTTTATGATTGTTTATCTCTTCTTCTATCCGTTCTTACCAATGAAACTACCATTCCCTCAAATCAGTCATCATATATACCATCATATTGGGTTTATAAAATCCATAACAGCTTAAAGGTGAACATCTCTTACATGGGCTAATTTTTCTCTAAGGGAGAGCACATAGATAGGAATATACTAACATATGTTCCCGTAAAATTTTATGGGAATAATTGAGAACCCGGTTAGGTTGTTCATATGTACTACATGATAATGACGACGCATTCCTCTATGTAAATGTTTGGGTGGGTTCCCAATTAAGACTTTAAAATATGGGGAAACAATGGGATGGATTGTGGCATGACATTCTGGGTGTAATACATTTTTTTATGTTTTCTATAGAGTTGAATAAGATTGGGTTGTATGAGTCTATATGAATCTATAAAATGTTTTCATATTGCAACAAGGGATTGATGGTGGAACTATTTAGTCATCGGAGTCCAGACATGAACACCATACACCTCATGCATGGTGAGGTGGGTATCAGCCTATGGGATATTGAGTATATATGTAGAACATCCATATTGTGTGAGATGCATGATGAGTTTTCTCCACCATCATTTACATGGGATAAAGTAGATAAGATTCCTACAATTTCCCAAGAGTTGATCAGGTTGGCAGAAAAGTCCATTTTGAAGGAGTTTATTTTTGAGGAAGAAATCCATTCAAGACATGGGTGAGCTACTTTATCAATAAATATCATTATGAGCTATAATACAAGAATACTAATGTCGGACATATGAAGGAATTATCTAGTGAAGTGTGCACTTATTGGCCTGTTGTCAAATAATGAAAAATTAAAGAATTTGGCTGGGTCTGGGTCTCTAGTGTTAAATAGGCTATTAAATTGTCCATTTTCCTCTACATGTGCCTAAGTGGGTACTTACTTCTGATGAAGGAAAAAATGTGGAGTTAGAGTTTCCAATTTCATAATAGTGACCTCGAGGGAATGTAGGAGCGTATCACAAATCACTTTTTACAAAGTGACATATTTTTTTTATGACTATAGGTTCATATACATGAGCCATATGTATACATGAATATTCAAAAAATGGGACCATTGAAGTTGGATGCCTTTTCCATGTTCCATTGAATGTTTACGGTGATCCAATGTGCTCATATAATAAAGTGTAATTTGTGTAAAATGGAATATCAATGAAGGGTTTGAGCACCATAAAAGTTATGTCACTGCACAGTGAACATGTTAATGTGTAAATGAGATGTGAAAAGTCATTACACAAACTTTTTTCTAGATAAGTGGATCCATAGATTATAGCTTAGATTCCACCAGGGAAAAAATTAGGCCATATGTGGTTAATGGTTTATTAATTTACACACTATTTTATCCTAAACTCTAGAGATGAAGAGTTTAGTGAGAAAAGACTTGAATTTTACTCTGGACACCCTTTGTAGGTTTTCAACCCCAAAGGATTTGTGTCACTTTAAATATAAGCTTATGGTATTTCAATTTGGACCATCAAAGGCTAGAGTTTAAGGTCATACCCATTTTACAAATGTGAAATCATTTTATGTTCATGAAAAATATAGAAAAAGTATGAGGGGTATGTTACACAAGATCCTAATTAGGATACCTGGGTTCAAGAGCACTTCGACATCCTTATTTTGAGTGGGATATGAAAATTTCATAAATCAAGGCTGGAGTTTATCAAGTTATCAACAATTATATAGTACAATCAAACTAGGGATGGCCTAGAACACCCTCAGGTGCTATGTTTTTCCAAGGTGATGCTGATATCACAAGGATTAGAAAGCCCTTTGTACAAAGCCAAGATATCTTTAGTGGTAGGTCTGAGCCCTTATGCATCTATTGCATGGTAATGAAGAGATATCTCTTTTTTCATGACAGGTATTATAAAATATTTTCAAAAACATGAGGTTCTAGAGAAATTATGTTTTATTTATGAATTGAGGTTCTTAAAAGAGTAAGGAAGAACAAAATAACCTGGTTGATCATGGTAAGGAAATTTTGGTCCTTTGATAAGGGATGAAAATGGGTAATGCCCCTCTCATTTTAACATCATATAGAGGGGATGTATTTATTGTGCAGTTTTATTGTCATGCAATATGGAAATTTTCCATCCAGTTTAATGTCATGTAGTAAGGATGTATTTTTTCCTTATAGTTTAACATCATATGATAAGGATATGGGAATAAACATGAAAAGTTTTACAAGATATATTACATGAAGATGAAATATTTATGGAAATATGACTCATACATAGTTAAAATTGGCTTGTATAGCTCAACCACTATGAATTTGGGTTTCATTTTTTCATTTTTATTTGTAGTTAGGCCCATGATTATGAATTTTGAATCACTATGTATGTTATGATTGACAGGAATCAAGATAGATATATTTATTGAATGGGAAACTATCTATATAGCTTTAACCTACACACACAGGTGAGCATTGTTTCTACTGATTGTTGTAACTAGGCCCACAATTGGGTATTCAAGCATCACTATGTATCCTGTGATGATAGGAATCATGCCCCACATAGATATTAAGAGACCATGCAGTTTAGTATCATTCAGAATGGATATAGGATCCCTGAAGTGAAAACAGAGTATTGTTACTAGGCCGAAGTATGGAAATCTAGGAATCACTACATATCCAATGGTAATAGGAATCAAGCCACACACAATTACCAAATAAGTTCTTTCTGCACAATTCTATTCTACATATAGGGAATGATTCATTTTTTCTGCTATTTTCCTTGATTGGACACAAGGTTGGAGATTCAGGCTTCACTATGTATCCAATGGTGACATGAATCAACTAACACATAGTTAATTAAATGGACGTGTGGTAGGATAACAACACAAAAAATAGTGTTCCTCTCAAGTGAGGTCCATAGGAATGTGAAATTTTATTTCATTTAAGTGACATCAACTTTGTAGTTTAACATCATGTAATAATGACTCATTGTGTGCCTTTTATGGTCCTAAATTCAAGACCATGATTAACCATTAATGATATGGTGTACCATGTTCATGTAGGAAATACCTTACTAAAAATACTCATTTCAGGAGAGCTATGATTAGTGTGAGAAACAAATACTGATAATGGTTACTCTTACCATGAAGAGGTGATTAAAGAGTAGGACATGAGAATTTTGTATCATGCGGCGGTTGGACCAAGATGTAGGTTCGAGGAGCCCCTACTTATCTCATTAGAATAATAATCAAGGAATATGTAGTTCTTGAAACCTGTTCAGTTTATTGTCATGAGAAAAGTACATCAATTGTGTTGTTTAACGTCATGTAGTAAGGATTGGGGTGACTCTTTGTTAATTTAGAGGAATGTTATTACTGTGTTTAAGAATGGAGATCTGAGCATCACTATGTGTCCTATGATGAAAGGAATCTAGTAGTATGTATTTCTCAGATGAGGATATTCCCTATGTCAATATGAATCTCACAATGGAATAGTGGAATTTCATCATTTTTTTCATAGATCTAACCCATATGCAGTGAATTATTGGAGAGACGATGCTTCCAATTCCATTTAACATCATGCAGTGAGGACATCATCCATGCAGTTTAATGTCATGTAGTAATGACTTATTCCGTATAATGATTAATCATGTGGAGGGGATGTGAGATGTTGTGTAGTTTAACATCTTGTTTCCTAGATGAGGCTCACCCAATGTGAATTTTGTTTAACATAGGGATCCATGTAGTTTAACTTCAAGAGAATATGATGGGATCTGTATAGTTTTATATCACATGTTCATTACCTATGACACAATGAATTTTATCGTCTTGATTCTAGGATGTGGTCTATATAGTTTAGTGTCATGTTATCAGGATGATTCTACCTATTTTTTCATCATGAAACTAGGATGTGAGATGATTTATAGTTTAGAGTCTTACAAAATGGGTTTTTTCTATATATTTTAATGTCCTGTGGTCCGTACATTCTTTGTATAGTCTAACATCATGTATTTAGTAAGTTCTCTATATAGTTTGACATCATATGGCCAAGATTAATTTTCATAGTTTAATTTCATCAAACTAGGATGATAGGTGATTGATGAAAGCTATAAAAATATTTATAGATAAAACTCAGATTGGTGGGGGGGGGGTGTGACACATTCTCCATCCATTTTGTACAATGAGTATGCTTCATTATGGTATAGCTTGTGTATGATATAAGGCCCTTCCCATTGGGGTTCCAACTTTGGAGGCTTCTTACCTGGTATCATTGGGCTTCTTAGAGCTAATAATAGTTCTCCTAAAAGGAATTAATAGAGGAATACCTTTTAATTAAAGTCTCATGTGATCTGATTTTTATAGAATTAAAAGTTGTGAAATGTACACAAAATGTTCTCATTGAGATGCTCCAGCACATCTTGCAGCTTTTGAGATTTTTCATCATCTGAGAGTTGTCAAAAATGGGTATTTTTAGCAAGAGAAACTGTACTTCTTTGGGCAATACAACATCATCCCCGTACACCAATGAGTATGGAGTCTATTATTTAGTAGTACATGTGGTGGTATGGTAGGCTCATAATGGTTGGAGGAGCTTGTCGAGCTAAGACTTCTTGACTTTATTCACCATCTTTTGAAGAATGTTTTCCAAAGTCTTACTGAATGCCTTAATTTGCCCATTTTCTATAACATTATATCGAGAGGAGTGACTGGAATTGATTCTATACTCATGGTACAATTTCTTCAAATCTATATAATAGAAATTGGTTTCATTGTCCATCAATATTTTTTGGGGGACAACAAACATAGGGATGATATGAGACACTATGAGAGTTGATGATATTATTCATCCCAAATTACATGAGGTGAATTTATTTCTCCCATGCAGGGAAGAAGTTGGTTGCAGTATGGATATAGTTAAACTGGTTAGTTGGGGTTGGAGGATATGGTCCCATATCATCCATTCCCCATTAGGAAAATGGATTGGAATATTTTTCTCTATGTATAAATTATGGGGGTTGATGGATGAAGTTTAGATGGATCTAGAATGCATGAAATTTCAATTTCACTCAGCCTTGTATCATGGTTTTCCATTAGTAACCCAACCTCCTAATCTCGGGGGAGATCCTGGACCCACAAAGATGAGCACTGTAGGATCTTGCATGGATTTTTTCTATGATGGTGGGAATATCACTTTATGCTATGCATCTAGGGAGGAAACCATTGATGCCTCACTTATTGATGGTCTTGTGCACATTTGGACCATATATTAGGGTAATGTTTTCCACTTGATGCCGAATATATTTCTTTTCTGCTTGGTCTATCAATAGAGTCTCATTTTGGAGACAACCAATTATGTGCTCTATACATTCCTGGGTGGATATCAGTTAATCATGATCTGGGGAAGTGTTGAACTGATAATTTATTCCATATCTTAGATAATGGTCGATGAGAATATTGATTGCGGAGTGACATAGAAGATTGCTTCCTCCAGACTATCATCATCCAGGACTGAGGCTGTATTAGCCAACATATCGTCACAATCATTCTGTTATTGGGGAATATGATGCAATGTGGACTCAAATGGGAATTATTCCATTAGTCCCAAGAAATATATAGTAAGTGGGGTAAATTATCCATTTTTTATGGTACATCACCATTGATCTTATTTATAAATATATAAGAATCCTAATTAATATTCTGGTAGGATACCTATAGTAGTAAGTCAAATTCTAAACCAATAATGAGCACTTGGAATTCTGCATCATTATTTGTGTAGCCATTAGTTAGTGAAAACTTTTAGGGAAAAGATTAATTGTCTAGAGAAACAAATACAATCCATAACCCAACCCGATTGAGCTTTGGATTTTCTATTATTTTGCTAACAGGAAATTAGTATATTTCATCAAAATATATCTCCCAAGTCGGAGGCATGTCATGGGTGTAGAAAACCTCCTCATCTAGGAGTGAAGTGCCCACCAGTGTGCTTTCTCGGGTGAGATGTGCTGTGAGGAAATCATACAGGGCTTTCCCTTTCAATGACTTCTCTGATAGGAACCAGATGTCTTAATATTGAAGAATAACTACCCATTGGTCCAAGCTCCCATGGATGGCTGGGGATGTACTTGATTGAATCAATACAAGAGACCAAATGTACTTCATGGTGATGCATGCAATGCATCACCTTCTGTACTATGAAGATTAGTGTGAGGTAGTTGTTCTCAAAATCTGATTAATAGGTCTCAGTTCTTAGCATGATTTGGATGAGGTAGTAGACATTTTTATCACTTCTTGCTTCATATTTATATGTGAGGAGGGTACTAAGTGGGAATTCCATGGTGGCCACATCTAAGATGAGCGGGATTCACAATATTAGTGGTATCAAGACTGGTTGGTTGAACAAATACTTTTGTGATACTTATAAAGTATTCTTGTTAGTCCCCATCCCATTGATAGGTTATTCCCTCTTTATTAGTCTGGTGAAAGGGAGATATTTTCATGATAGTTTGTCTATGAAATGTCAAATATAGGCGAGGTTCCCTTGGATACCCCTTAGTTATTTGAGATTACCGGGGGTGATATTGCTAAAATAGAAATAGTATTTTATGGGTTCACCTCAATTCCATGGTGTCATACCACAAAGCCAAGTCACTTAACTAATGTTACTCTGGAAGCATATTTCAGCGGATCCATCTTCATAATGTGCTATCGTAGTTTGGAAAATATTTTTTGAAGATATAAGAAGTGATCACCTCTTTGTTGGGATTTGATTTCCAGGTCATCTACATAATAATATATTATTCTTCCTAGGAATGGATTAAATATATGTTTCTAGAAAAGTTGAAAAGTAGTGACAACATTTATTAAATCAAGGGGCATAAATTGATAAAAACTATCCCTTGTGGTGCTCTAAAGGAAGTGGAATTGTTATCTTTAGGAGACAACATTATCTAATTGTACCCTGAACACCCATCCATGAATTAAAGGGAATATAATCTATATGTTTCATCGATCAGGAGTTTCTTATTCCGAAATGGGAAATCATTATTTAGGATGTGTTTATTAAGGTCTCTAAAATCGAGGCAGACCCTAATCTACCCATTAATTTTATTTAAGTGGAAGATATTGGAAAGTCATCATGGATATTTTACATCTAAAAAAATTCCTTTGATTAATTTGTCAACATACACCTCTACAAGGGTATAATTTGAGGGGTGAATCCTTATGGATAACTTTTTGAAGCCTCTATGGTTATCGGGTAAGCATTGATAGTGTGTAGAGAGGTCTTTATTCATTCTGGGAATTTCTATATAATTCCAAGAGAACACATATTGTTGTTGCTTCAGAAATGTGATCTACACATTTTGATCCTTGAGGGGCATAGAAATACCAATCTATGTCCGTTTTTGGACTTCTTCTATTCCTATATTTACCAGGACGATCTCATCAATGGATATTGTGATTCCTTCCTTGAATGAAGGATGGACGTTACTAAGGTAATCCTATTCTTCATCCACCTCTACTTCTATCGAGGAATTTTTATATGAAATTGATAATTTGGGGGAATCAGTTTTACTATTGAGTTAATAAAATATATTAGACAATACCCTATGATCCCCAACTATTAAATTCATTGTAGATAGATGTCGAAGATGATTTTATTTTACATTATCACTAGGGATAGAAGGATCGTATACATCTGAGACCAGGTCTATTACATCATCTAGATTTATGGGGAGCACATAGTAACAGTTTAGCATACTCAAAGGATTTATAGGGGTAGTCCCCAATCTATTTTGGGATGAAAATTGTATATCATCATCCAACATGTTTTGTTTTCCTTCGCTTTTGTAGAAATATGCTTCAACATAACAGGCTTCAGAATTCTTGAAGGGGGAACTTTCACCATGAAATATTTTGATCTTTCCATCGATGAGGTATGCCAGATAGTGATGGAATGTTGATGGTACCATCAAGTGGATATGGATACAGGGCCTTCTGAGAAAGAAATTATATGTGGTGTCTCTTTGGATAACCACAAAATCATTATCAGTTGAGAGATCCCCAAACTGAGATTTTATATTAATATTATTGAGAGGTATTTCCTCAAGATTATCATACCCTTTAATGCTTATCTTTGTAGGAGAAAACCCCCTTCACTATACCTAAAACAATAGAGGGTTGTAATCAAGATGATATTGATCCCAAAACTGTTCTCAATAAAACACCTTCATATATTGAAATTATCATGTCTACCTGAAACATATAGGGTCTGATGTTCCCCAAGAAGACCTCTTGTTAATCCAATAATCTGAATGAGATGGGGACATGGAATTCTATTCGCATGGTCTCCAATAGATTGAACTCAAACATAGGAACTTCTATCTCAAATTCTGGTAGTATTTGGAGGGCTTCGATGAGTGCCTCCCTGAGATCTTTTGAAAGATGAAGCGCACCCAAGATTGAGATCTTGGTTGGGCGAAATGCAGACTGTTTCAGAATGTCATAATTTTTTTTGCATAGGTTAGAATTTACTAATGTGGGATTTATAATTAATATATGTCTTAGGATTTGAGTCATTTGACTTGGATGATCCTGGTTCTTACTCAATGGTTGAGGGAGCATATTCTTCCACCGGTACGGGTCATGCCGACCTTCACCGTTGCTTGGGCTGGTCAGACAATCACTCCCCCACTGGGGGTTCATGTAATAAAACTGGGTGTAGATGACTATTGGAGGGTCATGGGACACCTCCATGTCTTTTCTGGGATTTCTAGATCATTTTCCCAAGGGTCCTCACAACATTAATATCCTCTATGGGGACCAGATTGAAATATTAGGCTTAACCACACCCGAGTTTCCCACCATATCGTTGTTTTCTATGAATATAGACATTGGTTCCATGTTGAGTTTTAGGGAACACATACTCGGAGGTATATTCATCGTTATAGAAGGGGTATACCAAGTGTATCACATTAAATAAAAAAATATGAGGTCTTTGTCTGATGGGTAGTTCGTTTGGTGGGGTGGTTCCCGTGCTTCAGATTTTTCATGGAAGAATTATACAAGATTAAAAGATTACATTGGAGAAGAATATGATTATTCATTTTCTATATCTTCATATATTTGATGGTCATGTCCAACATTGGGAGACATATCAGATATCACCTTCTTGGGTGGTGTAACTATTGGGGGATTGCACAACTATTCTATCAAAATGGAATTATCTCAGTCAACTATAATTTTTTATTTATGTAGTTGTTGAACATCTATACATGAATGGATAATACTTTCCCCAATCACCAACTTATTCTTACTAGATAACTAGAATTCATATCATCTGCACTATGGTGTTATCCAACATCACTTATCTGGAATCGACAATTCTTTGCTGCCCATCTTATAAGAGGAAGAAATTAAAGATATTATGACCCATCCTTATGTAGAAAGGATGATAGTCAAGATAATCGGTGAGGTTGACCTCATTGGTCTACCTAAGCTATGGTATCTTGATCATATTATTATCCATTTTTCAATGAAATGACCAGGGTATCATTCATTTTGGAAGGATTGGGCCTTATTAATTTATTCAACAAAATCCCATGGGGCCCTAATTTCTCTATGCTTATGGATGAGGGTGATTTTTTGGTTGTGTCCACTCTACATGAGGTTCTAGGTGGTTTGGGACCTACTTAGGTGCTTGGATGTTCATTACTTGTAGTTTGTGTTTAACAAGGGCGATATCTTCCTTACTGAGAATTTTCTTCTATGTTGAAGGTAAGAGTATAAATTTAGCTCAGGTTTACAGAATGGAATATTACAAACATTGGTCTATTTCTATGAACTCATGGAACCCACATGGATACTTAATCGGGATTAGAGTCATTTGAAGGTAATCCTAGAGGTTTTTGGAACAAAGTTACAACACTATTCATGCCTGAAAGGGATGTTGAGAAAATATGTTAAACCCTTACATCTATCTACGAAGTAATAAACTTTCTCATTTTCAAGTTTCTTGCAGTTTTTCAAGTTGATGGTTGTAATTTTTCCCATCCTAGAACTAAACTAGTAAGGTAACTGATGAGAAAGGTCTTCTCATCCTACAATAGATCCAACTGGAAGGCTAATGTGCCAAAAAAAGATTTTCCATATAATAGTTTGTACAAAACACATTGGCATGGTCTCCCCTTTTAGTATATGGGGCCCATAATCATACAATATTAGGATAAAAAATGAGTGAGATGCTGCTAAGGGTCTCTTGAGCTGTCTAAGGTAGAGAAGGTAGGATTTCCGAAATTGGGTGGGGATAAGTTTCATCCACCCATTCAGGATATGGATTATTCTCAGGATACATAGGTGCACTTCTCCCATCCATGGCTTCCATTCAAGTTCCTAAGGACTTGATGGCATTGAAAAACTTTGGGGGTACTACTGTTTGAGCTTCCTCTTATCTTACACAGAGTGCTCAAGGCTAGATGAGGTGGCCATATTTTCATTTCCTGATACTTCTAAATTTGGGAAAAGACTGAATTATTTATATGGGGAGGGAGATATTGGAACCCTAATGGGGGAAAGTAATGATCAATTTTGACTTCCCCATTTATGTAGACCGAATGCATAGACGTGGAGCTAGTATGATGATCATATTCCACTTTTAATGGTATATTTTCTCTTTCACAATGAATGAGAGGATGTATATTCACCTTTGTATGAAGACAATACATAGTGTTAGTGTTTACCCTATGTTTATCCTCATTTTGTTTGAGATTTTATATCTCATCCTCATATTATGACACATGTTCCTCCATGGAAGGAGCTTGGACAATTTGGGGAAGTGATTGGTATATGGACATGCCTTTCCCTTTTTCATTAGAAGTGTTCCACTATATAGGTGGAAACTTGATATTCTATAGTTCTAGGTTTTGGGTCCTTCTATAGTTATAGGTACATGAGGCCTCATCAGGTGCATCCATATCCTACTTTTGAGTCATGTTTTCTATATTGTGTCCCTATACATTGCTGTCTTGATCCATATTATCAATTGTGTTGATAGTGATGAAATTCCTAGAGTTGTTTCAGAAATTGGTTTTAACTGATTAATTTCTACATAACATGATGATTCCATGGTGGTTGTATTAGGGTTGTTTCTTGAACCCTTGGCCATATTTTTCTATTTTGTCTTGCGGCCCTAGTGGGGTCTGATTTCATTCACTATATGCTCCACATATATGTATATATGAGTAGTGAACATGAGGGAGTATCCAATATTGATTTTCTAATTTCCCCTAAATAGTAAGGGGTTTTCCTGGGACATGCGTGATTAAATATATGTCGACCGTCGATATTTACCTCCAACCCTAGAAAATACTGATTCTCTCTATGGTGATGATGATGATGAAAATTCCTACAAACCTACAGGTTTGTCCTATTTTGGGCCACAATTGGAATTGATTGATCTTGTTGTGATGGATATGATGCTTATAGTCTAGTATTTGATGATTCATATGATGTGAATAAGGGTATAAATTCCCCCATCCCAGTGGGATGGGGTATATCTAGAATCGCCATTGATTTCTCAAGGACCATGTTGGCGGATGATGAACCAGATGATGAAGATTGGCATAAAAATTACCAAAAACAAGTGGGTATGAGCATTCTTTAATGTGATTAATATATACAATGAATCCTCTTGGTAATCAATGTTTTGAGGGGTGGAGGAGGTGGTAGATATTACCCCATCCTGGTGGGTTGGGTTTGCCCCTAGTTGGCTACAATGGAAGTTGTTGCTATGGACTTTTTTATATGGTGTTGTTGTGGTAGTGCAAGAGTTGGGTTGAATAGAAGACCATCATGGGAGTCAGTTTTTATAGGATTCCATCAAGATAATTTAAAACGCGTATTTCATGTTTGAAATGCATTATTGTTGCTTCGAGGGGCCTAATTAAAAGACTTATTGGCTATTGTATTCAACATTTTGTGATTTATTAGCACCATTTATGTGGGAGTATTTTATTGTAGTGACCAAATGGATTTAGTTTTACCTAAACCCATGAATTTAGTGGAGGATATGGCATTCTAGAACATTATATCTAAGGGGTTGTACTATTCCAAGGGTGCTGTAACACCAAAAGTTTTTTTAAAAAAAATATGTGGAAATTCATGAAAATATGTTCTAAGTAGATATTTATAACTACTCTTTAAAAATAAATTTTCAACTTCATTGTTCTGAATTTTAAAAAATGGTCATCTAAAATTGTGTTCAGTATGTCATTTAGAGCCAAATGGAACCCACATGGTTTTAGTGAATAGTAAAATACCCTTATGAATAGTAATATGAAAATTAATATGACCCTAATGAATAGTAAATTATGTTATTATTTTATTTTCTTAAGGATTTAAGATAATGACATCTTGGTTAATTTTTCAATGTGATATAAAAGCAGTTATAGTTTTTAAATTATTAATTTTTGAATTAAGTATGATTTTATTTAAAAATTAAATCAATAATACACAGAAAAATATTGTCCCAAAAATGGAGTTCATTTTTGAATTCTACGCATCAAGAAATGGTAAGGGTGATATTTTGTAATTTTTTTTGAAATTGTTTAATTCTTGATGAATAGTTAAATACGGTAAAATACCATATCCAAATTATCACTAAAATACACTATTTATGACATCATAAGTGATGTAAGGCCACCTGGTTCTAACTCACATGTGATTATTACTATTTGGGGTCACATGAATTAATATTATTCATTTTCATTAACAAAAAGAATATAATAATGATTATGATAACAAAAAATACCCCCTCTCCTCCACTATAAATACCACCATAAATCCCCTCTTTCTCCCACACCTCTCAAGCATTGATCCTTACCTATGTTTTTCCCAATAATCCTCCCAAGTCTCTTCCCCACGTCCTAGTACTTCTGGTCTCACCAAAAGGCCAAAACCAAAGGCCTTAATAAGGATCTTAAGGAGAAGAGATCAAGAGGTAAACATCCTCTTTTATTTTCATTATTTTCATTCATTTTATGTTATTCTTATTTATTTCCTTTGGTTTTTGTTGGGATAATTCATTCTACATTCCCCTTACTTCTCATATTGTGTAATAATGATGTGATACACCTTTTATCTCATCAAATTATTTTATGAAATTTTAAGCGACGCCGTTAGGCTGCCGAATTTTCGTGAGAGCTTTCTCTATTTTAATTTTATTTTTAGTTACTTACTTATTCTTTCCTCACATACTCATATACAAGAGGCATGAAAGCTCCATAATCTTTTATATTCTGGATTTTCTAATGTTCAAGGAAATTTCATCATCAATCTTCTTCTCCTCCCCCACTTATTCAAGGAATTAAAAACATTGTGCATGACGTGTCGAATTGCCAACAACGGGGATGATGTGATTTCAATTTGAATTTATCTATTCAAGGCGGGTCATGAAACCATTTTTATTGTTGAAACAGGATATAATATATGGATTATGTCTCATACATGGTTCTGGAATTCGTTTTCACCCATGTTTTTAATTTATTAAACAAAATGAGGTCGTCATTATCAAAGAACATAAAAAATGATCTAAATGAACATCATTAATGTTTTAACTTATGAATCATCCTCATGTAAAAATTAAAAATGATAAATGGTATAATGGTATTGGAAAAATGTAAATACCACTCCATTCCAATTCTTTAGTTTCACTTCCATTAAAAATAGAGCAATCTGTCATGAACCGATCATGAAAATCTTGTAAAGAACTCACCCAAAACAATACAAGGAACAAAATACTAACAATTAAAGGGTGAAATTATGTAATGAAATGATAATATAAGTTATTAGAAAGATGTATATGATTATTTAATGTATTAATAACACAATTTTAATTATTATATAGAAGGTATAAATGAGTTTTAAGTTAGACAAAACTAAAGTAGGGGAATTCTTAACCCAATTTCCATTCATTGGGCTAACATTCTACTTCATTATTTATGTGGTATTAAAATTGATTGTGTGATGAAAATTGTTTCTATAATAATTATTTAAGTGTATTTACAGTTTATATACATATTCCATCCACTATAATAAGTCTCACTTTAATTATATGATATTTATAATAAACATTCCTTTTCAAATTCTCATTTGAAATTCTGTTTTATACAATTCAAAAGCAATGTTTTTATGCTATTATTCATGTCGTATGATTAGGTTATGGTTCTTGGGAATTGTTTATGATTATGGGTGGGACATATATCTCCCTCCAATGACCTTGGTATGTTTATGTTGGAGGTCATTTGTATGGTTACTCCAAGTGTAACTGTGATGGTTACACAAATTGTAAGGCAACCGTGAGGGTTAAAAATTTTAAGGTAGACAAGAGGCTTACACGATTATGTAAGTGATTCTAAAAGTTACATTTATGATTATATTTATATTCTCTTGTTTTGTTTGGGTTTTGTGTAAATCTCATGTTTCAAAAATTAAGTATATAAGGGTGACAATCATGTCTTTTGAAAATGATTTCATATGTTATAAGTGTTCATGTACTAATGTATTATTTCCTTCTTTTTATATCCCTTACTAAGATTCGTGTGCTCATCCCAAGTTTTTAAATGATTTTAAAAGGTTATAAAGATGTGTATAACAACTAAGGAATCCATGTTAAATGTTTGAAGAATTTTCAAATAACTCATGTTTTATTTGAAAAGTTTTTTTTTGGAAGAATTGAGTATTGTTTTTATAGAGTCCACTATGTAATAATGTGTAATTTTATGAATGTGTTATGTCCCAATTCTCTAAATATCTAAAATTGGAAATATTCTCAATGTGGAAGTAAGTTAATTCTTGATTAAATTAAATATTATGTAATGTAATAAGGCTTGTCCCTTATAGTTGGTATCAGAGGATGGTTTAGATAACGTTGGGGGTTAGGATGATGTTAAAAATACCATAAATGATTTTTTACTCTATTTAATTTGAAATATTTTAGCTTTTAAATATTACCATGTTGATTCATCAAAGATATTTTTCTAGAATTGTTGTTCGTAGAATAAATAGGGAAGCTGAGGAGGAGAGGAACCGACAGAATTACATCCCTCAAAATCTACAACCTCGAATGGTAGGGATTTGAACTGAGTAGTTTGTGATGGTAATGGATAAGATAATGCTGAAAATAAATGGTGGTGGTATCTATGCAAGATAAAAACCCTAGGTACCATAATGTAACATGACGATAGTGGAACATTTTATGAGACAACACCCTCAAGATTTCAATGGATCTTCTGACCGAGTAGTGGCTGAAGGATGAATTAAATCCCTTGAAAAGATATTTGCTGACATGGGATGTTTAGATTATCAAAATGTAAGTGTTTTCATTTATCATTTTGAAGGTGAATTTTATCATTGGTGGTCAATGGTATGGAATATTAGGGATAGAGAGGATTTTGATGCCTTAGATTGGGATGAATTTAGAAGTCCATTCCATGAAAAATATTTTCCTAAGGTGGTGCGACTTTAGATGGAGAAACAATTCCTTGAATTAAATCAAAAAGAGGAATATATAATGGCTATGTATGAAATGAACTTCTCCTGACATGCGAGGTATGATCCAAATATTATTTTGGATCTTGAAAACACAATCAACCACTTTTACTCAGGACTGAATCCAAGGTATAAATGGGTGTTGGCCTCCCATGAATTCAAAAGTTATGAGAAACTTTTCCGATGTTATGAAAGGGTAGATATGGAGTTTTCTGATGATCACATTCATTTTGGAAAAAAGGAGAAGAATTGGTCAAGATGGAAAGTGATGGGTAAAAATCAAAAAAATAAATCTGATAGTATGAAAATCCAATTTCTAGTTTGTGAAAAGTGTGGAAAGGAGCACCCTCGTGAATATCTTAGCAAAACTGGGATGTGTTTTAAATGTGGAAATTTTGTACATAGAGCACAATATTTTAATGAAAATTATCCTATTATTAATCTTGATAAGAAAACTAATAAGTGTTTTAATTTTGGTGAGATGGGTCATTATGAAAATGTCTTCCCTAAGAGAGATCCAGATGATTCAAAGATGTGAGACTATAAGTAGAAAGATTTAGTGAGATACGTTGCGACTATGTCAGTAGATGTCGGTCCATCCAATTAAGTGGTATAAAGAACTCAATTTCTTTAATAATATTTCACTAAAGTTTCGTTCGATACGGGGTCTACACATTCCTCCATTTCTGAGAAATTTTCTGGTAAATTGGAAATATCCCATCAACAAATAAGTTCGGAACTTGTTGTATAAATATCATGGTAAATATTATAGAAAAGAGGAATTATAAGAATTTTTCTATTGTGGTATGTGGAAGGAAATTACCTACAGACCTTGTTGTTTTATGCTTAGTCGAGTTTGATGTTATTCTGGGAATGGATTGTCTTTCTCTTTATCATGAAAAGATAAACTATAAAGCTAAAGAATTTGTTTTTCAAAATGAGTTTAAATTTGTATACAAGAAAGAACCCATACAATTGATAACATACCAGGAAGCTAAGAAACTATTGAAAGATGAAAATTATAGTTATCTTTCACATATTTTAGAAAACAAGGGAACTATTCAGATTAATGATGTGCGAGTGGTAAATTAGTACCTTGATGCTTTTCTTGATGAGTTACTCGGTGTCATACTTGATCGAGAAGTTGATTTCACAATTGACTTAGTTCCTGATTATAATACAATTTCAAAAACCCCGTTTCATATAGCTCAAATTAAACTTCATGAATTGAAAAATCAGTTGTAGGATTTTTTTTGATAAAGGCTTCATTCATCCTAGCACGTCACCATGGAGAGCTCCTATTTTGTTCATTAAAAATAAATATGGTTCCATGAGACTTTGCATTGATTATAGAGATTTTAATAATATCACTATTAAAAACAGGTATCCTTTTCCTCACATCAATGACTTGTTTGATCAGATCCATGGAGCTCAGTTCTTTTCCAAGATTGACTTGATATCCAGATACCATTAGTTGAAGGTGAAGGAGGATGACATCATGAAAATAGCCTTTCATACCTGATATGGGCATTATGAATTTTTTGTTATGCCATTTGGGTTAACCAATTCACCACCTGTAATCATGAATCTTCTGAATAGAATATTTCATGAGTTCATGGATACGTTTGTGGTTGTGTTTATTGATGAAATTATTTTATTTTCTAAAAAGAAATAGGAGCATGAAAAACATCTAAGGGTGGTTTTATAATCATTAAAGGAAAATAAACATTATGGAAAATTCAGAAAGTGTGATTTTTGGTTCCAAAAGATTTCGTTTCTTGGGAACATTATAAATAAGGATGGAATAATAGTTGATCCTACAAAAAAAGTGGAAGATGAATGTTCAAGACCCACAAATTTTACATAGATTTGTAGTTTTCTTGGGTAAACAGGTTATTACCAAAGGTTTGTTTAGAACTTTTTATGGTTATCTAGCCCGAAAACTAAGTTTACATGAAAATGGGTTAAATTTATTTGGGAAGAAGAATGTGATGTTTGTTTTGAATAACTAAAGAAGAGATTGTTGAATGCTCCAGTTTTGGCCTTTCCTTTCCTAAATGGAGAGTTTTTCATCTATAATGATGCTTCTTTGAAGGGAAATGGTTGTGTTTTGATGCAGAATGATCAGGTAATTTATTATGCTTCAAGACAACTTAAACCTCATGAGTTAAATTATCCCACACATGATTTGGAATTGGAAGCTATGGGTTTTTCATTGAAAATTTGGAAGAATCATTTATACAGATCAAAATGTCAAATATATACTGATCTAAAATGTCTAAAGTAAATATTCACTTAGATGGAATTAAACATGAGTTATAAAAGATGGATTGAACTGATAAAGGATTATTATTCCAAGATCAATTACCATCTGGGAAAAGAAAATAAAGTTTCAGATGCCTTGAGTCAAAAACATCATGCATCATTAACCATGTTGTATTTGGAACATGATCCCCCGACTAATGATTTGATTAATTTTGTCATAGAATTTTATGGTGCAGGGAATACATTTTTTTCTTAGGTTTTAGTCCATTCATCATTATTATACAGAATTAAGAAAGTGAAAAAGGAATACCATGAGCAATATAAAAAGGTATAATTGGTTAAAATGTGTAAGTTTACTGAATTTAATCTTGATAAAGATTGTGTTTTATGATTTTGAAAAAGGTTGTGTGATCCTTGTGATTCCAAGTTGAAGAAAGACTTGTTGTGGGAAGCTCATAGTTCTTTATTTTCAATTAATCCAAGAAGTAATAATACGTACATAGACCTTCTGAAGTATTATTGGTGGGATAGAATTAATAGAGATTTTGTCAATTTTACCATGAAATGTTTGACATGTCAATTGGTTAAATCAGAGCGGTAGTCACCGAAGGGGATGCTTTAGCCTTTTCGAGTGCCAGAGTGGATGTGGGAGAATGTATGAATGGAATTTGTGGTGGTAATACATAATATATCTCTAAGTAATAATGAAATTTTGGTTATTGTTGATTGGATGACAAAATCTGCACATTTTCTTTCTATTCGAGATACAATGTCTTCAGATCATCTTTCTCAATTGTACCTCATAGATATTGTCAGGTTACATGGAGTTACTATTTCCATTATATCTGACCAGGATCCTAGGTTTACTTTTAACTTTTTTAAGGGATTTCAGAAGTCATTGGGCACGAAATTAAATTTCAGTACTACTTTTCATCCTCAATCAGATGGGAAGTCAGAACGAATGATTCAGACTTTGGAGGATATGCTTCGATCTTGTTCAATAGACTACTAGGGAAGTTGGGATCATCATCTTTCTTTATTTGAGTTTTCTTATATTAACAGTTTTCATTATAGTATACAAATTACACCTTTCAAGGAACTATATGGGGAATAGGGTCAGACTCTAGCATATTGGGATGAAGTCAGTGAAAGAATGTTTGTGGGACCATAATTAGTAGAGGAAGTGGTTGAGAAAGAGAAGATGATCCAGAAGCACATGAGGACAGCTCAGAGTAGGCATAAATGTAATGTATATAATAGAAGTAAAGACTTATCTTTCAAGGTAGGGGACCATGTTTTCCTTTAAATCTCTCCTTGGAAAGGTGTGATGTGTTTCAGTAAGAAAGGGAAGCTAAGTCCACAGTTCATTGGTCCATTTCAAATTCCGGGAAAAAGTTGGACCATTTGCAAACCGAGTAGCTTTTCCTCCGAGTTTATCTCAGGAACATAATGTTTTTCATGTTTCGATTTTGATGAAGTATGTGCTAGATTCATCCCAAGTCTTGAGCCCAGAAGCAGTTCAATTGGAAGAGAACCTTTCTTATGAGGAGAAACAAGTTCCGATTTTGGATCGAAGGGAACATATATTTTGTAATAAGGTAATCCACCAAGTAAAGGCTTTGTGTGGAAACCACATGGTTTAAGAAGCAACATGGAAGTCTAAAAATTCATTGAGATAAAGGTACCCTCACGTGTTTAATAATTAAATAAAATTGAGAGGATATAATTTCCAGAAGGTGGGGATAATGTAAAACCTCAATGTTTTTTTTAAAAAATAAGTGGAAATTCATGAAACTTTTTTAATGTATATATTTATAAATACCCTTTAAAAATTATTTTTCCACTTCTATGTTTTGAATTTTTAAAAACGGTCAGCGACAATTGTGTTCAGTATGTCATTTAGATCATAATAGAACCAACTTGTTTTTTGGTGAATAGTAACATATCCTTATGAACTGTAACATGAATAGTAATATAAACCTAATGAATAGTAAATTGTGTTATTATTTTATTTTATTAAGGCTTTAAGATAATGACATCTTGGTTAATTTTTCAATGTGATATGAAAGAAGTTATAATTTTTTAATTATTGATTTTTGAATTAAGTATGATTTTATTTAAAAATTAAATTAATTAAATATAGAAAAATATTTTTAAAAAATGGAGTTCATTTTTTAATTCTACGCATCGAGAAATGTTAAGGGTTAATTTTTTGTATTTTTCTGAAATTCTTGAATTTTTGATGAATAGTGAAATACTGTAAAATACCGTATATTCAAATTATCAATAAAATACACTATTTATGACATCACAAGTGATCTAAGGACACTTAGTTCAAACTCACATGAAATTATTACTATTTGGGATCACATGAATTATGATTATTCATTGTCTTGAGAAAAACTATTATAATAATGATTAAAACAATGAAAAATACCCCCTCTCCTCCATAATAAATACCACCCTCATTCCCCAATTTCTCCAACACCTATCAAGCCTTGAGCCTTACAAATATTCTCCCCAATACTCCTCCCAAGTATCTTCCCCACATCCTAGGGAATCTGGTCTCACCAAAAGGCTAAAACCGAAGGCCTTTAGAAGGATCTCAAGGAGAAGAGATTAAGAGGTAAACATCCTCTTTTATTTTCTTTCTCTTCATTCATTTTATGTTATTATTTTTCATTCCCTTTAGATTATGTTGGGATATTTCATTCAATATTCCCCTTACTTTCCATATTGTGTAATAAGTATTATATAACCCTTTTATCTCATCAAATTATTTTATGAAATTTTAAGCAATGTCGTTATGCTGCTGAATTTTCATGAGAGCTTTCTCTATTTTTCTTATAATTTGAGATTCTTTCTTCTTATTTCCTTAGAACCTCTTATAAAAGAGGCATGAAATATCCAGAATATTTTA
This sequence comes from Viscum album, assembly GCA_963277665.1. Classification (NCBI taxonomy): domain Eukaryota; kingdom Viridiplantae; phylum Streptophyta; class Magnoliopsida; order Santalales; family Viscaceae; genus Viscum; species Viscum album. The sequence goes on along the minus strand of OY728130.1, from coordinate 759,872,291 downwards.
TATTATGTATGTTCTCATGTTCATGTAAAATTAATCATCATTTTTCCTATCCTCCCCCACTTATTCAAGGAATTGAAAACATTGTTCGTGATGTGTCGAATTACCAACATCATGAACGCTGTGATTTCAATTTGATTTAATTTATTCAATTCTGGTAATGAAACCATTTTATGGTTTAAAAAGGTTATAATATATGTATTATATCTCATACATGGTTCTGTAATTCTTTTTCACACATGGTTTTAATTTATTAAACAAAATGAGGTCGCTATTATCATAGAACCAGTAAAATGATCTAAACGAACATCATTAATGTTTTAACTTATGAATCATCCTCATGTAAGAATTCAAAATTATAACTGGTATAATGGTACTTGAAATATATAAATACTACTCCATTTCAATTCTGGAGTTTCACTTCCAATCAAAAAGAACAATCCATCATGAACCGATCATGAAAATCATGTAAAGAACTCACCCAAAAAAGTGCAAGGAACAAAATACTAACAATTAAAGGGTGAAATGATGTAATGAAATGATAATATAAGGTATTATAAATATTTAAATGATTATTTAATATATTAATAACATTATTTTAACTATTATAAAGTAGGTTTAAACAAGTTGGATGTTTTACAAACACAAGGTAAGGGAATTCTAACACCTATTTCCATTCTTTGGGTTAACATTATACTTCATTATTTATGTGGTATTAATTTTTTTTTGTATAATGGAAATTGTTTCTATTATAATTATTAATGTGTATTTATAGTTTATATACATATTCCATCTAATTTACTAAGTCACACTTCAATTATATGATATTTATAACAGACATTCCTTTTAAAATAATAGTTTGAAATTATTTTTTACAAAATTCAAAAGAAATGTTTTTATACTATTATTCATGTTTTATGATTATGTTATGGTTCTTAGGAAATGTTTATAATGAACGATTGGAACTATATCTCCCTCTAAGGCATTGGGTATGTGTAAGTTGGAGGTCGGCTGTATGGTTACTCAAAGTGTAACTGCGATGTTCACACAAATTGTAAGGTAGACGTGAGGGTTACAAATTATAAGGTAACCAAGAAGGTTACAAGATTATGTAAGTAATTACCTAAGATAACATTATGATTATATTTATTTTCTCATGTTTTGTGGGGATATTTTTTAAATCTCATGTTTCACAGTGTATGTAAATATAGGTTACAAGCATGTCATTTGAAAATGATTTCATACGTTACAATTGTTCTTGGACTAATGTATTCTTTCCTTCTTTTTATATCCCTTACTGAGATTTTTGTGCGCATCCCAAGTTTCTAAATTATTTTCATAGGTTATAAGGATTTCTAGGAAACTAAAGGAATCCATGTTAAATATTTCATTAATTTTCCAAGAAATCATGTTTTATTTGAAAAGTTTTTATTTTTGAAGAATTGAGTAGTGTTTTTATTGTATCCACTCTATAATAATGTGTCATTTTATGAATGTGTTATGTCACAATTCTCTAAATCTCTATAATTAAAAATATCCTCAATGTGGAAAGAAGGGAATTCTAGACTAAATTCATGATTATGAAATGTAATAAGGTTGTGTCCTTATAGGTGTGGTAAAGTGTAATGCTACATACTACCCCATCCTTGAATATAGATATATTAAGTGGATTTATAGAGATATGATGCAATAGAGGAAAGAATGTTATAGATTTGTGTTGTGATTTTACACTTTTGGATTCCAGGACATAAAGATAGTAGCCACATCTAGCTGAATACAATGCATCTTGATGGTCTGAAGATGACCCTTGTATCCTAGATAAGGGAGGTGTATATAATTTTTTTGCTGATGAGTTACCCACATATTTTGGTGTATATAATGCATTCAATCCTTCACTATCTCATTTATGATATCATAGTTAGAAGTGAAAATGGGTTAGAACATGGTGGGGAGGATGTTTTTGGATAACTCTCTCCACATATTAATGTTAGTTTCCTCTTCATTAGACTTACATGTCTCTATATGATCAAACCAATAAAGGTTATTCTTTGGGGATCGTATAACTTCATTCCTTTCATAGGGAATGAAAAAATAAAATTATTTTCCTAATGTATGATAGAGGCTGGAAAAGGTCATATCACTTGAGGATATTTCCAAGTTGTTCACCAAATTATTCTATCTCTACTAACCTTCTTCTTTTTGTAGTTATTATATATTCTATGAATGTAATGAAATTTAGAAGAAAAATGAAATGATAAAATTTTTAGTAACATAGAATTATAGAATGAGATTAGTAAATAATGAACTTGGAATTTATTGTTTGGTTCATGGGTTCCATTATTCTCCTTATTGGTGTTTAGATTAAATTTGATAATCCATTTCTGAGATCTCATTCATGAATTACTATTCTTTATTTAATTTTTAAAAATATTGAATTATTTTATAAATCTCAATTCGAACTCCTCTTGTAATCAAGGTTGATGGTACATCTCAAAAAATGGTGTGACATCTTCCATGACCTAGCTCCATTTTATTCCATTTCATCCATTGAATTCCTCATCTCCATCGTATAAATATCTTGTATCCAGTAGAAGTGGGGAAACTATCTGATAAAAGATTAGAAATGATTTTAACATTAGTTTCATGGTTTGACATCTCTACACCCATGAAAATAAATATTTATCATCACGAAATTAATAAAACATAATAATTTACATGATTAATAAATGGAAACACCATTTACATCCCACAGGCCAATGCTTGGGTTAGACCCTTATTTTTTAGGGTAATAGGTCACGATGGTAATATGAGAAAGAATAGATGAAGCAAATAATCAAATAAAACAAACAGAAAATAAAATGTGAAGAATAAAAAGAATAAAAAAATGCATGAAATTGTAATATAAAAATAAGGAGAATGATAAGAAGAAGAAAATATGAAATGAAGGAGAAGAATATAGAAAAGAATAAGAAGGGAAAGAATTATATTATATTTAAAATGAAAAAAAATTAAAATTACATTTAAAATAAAATAATGTAAAAGGAATAAAAAGAAAAAAATTGATGCAACAGATTCCCCTCTATAATTTTTCATCCATAATTTGGCTCATATAATTCCCACCATATGGCCAAATCACTCCAATAGTTCTTATAATAAGTTTTTGGAAATTGAATTTTATATCGACCCTCCAATTTTATGTTTCCTTTGAAACATATAAAATATGTTATGACATATTTATTGAGTCACACATTTAATGTGATAATATTTTTATACAATTCAATTTCAAAATGATGAATCTATTCTTCATTCAAATTCATTTTTAATCACCTCAATTGGGGGTTTTTAGCCTGATTTATGCCTCATTTACTGAGGTGGGGTCAATCCCATCGAGAAACATATTTTTTCATGTTGATTGATTTTTTAGGGCTAATAGATGTTAGAATTTTCTCTTGTTCCAGAAGAATAAGTTGATTCTAATTAATAAAGTAATATTTTGAAAAATTATTCACTCAAATATGATTAATTTTTTAAAATTGAATCTTGGAATAAAAAAGCGAAAAAATATGTTAAAATTCCAAAATTAATAAATTTTCAAATATTTTCCTAAAACTCTAAGAAAATAAAAAAATACAAATCATATGAATATGATAAATTTTTGGGGATTAAAAAATTTAAATATATATTAAAAATGAAGAAATTATTAGATTCCAAAATTTACTCACACTTAAACCATGCTTATCCTCAAGAACTAAATCTTAATAAGGAATTCAAAGGGCACCAATTTTACCAGTATTAACATTCCAAAGAAATAAAATCAAAAAATTATCAATGTCAAATAAAAATTTAGAATTATATATAATAAATAAAATCAATTTCTCATTTTTAAAATAAACAACCAAAACATGTATTTTATTGCCTCACCTTTGAATAATGGTTTAAATTCTTCTTTTATTCATTCAAGATCCTTAATTTATTAATATTAAATATGAAAAATTCTGATCTAACATTCCTTCAAAATATTTTACCTCATCCCTCATGATAAAATTTCAATTATAGTTATGCTAATATAATTAGTACATTCCACTTATCTATAAGATTTTAAAGGAACAAATTTTTCTAGTTGGTAAAGATAAAGGACACATAAAATCATCAGGGATTTTCAATTGTGGTTCAAATTCCTTTGAGGCATAAGGTTTGTAGGAATTTTTGTTTTAAAAGGTAAAGCTAAATGAAGAGGTTATTCTCTGAAATTACAAATAATTACATAAATGTTAATGTGTAATGACATTACCCACTTGGTATTTTAAAAACTCTCACTTTCCCAAAACCAAAAGTAAGGTCTTAGTCAAAGTACAATATAATGAATGATTTATGCACCCTCTTGAAATTTTCTTGACTTTTATACTTTTTATAATAGAAAATTTTCAATTTTTTTGAATGTAATTATTATAATAAAACTAACCTCCACCACCTAATCACGTATGATAAAAATCATCTGTCTAGTAATGGGGATTTTTTATTCCTTTTTTCAAAACTCATTTTTATCATTTTTCTTGTTCTTTTTGACATTTTGTATTTTTTTATGAGGGTAAAACAATAGAGTAAAATTAATGAATTAAATTACACTTATCATTACCAAATTATCACCCTTATACCTCTTATTTATAGGAATCTAGTGTAGTGGAAGTGTGTGTTGGGTGGTGCCCAACCTTTATTTTTCCATAACTGATGATCAATTTGCGATCTATGCGACGATGAACGTCGTGATCCATAGAATTGAATCAAATAAATAGAAAATGGATATTAATAACAAGACCAAGAGAGAGGTTATCAACACATATTGTATATAATTAATTTAATTAGATAAAGAATTACCTATAATGAATTCTTTCTTTGTTGAAAAATCTGGTGATAGATCTGTAGTGAACCATCGTTGCGTTGTAGAAACGATATGTATATTTCCTCGAGAGGTAAACCACACCTATTCCAAGTATCTCCAAAGTTCACTGAAGAAGAGTCTGGGTGCTAGAACAGAAGATCCTTGTGCTTGTGTTATCCATCTGGATCACCTTAAGAGTCACTTCCAAAGCGTTCTCCTTGATCTGGTGGATGATTATTTCTCTCTATTATTGAGATCTTTATTTTAAAAAGAAGTTCTCTAGGATTGATAGGATTATCAAAGATTTTTGTTTGTAGCCATAATAAATTGAATCTTTGATAAAATATCATAATTGGGTATTTATATTGCTAGGGTCAAAATAAAATCATTTCACAAGTTCCCATGATTATTTTATTTAATCATAGAAAAACAACCTGAAATTAATAATAATAGTATTATCATAACCCATCATGCGATTAACATGAAAATTATATCTAAAGCTTATTTAATTGAATAACATTAAAATTTTCTATCTCTCAGAAGACCATTAACCTCGGTTCTACATTTGTACACATTATTTTTCAATCATTGAATAATGTTAATTTGTTTATTAAATGAATATCATTACACTATTACCCAACAAATAAATAAATATTATATTCACTAAATAGAAAATAAATCGTTATTAAATTTTCCACTCACAATATATTCTGTTGAATAATCAGTGGCGGAATAAATGTCATCAAACATACATGAATAAGTATTATACCACATGTGGGAATAATATTAACTCAACCTATTAAATAATTAATATATTATTTAACTATTATTCTGGATACTCTTAGTGTGTGACCCTCTAGGCATATTTCTTAGTGGCATTAGGAGAAGCATCCTAAATTCATAGGATATCATCTAGCAACACGCTAAGTATCCCATAGATAAATTAGTTAAATCCACAATTACATTTTACCTCATATGGATGATTACTATTTAATACAATCCCTTTATCACAATATCTAAAATTGAACAAGTTTTATTTCAGTGCCATCAACCTATGTGCTCAATTATATTTTTGTTTGATTTTTTTGAAATAGAACTTTCCTATAGAGCATAATGACCATGGATTTATTTAGGTTATATAATGTCCCTAAAATATATTGAGGTATTAAGTTCCATTAAATAACATAACAGATAAATCCTTTGTCACATTAATCATTAATGCAATATTAATCAAGACACAACGAGCGTATCCTACATTGTTGAGAACATCTGACATCACAATTTTTGTCAATAAATAAATGCATGTGACTCATAATATTCATCAATAATAATCTTACAGTCTAAAGATCAATACATATTCACATAGATATGAACACCCAATGACATGTATAAATGTGGACTTCCTATAGGCGAGTCTCATTCTCATAATATCCCACCAGATATTACCACGGATGTACACCCAGAAAGGTGTATCAAAGCCCTATGAGTCTCCACCCCTGATAGCCTATATCATTAATGTCCCTCAAATGATAACATGTATCTATATAAAATATATTCAAGAATAGTTTCATAACACTTCTAGGTTCTTATCATAGTGGGGAACTGTTGTGACCTTTTAGTGTGATAACTTCTCTTAGGACATTATCACACACTATACCACACAGAAGAATAATCATGTTTTGATAATTATTTTATTAATATTAAAAAAACGAATACATGTTATCATAAAGTAAATAGAGGTTTTTTCGTGGGAGCCAATTACAATATACTCCCACTTGTATTATAGACAATTGATAACAACCTTCAGCTTGATAGATCTCACATGATAATCATACTTTTTTTTTGAGATATTCCTTTAGTAAAGGGGTCCTCTACATTCTCTTCTATGGGTATGCTGCTCACTACAAATTCACCATTTTGATAAATATCCCTAAAGAGGTGATACTTTTGTACTATGTTCTTTGTCTGTTGGGGTGACCATGGATCTTTTTCAAGAGCCTCCACTGCAGTGTTACCACAATACAATTTGAAAGGGTCTTTACTATAAGGTACCATATCAAGCTCCAAAAAAAAGTTCCGAATCCAAAATAATGATTTAGCTATTTCACAAGCCTCAATATAATCATACTTTTCTGTATAATTAGCGAAAACTAACTACTTTAAACTCTTCAAGAACAAAGCATCCTTCGCTGAGATAGAAAATATATCTTGACTATGACTTCTGATCATTCTAATCTGTTCGAAAACCAGCATTATTCTAACCCTGGATGACCGGCCCCTCATATCATCTATACACCATAAAAATATCCGTATTTATTCTTAGATACTTTAGAATAACCTTAATAATAACCTAATTTGGTTCTCCTAGATTTTCTTGATACCATCATTCCATGATCTGTGCATATGAAGCATCATGTCTAGTATAAAACATGGCATACTTGATTGATCATATCGTAGAATATTATGGTATCCTACTCATTTTTTCTTTCCTATGTTGTGTTTGAGAACACATTTTCTTAGAAATATGTAAACCACATGAAAATGGAATCAATCCTCTATTGGATTCTTCCATACTAAATATATTTAGTATCCGGTCAACGAATGTAAATTGACTTAGTCCAAGTATCCTCATAGATCTATCATGAATGATCTTTATCCCTAAAATATAGGTTCCTCCACTGAAGTCATTCATGGAAAATCACTTTCACAACAGGTGCTTGTTATATTTTAAGGCTGGTGTAATCATTCCCATAAGTGATATATCATTAACATTTACTACTAGGATAACGACCACATTCCAATCAAACCATTTATAAACACATGAATCAAATTAATTTTTAATGAATCATTTTTTTATGGATTCATTGAATTGAATGTTCTATGACCTTGATGTAATATTCAATCCATAACTGGACCTTTGAAAATTTAAATTCCTTTTCGCATCACTATGAGTCACAAAACCTTATAGTTTTTTCATATAGATATATTATTTAAGGTTCCCATTATGGAATGAAGTTTTGACATCCATCTTCCAAATCTAATAGTCATATTAATCTGTTATAGAAAGTATGATTCAGATGAATTTAAACATGGAAACTGGTGAAATTGATTGATCATAGTCAATTCCTTGATGTTGTTTAAACCCTTTATCCTCTAGCCTTACCTTATTTGTTCTTTACCATCCATATCCATTTTCCTCTTGAATACCCATGTGAATTAGACATGATTTATATCAACTAGCACATTGAACAGAACCAAAATTTGGTTATGATACATGTAATCCATCTCAGAAATCATAGATTCTAGGAATCTTGAAGCTTCCGAGCTCTCTAATACATCCTTGTAGGATATAGGTTCATTATTTTCAACCAATAATGAGTCACTATCCTCAGTGACCAGAAAACCATATCTCCTCAGTTCTCTTACCTCTCTTATGATCCTACGTAGTTTTTGTGTTTTAGGAAATACCTATTCCATAGGGACCTATGAAATCATCCCCTATACTAACTCATATGTTTCTTGATCATAAAATTCATCAAAGTCAATCTTACACATGCTATAATTTTGGAGGATGTGATCCCTCTTAATAAAGACATATTTTCTAGTGATAATAACTTTCTTGTCTGAGGGGTTGTATATGTAGTATCCATTTTATTCCATTAGATACCTTATAAAGATACACCTCATGCCCATGGGAGCTAGTTTATTTCTTATAAAGGCTTTAACAAACTCCTCTCAACCCAATAAATGTGTATGTGATAAAATTAGTTTCCTTCCACTCCATGACTCAAAAAGAAATTAGATTTTGTAATTTAGATGAGACTCGATTTAATTTGTATCCAGTAGTTTGTAATGAATATCCCCAAAAATATAATGGAATATCCATAGTTTGTAATACCTAGCCCAAAAGAATAATCACCACTAGATTCATTCAAGTTGTTCGTCACACTCATCATCATCATTACCATTCCAACCATAGTATCACTCATACTTTTCACCTGATCATTTAGATAACTATAAAAAACTTTTTGTTCTTGATATGTAACATGTGAGTAACTTTACCTTATAGAGTAATAGTAGTTCAGATACTTCATGGAAAAAATAATTGTTTAAGGGTATCCTTTTTAAATAATGAAAACTTTCTAAAATTTACAAATATAGAAATAAAATAAACTAATGATTGGATACCCAATAATGGGACAAGTTTTGATGCATTCCAATAAGAGGGAATTGAAAAACCAAGTTATTTTCTTAATTCAGTAGAGAGGCTTACCAGGGATGTCTCACTTGGGGAGCTTTCTAAGTTGTTCACCTACTAATTCTATCTAACTTAAACTACATTATTTTTTTCTTCATTCTAGGAATGAAATAAAATTTATAAGGAAAATGAAATGCTAAAACTTATACTAACATATAATGAATTCATGAGATTAGAAATGACAGAACATGGACTTTGTGGTTTGGTTCGTGGGTTTCATTATTCTCCATGTTGGTGTTTAGATTAATTTTGATAATTCAACTCAAAGATCTCATTAATAAATTATAATTATTTTATTTAATGGTGTGAAATATTGAATGCCTTCAAAAATCTAAATTACACATCCACATATAGTCAATATTGATGGCACACCTCAATTGAGAGCGTGACATATTCCAAAACATGGAACCATTATATGCCATATCATCCCCTGAATAGATCAACTCTATCATATTTAGATCTTGTATCTAGTATAAGGGAGGTAAATGATTAAATAAAAGAATATAATTGAGTTTGAGATTAGTGTTATGGTAGAATATCACCACATCTTTGCAAAACACTCTTTCTCAACACTAACTTAATTAAACATAATAATTTAAGAATAAAATAAATGAAAACAACAATTACCTCCCTTAGGAAAAGCCTCAGGTTAGCCCCCATTTTTAGGGTAATAGGTCATGGTTGTAATATGAGAAGGGAGATAATAATAAAAGAAATAAATAAAATAAAAATAGATGAGTGTGAGGAGAATAATAAGTAAAAACACACACAAGAAACCACCAAATAAAAAAATAAGAAGAATGAGAAGAATAAAACAAGGAGAAGAAGATGGAGAAGAATAAGAAGGTTGTGTGGAAGATGAAAAAAACCATGCTTGAATTATATTTTATTTAAAATAAAATACATTAAAATTACATTTAATATAATTCTAATGTAAAAAATAATAAAACTAATAACAAAGGAAGAAAGGAAATGGGTACAACAACTTCCCACCCATAATTGTTCCTTTAAAAATGGCTAATGTTCTTCCCACCATATGGCCACACCACTCCAAGGGTCCTTATAAGTTTTTTCAAATTTATTTTAATATCTAATCTAAATATTTTAAAGTATTTGTAATCATATAAATTAAATTATGACATATTTAACAAGTTAAAAATTTTCTTGGATGTGGATTAACTAGATCTTCATCCATTATATATTACAAAATAACTACATTAATTAGATGATATCTCTATAAATTTAAATTTTAAAATCCAGAATCTAGTCCTCATTTTAATGTATTTTTAATCACATGATTAGTGGTCTCCATCCCATGTTGCGCCTTATTTACTAAGTTGGAGGCCAATATGTCATCCTGAAATATTTTCCTACATGAATGATTTTTTGGGCCTATAGATGTTCCAATTAGCAATAAGTCGAACTGAGGAAGTTTCTCCCCAAGAATAAATGAATCTATACAATAATAATCACTCAAATTGAATTAATGTTAAAAATTTAATTCTTGAAATACAAAAGTGTTATAAACCTGTTAAATATTTAGAAATAGGAAATTTTCTTATTTTATCCCAAAACACACCAAAAATTCAAAAATTATGGAAATAATACATTTTTATAAATTAGAAGGGATTAAATAATTTAAATACACATGAAAAATGATGAACATATTTTATCTATCACCTTATGACTTGAAGGGAGTGTTACTAGAAGTTTGTGGAGAACTATATATGGTTAACTTCGATGTTTTGAGCACATATCTATATGATGGCATCTTATTTTTGAACACCTCACTATATGAGGTTTCGGGGTAACGAGAGGATTTAATTTTCCATGGGAGATCTCTCTGTAGAGAGGTTGACTACAGAGGATGTCATGAGTAGAGTCTATATGATCCAAGTCCACACTACCATGAGATGGACTATCATTATAATGATCATCTTATGCATTAGTTAAAGAGTTGGTGGACCATTGGGGTGTTGAGAATGTTTCTAGAACAATATCAAGGACACTAGAATTGATCATATTAGGATATGTTCCTTATTCTGTGTTGTGGTCAGAATATTCTATCTTACCATCTAGAATTGGGTAGGGATATAAGCTTGTTGTATGAAGTATGGCGAACCAATTTTATAACTCTCTAGTGTCATGGGAGTATGATCCCAGAAATTAGAAGATAATAGAATATTATAATGAGATTCTTTATTATTGAAAGAAATATAAGCCTATTCAGAGTAATGTGTCATTCTCATATGGTGAGCCTTGGTTAGAACGAGAGTATGAGACAGATCCTAATCCTTTAGAATAAGACACTGGCCTTTTGTGATAAGGATGTAAGATTTACCCAAGGAATGTGTTGATCTTTTTGGTGAGACGATGTTGGAATGAGAATATGGTCATTTCGGAAAATTAATTCCTCATTGGAATATGCCAACAGACCTCTAGAATGGGAGAAGGGATTTGGGGACCTCTTTTATAGAAGCTGAACGATGCTGATGTAACCATTCATCGGTGAAAGCAGGGATATGAGCTTAGCTTCCATGATCTGAGGGAATATTCTTGGAATATTCACTGATAGAAATACGAGCTTGTCCTGAGGTATGTTCCTCTCACTTGGTGAGCCCCATTGGGACTATGAATATGACCTCTTTCCAGTGCCTTGACCTTTACTAGAATATTCCCACAATCCTCAAGGTTAGAGAAATAACAGGCTATTTATCTAGAGAAACCACCTTTTCATAATGATTAGAGTGTTGTGATACCATGGTTGTAGAGATAGGAATATACACCTATCCCTATATTTGTACTAGTTCTAGAATATGTCAGTGGAGTTCTTTAGATGTTGCTAATATGCGATGGAATTTTTGAATTGTGTGTGAAAGAATATAAGCCCACACATTTTCTGTCTCCAATATATACTGGAATATATCTTTTATTAAATAAAGTATAGGAGACAAAAAATTTCCTCATTGTACTGCCAGAATATGGCTATGGAATTCATGCATAGGGGTAGGGATATGTGCCTCTCGTTAGCCTACTATAGTATTATTCCAACATATTTGTTTTTAGTGAGTATGGATATTAGTCTTCTCATTGGTTATCACTAAAATATGCCAAAATACATCATCAATGCAAGTGGGGATAGGATCCCACTTAGGATTATCCCAATATTTCTACACCAGATGTGTCTTTCTTGTTTCTTGTATATGGGTGTCAAAGGTGGTAGCGTGTTAGGTGGTTCCCTCATTAGGTGACTGATGGGGACTGATGATATGTCACTGGTGACAATGGTTGATAGGGTCCCTCCTTATCATCCCTTGAAGCGGAAGGGAGCCATAGTTGGGTTCTTTATCCACTTTCATCAGATATGAAAGGTTTTGATTATCTCTCTCTATGGATAAAATATCAATGAAGTTGTCTATGGAAATGAAGAAAACTTGATTTACATCATATTTCCTTGGATGACGAGGACTCATCAATTTTAGCTTTTGGAAGAATTTTCATGCCGCCTCAAGAGTCGGTATTGTTCCACAGTGATGTTATTATTTGACTATTGAATCCACCACCTAATGTTGAAGATGTTGGGTGGGTTAGGTTTTTTTTGCAACCAGTTGGGTTTACTGCCAATTTTTTTTTTCAAATGACTGCTGGATAATGAAATGTTGGATCATGGTGTTGTTTACAAGACCCGTTTATTCAATCATGAAGATAACAAGTAACAATGTTTCTAATTAGTGCATCATTATTGGAATGATATTTACTCAATTAGTTATTCATGGGTAACACAATATTAATTTCATTCCTAATTATTCTATTTTTCTCATGTGGAATTGTTTAAGTGAGGATTAACTTATTTCAAAAGACCCCAGTTATATAGAATCTTCTATGAGATGTGTGTCAGGTTCCAGGCAAAGTGGTATGATGCATGGTTAACTGATCATTTTGTTATTTTAGAGTTCCATGTAAGGTTCAACATTTTTATTTTCAAAATAAATGTCAAAAAATGCACTGATAGACAATAGCCCAGCAATTTTTTTAGGGATTTTCATGTGAGGTTCACCATTTTGGTTTCACCAAAGTGATCTAGCTGGCTTGGCCTGATGGTCTGATTGTGTGGGGTTTAATGTCTTTTTAAAATCATTCATGTTGGGATTACCATATGTTTATCTCTAATGAATATTCAAAATGGATCCCACCTCTATAACATTGTACATACCTACTTTCAAAAGGTAGGCTATCCTTTGGGGTTTCATACCCAACGACGTATAGGAACTCACATTAGTCGAGAGGATGGGAGGTTGGCCTCATCACAACCTTTTTGGGGGAATTGTTTCCTACTCTGAGACTCTCCTATAAATTGAATATATGTTCAATAATCTCTTTCTAATCCAGATATGAGACCGGTTAACGTAACAAAAAGATCACCAGTTAAATCATTTAATATAAAAAAGGAAGGATGTTATTGGTGAATTAATTTGTTTGTTTACAAGTATCTTCACCCATTTCATGTCAGTGGGTAGCTGCTTATATTTTGAGGCCATATAACCATGAACTCTGTAGCTTGTTGTCATCTAGGGAGGTGGGTAATATTTTGAGGATGGAGTTGAGCCATTGTGAGTGGTCCTACATATCTTGTTTTATAATAGGAATCAAAACCCACTTAGTACATTAATCTTGTGTATTTTAATCTCATATGGAAAGGACATACAAGTGGTCACATTGGAACCATGTATTTGAGATCAGACCTCAGAGAGGAATTCTATGTATCCAGGTTATGAAATGAATCAGAGTAATCATAGTTAAATAATTCCCTTGTTAATTTCCCCAATACGGAAACCCTTATATTGAAAGATTGTTATATAATTCCCCTGATTGGGGCATACACACTGGGGTTACCCTAATTGGTGGATATTCATGATATAAGTGATGCAATCATTGTAACTCCCAAAGCCCATGAGATCTATTCTTGGTGTGAGAATCAAGGGGTAGAAAATAATTAGTTTAACTGTATATGTTTATGGGGATTACATGTTAAAACAACACATTGGGTTCTTAATATAGAGTTAGGTCATTAGGAATACATCCTACATATCCTAGTTATTGCATGAATTGTATTCATTGTAGTTTCGTTGAACGAGACTTATACTCTAAAGTAACCCTAGTATGTGAGACAAATCATATTATATCATTGATTGTGGAAAAAACTAGGGTTGCCATGTCTTGATAGAGGCCTATAATGATATTGATATGATCATTTAAACTCCATATTACCATGTGATATATGCATGGTGTAATAAAAAAGGATAAAAAGTTATCAACATCACTGATTATGAATATTAGAAATATGCATTGAGATATCCATTTTGAATGTTTAATATGGTTCTCGACCCTCGGGAAGGTGTATAACATACCCTGGTAATAGTCGGAATTAGATTTATCATATTTTAGATGATCAGAGATTATACTTTAAGGATTCCCAAATATGTAGGACGTATCATATTATGTTACTGAAGGAGGCTTGCACACTGAGGATTCCCTTATATGGTTGAGATAATATATTAACCTTATGAGCAGGTATTAGACAATAAGGTCAACCTTATATGTGGGGAATATAATATTGTGCTGATAATTATGGAATACACTCTACAGTTAGCCATATATTCTCACTGAACAAGGATATCATGTCCTGAGACATCTGTTTGAAATGGCCTGGTTGTCTTCCTAACATGTCTGGTTGTCTACCCAACATGTCTAGTTGTTTGCATGACATATCCTAGTGAAAATCACATGATCCATGTTGAAATTTCCAGAGGATATCACGAGACATGTTCGATGATTCATGGAGAACATCTCTTGATCATTGTTGACATGTTTGAGGAGTGTTGCATAACCTGACTGAATTTTCCAGAGGATGTCCCATGATCCATATTTTCATGAGTAGAGGACATAACATGATCTAGGCTAACATGTTATTATGAAAATGCATGACCTGGATGACATGTATTGAAGACACCAAATGATCCAGGTTTCAAGTCTAGAGGGAATTGTGAGACTTAGAAGGCATATCCAGGGGACGTCATGTAACATGGCTGACAGAATTGGAGGGTTCCACGAGATATGGATGGAATACCCATAGGTCTCTATGATACATATACATCATTCAATGGTTTCATCATATAACTTGGGTGACATGCCTAGAGGACATCATATGATCTATAGGGTGAGCTTGCAGGGATTCATGAGACATGAGGAACATTGTTCAGTGCATGTCATGTGACTTTCTTAGAATGTTTGTAAGACATCACATGATCTACATGGTATCTATGGGGGGTGGGCGTGTTTCATGACTTGGGTAGTATTCACTAGTGCTGTCCTATGATACAAATGAGTAATGAAAAGTGCACGAGGGTCAATGAATCTGTCTTCACGTATGTTTATCATCTCTAGAATTTATTCATGTTTTTATTATACATGTTCCTTAGTTTATTAATTGGATAACTTATTTAGGTCCCATGTGATCCAGAAGATATGTAACACCCTGACCCAAGTTACCCAAAGTCGATGCATTATTACATAACATTGGAATTATCATAAAAGATCATGTCTCAAAATACTGATTAGTTTAGTAGTCTTATAAGTACTAGATACGTATATAAGTTTTACATTACATCATGAAATAATAAAAAAACAACAACATTGTTTCACCTTTGAAAACATTCATTTCCCTTATCCTATTATTGTAGGTTAATCGTAATATACTTCTTCGCATCCTGGGAAAAATAAAACATAAGAAACCGGTGAGATCAAATGCTCCGTAAGGATAAAAATATAACAGAAACTATCCTAAATAAGCACAAACATGTAAGGAAATGTATAAGACTAAAACAAAATCCTTCTAAACATAAACTTCAACATAATACGGAGAAGATAAATTAATTAATTCCATTTAATATTCACATGAATATTCTACTAGTTGAATAATCACCTGTAATATCAATATATAATTTCATAATTATAGATTGCATAATGTCGGACATCAAAACCACATAGTCAATGCATTTTTCCTAGACTACAAACAATATTTTTTCAAGGACTTATGCTAAGACACTATTTCGTCTAGTGAAACCTATCGATGCATCGAGGAGCTATAACGGTCTCCACTCATCACTTACTAAGTCCAATGCATTCCTCAAATGAAAAGGTTGAAACCTAACATAATCATTTTTTTTAAAACTATCATAAAAAATATCAATACTTTAACTATAAACCAGGAATGTTATAAAAAAACACATCCACATTAAAACATATCAAAAAACGTTAAATACATTATAAAATATTGTATCATAATAAATTAACTTCAAATAAGTATAAAATCCATCAAAGGATGTAGACATAGATGAAATAAAAACCTATTTGAGAGAAATATCTCTTTATATTTTGAAAACATTTAAAATTCACGTATTTATAAAATACAAAATTTATTTTATAAATACTTTTATAAGTTTTTAAGGGAAGCTTTTAAGGTGTTATAATGGTTTAAAATAGCCTCACCCACCGTATAAGTTAAAAAACACATTCTTACCTCAATTTGTCGAAAAGGTAAAAAAGTACCTTGTTCAGAAATCGACAAAAAGTTTCCTTTCAGAACATTTTATATAAAATAACACAAGGGTTTAAATGACTTTAACAAATATTATTTTAAATAGTAAAAAAATTTGAAATACATTTTTATGAAACACAGACATGTATGATAAAGAGGCACCATTAGATACTCACGTATAAACATCCTTAAAAAATAAAGAGATTGTAAAATTAACCATTACCTTGTACTTTTCCTTGGTCGAGGGTACATTAACATATTATATAATAGTTATATCATTGTAATTAAATTATACCGGAACCATATACATAAATATGATATTATATATGATCTTCTAATATAGTTTTGTTAATAATATTTCAGTAGTATAATTGTTTTGGGTGTTAACTGATTCATTTTCCTTTATATGTTTTGTTATGTAAGTAATATTTGTTATGGATTGGATGTATTTGATTCATATAAAGAATGATATTAAGATCTTAAATATTATTTTTAATCCAAGGAAGAAAATTATTCTTGAATGGTTACGATGAGGAATGAATTTCGTCGCGTTCATAGAGACGGTAATCCGTACGTACACCCGAGCAACAATACCATGGTTTTGATGGTAAAATAATATGTAATAGGATGATATATCATATATAGAGAATCATTAACATTTTATATTTATTATTTACATAAATTATATTCATTTTTATACCCATTCAAATAATGAATTGTTGAATGATAAACCACACCATGACGTGGAGACGGTACGCTGTACGTACACACGTTTGTTGACTTTATCATTCATAGGATGGATAGAAAAATGAATATAGTAGTACCATATTTATAATAACACCACAGTATGTAGATGGTACTGATGTTATTATTTTGGAATGGAGAAAATAAAGAAAGTTCAAGTGGAAGATGATGAAAATAACTTTGAAAGAGGTGGAAAATTTATTACCTCTTCTTCGGGTTCTTCCTTTTGATTTGATCAAAAGGGGTCCTTAGGTTAGATTTCGGATCAATGTATGGCCTTTATGTTAAAGTGAGGGTAGTTTGGAAGATATGTTAGTAGGGGTTGGCTAATCCAAATGGATTTGGAGGGGTGAGTTTTAGATAAGGGGAAGTACCCTTTTATAAGAGAGGTGAGGGTCACATTAGAAAATGCTTGAAATATTAATTTATTATACAATAATATTTGGTTTATAATGGCTAAAAAATGATTTATTTCGAGGATAAGGTGGGGATGGATCTCAAAACACTCAACCAATATGATTTAGAGAGGTTTATGTCACCATATTTACCTTATCATTCATATTTTACTCTTAGTTAAATAGTTTAACTTTTACCATGTATTCTTGTATTATTATAATAAATGGTTAATAAACACACTATTAAAATCCAAGAGAACTCCAAGTGGTTCATTATTGACATATATAACCTTATCTATGTTATTTGGGCTAACATTATATTTTTAGGAATATTATATCAATTAATAATATAGTATTTGTTTTAAAAACTCACTTATGTCAATTTTGAAACTATTTTGTATTTGGTTATTGTGTAAGTCAAAATAACATGATTACTTAGAAAAAATAAATTAAATAAATTATAAAATGTCATATTAACCTAGAAAATTAGATCAAAACAACAAAAATCTCAACTTACATTTATTTTGATATTTATAATATCAATTATTGTAATCATTCAAAATATGGTAATTACTGCATCATAATTGTTTCATAAATAAATGTAATTATTTAATGTCTAAAAATTATAAATAAAATACCATTATGTAGGAAATACATTTATATTTATAGTTAATATTTATAGTCTAATTTATATTATGTATAAACCTATATTAAAAAAAATATTTATGAAAATGTGAATTTAACACTTTTAACTCTTCTTTAAATAAAATAATAATAAATGTCCTAATCTAATCCAAGTGGATCAAAGAGGATCATATTTTATTACTAAGTTTTATTTTTGTCACAAAAAAACTTATCTAGTAGAATTAGGACATGATTTACAGTACTTATAATATTATTTTTATCATTAATTACCTTATTTACTTTTAACTGTGGTAAATAAAAATCAAAAGTTACTATTCACCAAAAATTATTTTCATCCTATTGTACAACATTTTACAAACTAATGTCAACTATTTCTATCGAAGTTTTGAAATTCAATTCACAAAAGTGGTAAAATAATGTTTTATGCAAATTTGCAATTGTTCCTAAAAGGTGGGTAAAAGAAGTTTAAATGTTTAATAAAATTTTATACATCCAATTTTATTATAAAACGACTCCAATGAATTATATTGAACTTATATAGGTATTGGGTATCTATTTTGACCTAAAATAAATTTAAATAAAATAAATATATGTTTAAATAAAATTCAGGTTTTAATCAATAATGAAATGTTTTCCACTATTTATCAAAAAATGAAATTTTTCTGAAAGATACCAAAAAATCATTCTAAACTAATTTTGATATTACGAATCCTAAAATTAAGTACATTTTGAAAAATAAATTTTTTATAAAATTTAAAAAAGTGGGTATTACTTTTCATAACAGCTAGTCTGATTGGTCATGGTGTGCTGGAACTCGAATTTACATACAACACAAGATATTGTATTTTTCAAAGAGAAACGTACCATGGAATATGGACGTATTACATTTTTACCTCCTTTGAATAATTTTTTCCTAGAAATTTCTAGAATATCATTGATGAAAAATATTTGGGTGGTTCTTCGTCATAAGTTCATCAGGTTCCCACATTGCCTCTTCTATTTTATGGTTTGTCCATAGAACTTTCACTAGACGAGTCATCTAGTTTCTCCACACATGTTCTCTGGTATCAAGAATCCTTATAGTCTCCTCACAATAATACATATCAGGTTCTAGTTCTATATCTTCATAGGGGATTACAAGAGTTAGGTCAGGAAATTATTTTCTTAATAGTGATATGTGGAACACCCCATAATATTTGGAGATACTTGGAGGCATTCTCAAACGGTAAGCTACAACTACAATTAGTTCTATTATTTTGAAAGGTCTGATGAACATGGGGCTTAATTTACTCCTCTTACAGAATCGTGTAACACCCTTCCTTGGAGATACCTTCAAGAAAACATGATTTCCTAATTGAAATTCAAAATCTGTCCTTCAGTTATCGGCATATATCTTCTACATACATTAAGCTACTTTGATGTTGGTTTGTATAATATTCCCCTTTTTTATTGTTTCCTCAACATGTTCTGGGCCTATGAGTTTTCTTTCACCAACATCATCCCAAAAATTTGGTGTACGATATCTCTTTTCATATAATGCTTCATATGGGGCCATCTGAATATGTGAATGGAAGCTATTGTTATTGAAAAATTATACTAGTGGTAAATATTGATGCCACATACCTTTAATGAAAAGTGAGAAAGATATCAATATTTATTCTAAGGTTTAAATAGTCTGTTCTGATTGTCCATTAGTTTGAGGGTGGTAGGCAGTGCTCAAATGATATTCAGTATCCCGGGCCTTCTAAAGAGTTTTCCAGAATCTTGATGTAAAATGAGGATCACAATCAGAAACAATTTATCGGGTTACTACATAAATTATTAGAACATTATTAATATATAGTCTTGCTAAACTTTCAAGAGGTAAATCTTCTCTTATAGCAAGAAAATGTGGTGACTTGGTAAGACAACCAACAATGAACCATATTGCATCATTCATTCGAGGAGCCTTTGGTAGCCCCATGACAAAGTCCTTCGTAACATCATCATAATTCCCCTCAGGTATGGGAAGAGGTTGTATGAAACCTCTAGGATGTTGTCCTCCCAGATTTACGATAGGATATAAATTTAAATTTTTTTCTTACTTCCCCTTATTTCCATTTTTAGAGTGTTCAGTACATCCCTCTTATCTTGCTTTTCTTTAAAGTCGTAAGACTTAGAGAATTCTTTTTCTGTCTTGGTAGAACATGATACAATATCTTAGTACGTTGAGAAGGATTGTGAGACTAATTATCAATGGAGAAATGGTTTTAACCCATCAAAGAATTGATCAATATTACTCCTTGGGTTATGTATATAATCTAATGTATGCCTTGCTAACCTTGTAAAGTTAGCCTCATACTTCGCGACATTCTCATCCTCCTATTTCCCCTGACTCAGAAATTGTCATTCCATATCTTCTCAATGGTCACAAGGAAATTATTTTTATAAGAAAATATCTTTAAACTCCCTCCATTTCATATTTTCCAATTATTCATACTCCTTTGTGTTTTTAATTAATGACCACCATTTATCTTCATTTCCTATGAGGTGATAAACTGCCATAAAATTTTTTCCCGTTCGCTACTCCCCAAAGCATGAAATATTTCCTCAAAGAACTTATCCATTGATCAGCTACAAAAGGATTTGTAGTCCCATTGAATATTTGTGGTTTTTGCCTCATGAAGTAGTCTATCATTGATCATATGTGTTGTGGATAATGGTTCTCTATATGGGTAATGATATTATTCATAGCATGAGTGAGTTGTCCCAGTGTGGTTATAAGTTGTTGAGCACTGGTTGCATCTCCAGCTCAAGAATAATTATCTTGAGTAGGAGGGAAATCCCTACATGTATTACATTCATTGATATGGTTTCCATTCCTTCCACTATGATCCATTTATAAAAAATGGAATACACTAGATTAGTATACGAATCGCAATACATAAATCAAAACTAGTAAAATACCAAACCTAAAATGAACAGTTTATGTATATAATCCATAATCACAATAAATGTTTTTTAGGATGTATTTACTCATAAATAATTCATTATGTTTTGTAAATAAAGTGTGAATTGTCTTATGAATAGCCCTCAAGAGTGTCATAACAAAGTGTGAAGCAAGGCCCGTTGTCATGTACCAAGATACCCTGAGTCACGCCCAAAACTCTGTGTCAGATTTTTCACTCCTAGGTACATCTGTGCCAGAGATGCCTATGCCTGAACGTATCCAGACAGGGATGTATTTATTGGAAAATACAAAAAATCTCAACATTACAAAAATTATAGGAAGTTATTCTACACTAATCTTCAATGTCTATATTAGGGAAATGTTCTCTAATCAGAGTTTTTCTAAATCTACCATCCAAGGATTGTAATAAACTTCCTCTGATACCATCTGTAACGCCCTCACCCTAGTTACCTTGAGTGTGTTCATTATTACATAACATTGTCATGATCACAAGAGATCAAGTCTCGAAGAACTGATTAGTTTAGTATCCTTGGAAGTACTTGATACATACATATGTTTTACATTACATCATGAAATAATTAAAAAAAAATTGTGTCCCCTTTGAACACACTCATTTCCCATATCATATTTCTGTAGGTTCATTGTAATATATTTCTTTTCATTCTGGGAATAATAAAACATAAGAAGGGGTGACCTCAAATGCTCAGTAATGATAACTATATAATAGAAACTATCATAAATAATCCTAAACATTTAAGGCAATGTATTAGACTAAAAAAAATAGTTTTAAAATTAAAATTCAGCATAATATGGAAAAGATAAATCAATTGATTCCATTTACTTATTCATATGGATATTCTACTAGTTGAATAATCACATATAATATCAATAACTAATTTCATAATGATGGAATGCATAATGTTAGATATCGTAACAAAATAGTCAAGGCCTCATGCCAAGACAACAAATAAAAATTTCTCCAAACCTTCTGACAAAACACTAGTTTGTCTCATGAGACCAACTGATGCATCGAGGAGCTACAACGGGCTCTACTCATCACTTACTAATTCCAATGCATTCCTCATATGAAAACATTGAAACATAACATAAACATTATTATTAAAACTAGGATATTAAATGTTAATATTTTAACCATAAACCATGAATGGTATCAAAACAGCTCATCAATAGTCAAACATATCACAAAACCATCAATATAATATAGAATATTGTATCATAATAAATCAACTTCAAAATAATTGTAATACCATCAAAGGATGTTGACATAGTTGAAATCAAAAATATTTGAGAGAAATATATCATAATATTTTGAAATTATTTAAAAGTCACATAATTATAAAATAAAACATTTATTTTGGAAATATCCTTATAAGTTTGTAAGGGAAGAGTCGAAGGTGTTATTACGGTGGAAAATCGTTATACCCACCATATAAGTTAAAAAACATTCATACCTTAATTTGTTGAAAAGGTCATAAAGTACCTTGTTAGGAAAATGAAGATGTGAATCCTATCAAAAAAATATATAAAGTAAAACAAGAGTATAAATAACTTCAACCCATATTCTAGGAAATAATAAAATGTTTTGAAATACATTTTTTAGAAACACAGATGTGGTTGATAAAGAGTTCCCAGTAGATACTCATGTATAAACATTCTCTGATAATAAGGAGATTGTAAAATTAACCCTTAACTCTTAATTTTCCTTGGTCGAGGGTACGTTAACCTCCTCTATAATAGATAAATCATTGTTATTAAATTATACGAGAACCATATATATAAATATTATATTATATATGATCTTTTAGTATTTTTTTTGTGAATAATATTTTATTAGCATCATTGCATCGGGTGTTAAATGATTCTTTATCCTTTATATGTTTTGTTACATAGTCATGTTTGTTATGGATAGGATGTATTTGATTCATACCCTGAATGATATTAGGTTCTTAAATATTATTTTTAATCATAAAATTAAAATTATCCTTCAACGGTTACGATGGGGAATAAATCTCATCGCGTTCGTGGAGACGGTAATCCGTACGTATGCATGAGTGAAAATACAATTCTATTGATGGTGAAATAGTATGTAATTGGATGGTATATAACATATACAGAATACTTAAGATGTTATATTTATTATTTAGACAATTATACTCATTATTAAACCCATCCCAATAATGAATTGTTGAATGAAAAACTACACCGCGACGTGGAGACGGTAAGCCATACATACGCATGTATAGTGACTTTGTCATTCATAGGATGGATAGAATGATGAATATGATTGTATGATATTTTTAATAATATCACAGTATTTATAAGGTATATGAGTTATTATTTTGGTATAGAAACAAAAAAGAAAGAGGAAGTGGAAGAAGAAAAGAACTTTGAAAAAGGTGATGAAATTATTACCTCTTCTTCGAGAGATTCCTTTTGATTTGATCAAAAGGGCTCCTTAAGTCAGCTTTATGATCAATATAAGGCCTCTAGGTTGAAGTGAGGGTATTTGGGAAGATATTTGAGTAGGGGGTGGCTGAGACAAATGGATTTTAAGGTGTGATGTTGAGAATAGGGGAAGTTCCCTTTAATAAGAGAGGTGAGGGTCACATTAGGAAAAGTTTGAAATATTAATTTATTATACAATTATATTCAGTTTATAATGGTTCAAAAATTATTTATTTCAAGGATATGGTGTGGATGGGTCGAAAACCTCTCGATCAATCGGTTTCAGATAGTTTTAGGTCACCATATTAACTTTTTCCTTTATATTTAACTCTTAGTTAAATGATTTAACTTTTACCATTTATTCTAGTATTATTATAATAAATGGTTAATAAAAATACTATAAAAATTCAAGAGAACCCCAAGTGGTTCATTGTTGAAATATCTAACCTTATGTAAGTCCTTTTTTAAAACCTTTTTTTAGTAAAATTATATCAATTAATAATATTGTATTTGTTTTAAAAACTCATTTGTGTCAATTTTGACACTATTTAGTATTTGGTTTTGGTAAAAGTCAGAAAACATTATTATTTCAAAAAAAATAAATTAAATCAATAATAAAAAATCATATTAACCTAGATAATTAGTAGAATTCTTTAAAAGTCTCAATTTACATTTATTTGGATTTTTATAATATCAAATATTTTAATCTTTCATTAATATGATAATTACTTCATAATTATTGTGTCATAAATAAGTTTAATTATTTAATATATAAAAATAATAAATAAAATACCATTATGTAGGAAATATTTTTATATTTCAAATTAATATATATAGTCGAATTTATCTTATGTATATCATAATATTTAAAATATTTTATTTATAAAAATTTGAATTTAAAACTTTTAAATCTTCTTTAAATAAAATAATAATAAATGTACTAATCTAATTAAAGTGGATAAAATATGATTATATTTTATTCAAAAGGATGATTTTGGTCAAAAAACACTTATCCAAAAGAATTAGGAAATGTTCTAGGGTAATTATAATATCATTTTTACCATTAATTACCATATTTACTTTTAACCGTGGTAAATAATATTAAAAAGTTACTTATCACTAAAAATTATTTTCATCTTATTGAACCACATTTTAATTACTCATTTCAACTGTGAATCTCATATTTTTTAAATTCAATTCACATAAGTGGTAAAATTATGTTTTATGCAAATTTGCAAATGTGCCTAGAAGGTGGGTAAAAGGCGTTACAATGTTCAATACAATTTTATACATCTAATTTCATTATAAAATGAATCTAATGTATTAAATTGAAATTTTATAGGTATTATGTATCTATTTTGACCTATAAAAAATTTAATAAAATAAATAATTATTTAAATAAAATGTTGGTTTTAAACAATAACACAGTGTTTTTCACTCTTCATCAAAAATTGAATGTTTTCAGAAAAATACAAAAAATTTACCCTAAGATAATTTTGATATTCTCAATCCAAAAATGATGTACATTTTAAAAAATATAATTTATAAAATTTTAAAAATTTGGTATTACTATTCATAACGGCTAGTTTAATTGGTCATCGTGTGCTAGAACTCGAAGTTGCGTACAACGCAAGCTATGGTATTTTTCAAAGAGAAATGTACTGTGGGAGCTTGGGGTGTTACAAAATATGTTGTATGTTATTCACATAACTCTTCATAGGTGCTTCATCTGATTTCAAGTGATAATGAGAAGGGAAAAGGCATTATTTTTTATCTCTTAGGTTGTTCCACAAATTTTACCTAGTGGAAAACCATTTCGGTCACAAGAATATATGGAATGAAAAGTCTTCTCTAATGATTGGGTGTGTTGGTGCGAGGATCCAATTTTTTTGAGATATTTTTTCATGTTCGAGTGAGGGATTTATGAACCTAACCAAACTGATTATATATCACCTTGTGTGGTGAGTATTTTTCAAATATATGTTAGAGTTATTGGAGGAATTTGGTGTCAGATGCTTCATGAAATCATTAATTGGGTGTCTCATGGTTTTCATCCACTGAGATACAATCCTTTCAACATCATATTTATTGTATTTTGGATAATTAAAGTGGTATTTTCTAATCACTTGGACATGATAATGAGATATCAAATTTAAGGCCGACATGTCTATGGGATTTTGTGAGATCAGAATGCCTATTGATTGACATGAGTGTGATCTATGGTGACATGTCTAGGGTCTTCCATAAGACAAAACTAACTTTCCAAGGGATCTTCATGATATCGAGATAGAATATCAAGGGTGGTATTACATGATTGGGGATGTTTTCTAGGTTATATGACTCATATTCACATAATATTGGCATAACATCCCCTCTTACGAATCTCCCATAATTTTCCTTTTCTATTTCCATGTTTATTTTATTAGGGATTAGGATATCCAGATATTGTATGAGTGTTGTCGAAGACAACTACACTACCTATCGGTGATGTGTCACATGACCAAAAAAGGGCCTTATGGTGATTCAGAAGCATTAACATTGATAACCCTTATGGTTTTATTTAGAGTTGATGGGGGAGCACAAGAATGCTTGGAAAAGTCTGTGAAACTTCACATAATGAGGGTGACATGCCCTAAGTCTCATGTGTGGCCAAGAGGCCATGTCGTTGGGGATTCCACGACATCATACGTACTGCATGGGCGTATTGCAATATTTTTATGATCAATAAAGGCTCCAACCTTTTTAGAAATTTTCTTTTTATTATAAAAGGATTTTTGGATAGATTTCCAATAGTCCACCAATTGACAAGCCACTTGATATTGAGGAACTTATATGGAAGTCATATCATGATCGAAGATTTTTTGGGATACCTTCACAAGAATAAGGATTCCTTGTCAATAGGGAATTAATGGATCTTTTATAAGGTAATTCATAATGAATGACCATTGATGTGAACTTTCGATGGTCATGAGACATGTGTCCTTTGAACGGTTACGTGATCTGTGAGTTTTAACTATCATATTCTTCCTTTACTTTGCATGGAAAACAACACCCATATCAAGTTATTTCATCCATTATGAATTTTCCAAATTTCATTTAAAAGGCGTGAACATCTACATAAGATATTTTATTGTGATTTTGTGGATATTATCTAACTAACCATTTTTGGTTTTAGAAAATTGTTAGATCTATTAGGGACCAATGTAAAAATTGATAAAAGGATAATTTGTAGTTATATTAGTGAGAAACCAAATTAAATGGGTGATTTAGTGAAAACTATTATGGGTATTATTAACAATCCATCACAATTTATGATTAAAAATATCAACCAAGAGAATATCCATGAAAATTTAGGTGGTAAGGGTCATAAATGTAAAAATATTCCATGAAATCTGTGTAATGAATATGGGAAAAAACACTACGGAAAATGTATTAAATGAAAAAGAACATTTTTGTTAAATGAAAAAATAGAGAATAAAAAAAATTCATGAGAAATTATTTGAATAATTTATTATTAAAGATAAAGTAATTGAATGGTTATAAAATTGAAAATATTAATATTTTTTGAAAATAATATTTTGTTAAATGATTTAAAATTCATAAAAAAGTATATTCATCCACATGATTAAAATATAGATGAAAATAGAAATCATAAAAAAATTTGGGACCCTTTTTCAATTTATATTAACTATCATGACCCTCAAAAATTTAAAAAGCCTTGTTTTCGTAGAAATTACGAAAAAGTAAATAGGGGGTGGGGTAAACCCCAAAGATAAGTTTAAAAACCTATTCTAAACCTAAAAAAATTATATATTATGTGATTATTTTGACTTACCCTCATATTAACTTATTATCTTATCATTTTGGAACCATATTTACATCAAAATTAATTTATACTAATTTAATTTTTCAGAAATGATAAAGTGGCCCTCTCCTATATTATAAAAGGGAACATATTCTTCTTATTTAATCACATGTAAAAAATCATTGGTTTTTCCATTATATAAAAAAATAAAATTTTAAAATCACTCCTCAAATATTTTTTCCTTATTTTTTAAAAATAATGCTATATTTGTTTTTGAAAACCACAAGAGGTTGTCCGAAGAAGAGGCATCTTTCTTAAATGTGTGTTTTTTTATTTCTTCTTCAACATCATTGAAATATTATTTTACAATAATGATATAGTAAAATAAGTTTCTACATTATAATAAAATATTATTTTGTTAATTTCCTAACATATTTCCATATCTAACATCCATCAAATGGGAATGGAATCCATGGTTCATGTGTATAGAGGGATACCACCACGCGAACCGTTTTAATTTCTATTCCATCACCACCCCTAAAATCTTGTTATAATGATGTATTTAAAGAATATTTATGATATTAATGACCAATTTATAATTAATTAAATATTATATATAATTTATTTTATTACCTTTCCATTCATCTAAAAATCATAATATTGTTCATGTGTATGTTTGGACTAGCACCTCTACAAAGCTATGAAATTCATGTTTCATTATCATATCACAAAGATGATATATATAAGTGTAATTAAAGTAATAATATGATATTTATTATATTATGATAATTTTATTAATAGATAATAATATTTATATTATTTCCATAATGATCATCTATAAATTGAAACTTTATTCATGCACACGTACAACCTACTGTCTCCATGATTATAACGCAGTTCATTTTTTCAAAACATTCATTAATAATTTTAAAACAACTATAATTGACTTATAAAGAAATAATTATTACATGATAATTATTCTTTATATGATGGAATAATATCCTCTTTGAAAAAATGCAACCTAATGAAGTCAATTTGTACTTATTAATCAAATACCAAAAAAACTCCAACACAACCACAGATGAATATGTATTAAATAAAATAAAAGTAATAATGAGCATGAAAAAGGTGTATAATAAATTAAATAAATTAATTTTTTTATTCTGGATGATAAATTACATATTTCATGATTGGAATCATGTTAAGGGACACATTAACTTAAAACATCATTCTAAATGACATAATGATTTATTTTCAATATCATTTTATTCCAAGTATTTGTTTTAAAAAAACGAAAATATATTTATATGGGGATAAAAAACCATAATGTTCTAAATATGGTTCTTTCTTTTCATTTTTTTCAAAAAGAAATATTTTTATGAAATTTTTTACTTTCTTTATTATTGAAAAAAGAATTTTACTTTTTAATGTATACAGAGTTAATGAATTTAACCAATACTATAACCGTTATTGTAATATTTGATTTTATTATTGGAATTTTGGTTTTATTCAAAGAAATAATCTCATTCCATATTTCTGGGTATTTTGGTATTGATTGTTTTTTTACTAAAAATGGTATTTTTATATCCAAATGCATTTTTCATGCTATTTTAAAAAAAATCGTGGGTTTTATTCATGAAATAGTCCTTAAACATTATTTACGAAGGATTGAGCACAATTAAAGCTTATTGGTCGGACCGATATTGAATATATGATGTTTGTTCATAGATATAACTCCAATTAAATGTGTAATGATTATGTTATCCAGAGATTATATTGGATTTTTTCTATATTTTTATTCCAATTATAATGGTTCTTTTAAGGGTTCTATAAATATGATTCCCCAAGGCACCTAGAAGACCTATTTGTTATATTTAATTAGTTTTCATGGAAAACAATTCTATTTCAGAAGGTAAGATAATGATATTTGAAAAAAGAGATTCTATTTATGGGTACAAAGAAATATTTTTAATAAAATGATTTTCATGGGTTTCCAAATTTTCCACTAGACAAACATATTTATTACTTTTATGGCCCTTCATAATATTTTTTTCTAATCCTAGAATGTTTTTTTAAAATTCAAATTATTTATGGATGGATTAGGTACAATTATATTTCAATTGAAATATATTGATATTTTTGATAAAAATAAATCATTATTCATTTTAAAAGGTTTATATTTAGGTAAAATTGATAATGATAAAAAGTGTACACTTTGTTAAATACAGATATGAAATGTATGAATGGGGACCTCATTCTCTAAAAATTGAAATATAAATATATTTCTTAATGTAAGAAAATAATTTTTTTATAAAGATACAAGATTATGTACTTTTTAAGGATGGTTCCTTATAGCTATATCCACAATCCAGGAGTAGGATGAAGAATTATTTATCACGAAAACCATACAATCTCAAATTCAAAACATATTCATTAATTATCCAAAAAAATTTCTTTTCCATGGGGTTTTGAACAATTTTCACTAATCCTAATATCCAAAAATAAATTAACCCTTATTGGATACATATTAAAGTCATACAAACATTTCATACATAAATATTACATCATTTTATAAGAATATTCAATAGAAATCATAATAATACATTCCCCAAATATATAATGTATTAGAGTAATTTATGATTAGATATATAATTTTGTTTTTAAATTCAACATCTTTAACAACTCATATAATGTTCTTCTTATATAGTACCCTTCTTTGATATAACCTACATAAAAAGTTTCATCAAAATCATGGGAAATGTAACTGATGAAAAGGTTAGCTTAAATTCCCATTAAGGTAAACCATGGGAGATATAAATCAATGATAATATATAATAATAAATCAAGCATAAATGTATAAAAATGAGTTTAAAATTTGAAATTACAACCAATTAATATATAGATCTTTATCTGGATTTAAGTATTTGGATGATCTTAAAACAAGTATCTTAAAAAAATTCAAATATTAGGTTTCATTAAATTATATCATAAGTATACTAAAAATTTCATATATCTTGGGATAAAAAATATAGAATAATTATAAGAATATAAATCTTATGTCAAGGTCACCCACTATGAAATTCAATACATTTTAGGCTTGGTAATACCAAATGTGTCCCTACTTTAGGATTAGGATAACCTACCACATAACCTCTTTAGAGCTTTTGATAACCATTTATTTATCCTCTATCAATCATTTGATAACCTTAAACATATTCACTTTCAGGCATGGGAAAACTTCCTATATACACACTTTTATCACAAAACCATTAAACACTACCAAATGCATTGGAGGGATATAATGGAACCAACCATCTAAAAATCCATTCATATGTATTCCACAAGTTCAAGAAATAATTTATCATTTCATCATAACATAACAAAATTAAAATAAAATTGATTCCATAAATATCACTTTATCATAACCCAAGCACATCAAGATAGAAAATAATGGTGGAATCCTAGGTCTATATCCCCAATAAATCATAAGTAACAACAATGGATGTTGTTCTTGATGAAAATAATTTAAAAGATCACTGGAATATTTTTTGAGGATAATAAAATTTTCATTTAGAAATAAATTTTCCAACATCTATAAATTGATGAAATAATTAGAAATTTTTTTCTTTGAAATGAACTATGAAACCATCTAAAGGAAACATCAAAGAAATTTTTAGTCATTAATAACTGAAAATTTGTTCAAAAAGTGTATGTCAAAAAACATTCATTTAGAACTTTGGAAAAAATCACTTCATTAAGAAAATGATAAAAGGATTAATTTTAATTATATTTATATAAACTACAACATGAGTAAAAATATAATTTTAAAAAAAATTATTGAATGAAAATAAATTATTAAATACATTTTAAATAAATAATGGACATGGAAGAATAGATTTTCTGCTAAATAGAGAACATAGTCCATTTTTATTATAGTCATTATTTTAAATAATTAAGTATATAGAAAGAATAAAATGAAATGAAAGTTTTTTATTTTTTTTAATTTACATATGAGAAGAAAATACATAATATTTTTATGAGAAATATCATATAATTACATCGTCATAAAATTTGAGTATAAACAACATCAGTATAATGTGAGAACGTACTATAAAACCCTTACATCTTGTCTGACATGAATCATAATCTATTTAACCATAATATATAACAATTTTACATTTTATACTACTCTATCAGAATCGTAATAATAAATATAGTTTAATAGATGTTTTACTTATAACATTATATCAACTATTCATTATCAATATTTATTTATCATCATCATTTTACGTGTTAAATAAATAGTTTTATAGGTATGTTTTGGTTCGGTGGTTATGGTCCTTAGGATTTGATCACATTTCATCTTATCATGAATTTATTCCTCATATAAACAACAAATAAATTCATTATAAACATATTATAACCATTTATATAAAATTTCGAGGAAAAATAAATTACTCAACATTGTAGAGATGGTACTCCTTTATATGCCTAAGTGAGGATTCCACATTTTGATGGTTGGGATAGGGAGGTAAATAATAATTTACACCTCAATAACATTAATAATATCATAAATATCACATATATTAATTTAGTATATACTTATTACCATCTATGTTAAGTGAAGATGAAACCTATATCACATCAGTTTGTAGAAGAGGAAGTCCACATGTATGCAGAGCGACATCATCATTTCCCAATGGATGTCAATTTAAGAAGGTATATATTTAATTATAATTAAATTAGAATAATTATCTAATAAATAACACATAGAATCATTAAATATATCATAATAACTAACCATTAATGAAAATGATAGAAAATGAATCATACTGGTATGTGGAGGTGGTTGACCACCTGTACGAATTGGAAATACATTCATTTCCTATTTAATAGAAAGGGGATGGAAAAATACTTTTCCTAAAATAATGAAAATATATTAAAATATTTATGAAATAGAACTAATTATGAGATGATGGATACAACATTATTAAAGGAGTTAGAGGATGAAATAAAATTTTAATGAGTAATGTAAACCCTGTATTGACAAACCTCCATTATATTTTAGCTTAAGTCTTATTAGTATAATATTAAAAGAATAAATGAATCTTGAAGAAATGTATATTGAATATGATATGGTATTAAAATAGTTTTGGAATTATATTTATGGCTCAAATGTTTTGAACAATGTAGGAGAGGAAGTTCCGTTTTTCGATGTGAGGAAGGGGCATAATTGAAATTACACATAATATTTAAATAATTAATATAATAATCATTTAATTTGGTTCAAAGACACCAAAAATTAAAATATAAGATGTGGTATGATTTAACTCAACTCCAAAAAATCCATTTAGACATTTCTTTGAGTATTAGTATTCTTCATTTCATATTTAAAACACTTTAATGAAATTTTAACCTGAACCATGATAACATAAATTTTTACTAGGAAGAATTAATTATATGAACAAAAATAAAAGGTATCTTATATCCAAATTTTTAGATAATAATTCAAAATATTGAATCTATTTTATTATATTCAATTTATATAGGTAATAGAAATTTTCTTTTATAAAAGGGCACAAAAGGAATTGTTTTTTTTTTAAAAAAAAACAAAATATTTAAGTATAAACATCAATTAACAATGAAATCATGTAAAAAGATAGATTCTGATAGTTTTTATATTTAATAATCATAGGATGGTTTTTATAATTTTTAAAACATGAAAATACCAAATTTAACCTTCCAAAAAAACTATTAAATACAAATAACAAAATATAGTTTTAAATTTGAATAAAATATAACCAATTTCCTTAAACATTAAGCATAGGTTTCAAAATTCAAAATAATGTTTTTATGTAACCAATTACTATATAAACATATCATTGGACAAGAAAAACATTTTTAAATTCATTAAACCCTTATATTAAAATAATTTCATAAAAATGTTCCTATTTGAATTATTGATGTTTTTCACTATTCTAATAAAAATCATACATTTTAGAAAAGTATAAAAAATTAAATAGAGGTTAATATTGACATGTTTATTTAAAAATTGATATCTATATTCCAAAATAAAATTTATGAATTTTATATAAATTAATTATAATATTATCACAAAAATCAAATAAAAATATTTTTGAATAAAATATAATTTTTGAGGATAAAACGACTTTTCCCTAATTCTAGGCTTAATAACCATAATTAAATGAATATTTAAATATTTTATTGAATATATTATCAAAATATTTCATTAAATTGATTTATAAATAGTGATTAATATAATTTATAAATATAAGGACACATAACTTCCATCGAAATAGTTTTTCAAAAAAAAACATCTTTTTTAACCTACAAATGCTTTTATTTTACATTCCAACCAATTTATAATAATTGAATTCATTTTATACATGTGTTAAATATAATGTTTCATACTTTATTTGGACCTAATCAACCCCTCTAGTCCAACATCTATATAATAACTATCATATTAAATAACAATAATTCAACAATATGTTCTGGTTTTCTTAAACATACTATTACATGTAAAGAATGATATAAAAGATATAAAATTTATTTGAACTATAATATGTCATAAAATATCATGTTTTTATAAAACCACATGTTTTAATTGATCATTTACTGCATATTTATTTTCCCAAACTACAATCCAAAATTTTAATTATAAATAATAAATAGTTTTGTATCCTTATAAAGAACAGTATTCTCATTTCACCAACTACTAAGAACTCATATTGTTTTATTCTCTCATGTTCCATCAGGAAGTTTTGAATTCTATATTATACAATTCTTATGGTCTTTTTTGATATTATCCTAAAATTCCTTACAAATAACAATTATCATACCTCAGTTCTTATCTTGTTATATGAGATTGATTTGAAATTTTATCTAAGACATATATATTCTATTAATTATCAAATCATACCTTGTTATTTAACACATTAAATTATATAAACATCATTCCTTATAAATATAGAAACAATTCATTTCATTTTATTCCCCCTTATATTCTATAATATCATCTGAATGTATATACTATGAATTATTACATGAATCCCAATAGATTTATCTCCATTGATCAGGTTCCCTTAAAACATGTTTGATAAATTAAGCCATTATCAATAAAATCTTCCTTTATCATAATTTTTTGTAACAATAATCATATGTTATCTTTATTTTATAAATCAAATATTTATTGGAAAATAATTTTAGTGCCACTAACCACTTCTTAACTCATGGGAATATATTAATTCCAAATAAATATTATAAGATTTTATTTTTTGTCTTGATCAAGAAATATATCCCTTAAAAAATAAAATAATATTGGATTATTATTAAGTTATCAAACTTTTCTGGTCAGTTTATATAGAATTATTAAGTAATATTTCCTCTATTGAAGAAGAAATTTAGAATCAATTACATATGAAATGGTCATAAAAATTTTAAATGATAGATATCATTCAAATTGATTTAATCATAAATAATTGGTATAGAGAATATATATTTATTGGTATCAATCTCATACCACCCATTTCTAGTTTCTCTTTGCTAACCCAAAACAGTTTTACATTAAATTAGGAAATTAAAAAAATAGGGATATTAATTTTAGTATATGGAATCTATATAAAAATTCATATGATCTTGTTAATCTTAATTGTTTTCTAATTACACCACCTTGTAGGATTAACATTACAAATAAAATATATATAACCTATATATGTGAATATAAAACCACCTCTATAGTTCTTAATTTCATATTTTGTATGTATGTCTACTACAATTCCACCCATTAAAACATGAGCATTTTATTATTATTATACAAAATTATACGTATCAAATCCCTAAAATTATTTTAATTATATAAGGAATCCATTATCTAAATAGTTATATGCTTCCATCATATAGGTAATATTAGTTTTGAATAAAATCATTTTGTCTTGGGGATGTTATAATCACATATTTATATAGGATAACTAAATGCGGTGTAATTTTTTCCATTTGATAAATTATTGAAGAATAAATATATTTGAATAAATGGTTCCCATGAAAAAACATTAGATGGTGACCAAATAAAATCCCATAATATTGTAACTTATATAATATCCATTATTAAATTTAGTTGTCATATGCTTAGACATTTCCCTGTTATTTTAAAAATATGAATTGATTGACAGATAATATTTGTAAGACACATAATCGGTCTAACATGTAAAATTATCACTTCTTTCATGTGATTAAGGGAATATTATTATATGAAACCTTATAATATACATTTAATGGATCGATCAATACATAATAAAAATATAATTTAATAAACCCACTCCAGGAATCCTATATTGAATAACTTTTATGAACTATATTTATCGCTTCATTAATAATTCCAAAAAATAGATAATTAGATCATATAAATTATATGATCTTATCATTATATTCTCCTTATAAAATCTCAAAAGGTCTAGCTAAACTATTTATAGATACTAGGTGGCCTACCATTATTTCAAAATGATTCTTTGATTGAGTAAATAATTTCCTTGTCAAAAATTGTTATAAGTATTATATTTTGTTTCCATAATTTATTATTGATGATATTATTATTAAAGAATTATTAGTTAATTTTAAAAAAAACAAAATTCATTAAAAAATGAATAAATTTATCATTATGTTCAATGGAAATTGAGGTAAGTGTATTTTTAATAATCAATAAAAAATTATAGTTCAAATACAAAAAATCTACTCAGAAAATAATATATGTCCCTTATTCTTGTATAATATAGGATTCAAACTTCATAATATTTCATAGAAATATCATTTCTTCATGTAATGTATCTAAACATTTCTATATCCTGTATTTGAATATAAATATAATTTAAAGTCTAAAAAGTAAAATAGATATATTACTCACAATGAGGAATATAACTAAGTCGAATATTCTTCTCATTTATTGTTAAATTTTTTGGAGTTTCTCTTATAATGATCTTGTTGGCCTCGTGAGATGAAAATAGCATCATGTTCTTCATAATGACACTAAATCAATTATCTTATTAAAAAACATTGTAAACAACTATTTATTTTTTATATTAATGGTTTTTTAAACATCATCCCTAAATTTATTTCCTTATAAGGGGAATGGAATCTTGTTCCCATCATGTCTTATATACTTATAAAATAATAGTTCAATGTTTTTTAAGAAGAGTATATATATTTCTCATCAAATAGTTATTGAGTAATATTTAATATTTAGATGATAAGTTTGAAAATATTATATTTATGGATAATTTATTATCCAAATTAAATCCTATGTTCACTAACTAATCAAAATACTTCAAAATTTTGAGGCAAATGTAACTAAGTAAGTCAATGTCTCCATGTTTACACATGTAAAGAATAGTGAAGCATCCATATGTATTAAGACTCAATTTCTCCATCTCAGGAGATAAAAGTTGAGATATCATGATATATGAATCCATTTCATTATTTTTCATATTTATCTCAAAAAAATATAATAGATTAGATAATTCAATAAACATCAGAAGAATCATTCATGTATCTATCATAAGAATACTTTTTACCTACACAGTATTAGTGCAGTGGATTAATAGGTATAAGAAACACCAATTGATTTTATATATTTTCCTATAGTAGTGTAGTGTATAAATGAATTTAACACCCATGAAAATTTGTGTTTTTAGGGAAATGATCATTGGTGGAAAATTATTATTAGGTTCTCATGTGTTTTATTACAATTTTATATAATAAGTTAAATAAGATTTAATTAATCTGTCTTTATTATCAGAATTCAACATAACAAGTTCCATTTATTAGCCTCTTTATATTATATCAAACGCCAAAAACAATATTCATTGGATTAAAAATATCATATCACATGTATATTCTATTAAAAAAGATGAAAATATACCTTCTCTTATTGAAGTTAGGGGTCTAGATTGCTACCCAAATATATTTAGGAATGATTTTTTATGAAATGAAATAAATCAAATTTATTTTACCAATTATGTGGAATCCCCACACCTAAAATCATAATACTAAATTTCCTCAACAAATTCATCTTATTTATACAAAGATTAATAGAGGCTATCAACTCTTAATGCAAACTAGGTTAAGATGGAATATTTTATTGACTTTGTGAAAACTAAAATCACTTTAATGGAGTATAGACATGAACATTTAACTGTGTATTTAGTTTAACTTAATTAATGGAAGTTAATACCAACATTAAATATTCATTGATTTTTTTGGTTTTCTTACACATCTATATTTTTTTATCACAAAAAATAATGTCAATATATTGTATATTTTATGTAATTCATTATCAATGTATTGGTAATATAATTTACTCATAATAAATTTATTTTATTCCATATTTCATCCTAGTAAATTAATTTACATTATATGATAATGATCTAATACACATCTTATAAAAAAATAAACAACCATGCCTTGGACATAAATAAAAAATATATAGAATGCCCATGATCCCTTTTAATTTTTTTTTATTTAGAAAATGATAAAATAACTCTTGTATCTAGGAGAATAACTCCTTGATTGAGCACTTTCAATGATTCGAAGAATTCCACTTATGATATAATATACCACCTCTGTTGGTTTTACCTCCAATCCACCTTAGAACATGTACACATGGAAAGAAGTAGCATCCATTAAATATTTTTACTCACACACATGTGATGGAAATTAGGTGTCTGGGTTTATAAAAATGAATACGTGGTCATGTTTTTTTTGGTTTCGGGCGTAGTAAAAGCTTGTGATGGGTGGTTCCCAAATTTGATTTGTTCATGATTGATGACCAATCTGAGATCTACACGATGATGAACTCCATGATCAATGGAATTGGATCAATGAAATCAAACATGGGTAATCATGTTAGAACAAAAGGTCGCATCATCACATATTATTTATAATCAATTTAATTATACAAAGAATTACCTTTTTTTGAATTCCTTTTTCATTGATGGATCTGGTGATAGGTCTAAGAAGCACCATCCTGGAAATGTAGGAATCAAGTGCATACTACCTCTAGAGGTGATTCACATTTAAAGACCTGGAAATTTCGAGGAATTTTTTTCCTAAATACTTTGGAATTTTATGAGTCTGTGGCTTCTGACGGCACTTGATTCTGAGGCCCGGAGTTCCCAGAATCAATTTCTGAAGTTTTGTTCAGATACGTTCAGTAAAAGTACAAGCAGGTTTTTCTATTTTTTGAACCGGTGCTCGGACTTGAAATATGAGGACACCAATGAAATCACAATTCCAATAATTTCTTAAGGGGACCTTTACCGCAGTTGCGTTTTATGCGGGTTGGATGTTAATTTAAGGAATTTAGAATAAAATAAATAAAATTGTGGAACACAATTTTATTTTATCTTCGGTAGTTATATCCTACAAGAGGGAGGTTGTTGGTGGGGCCCACACCCACATAAACTCCCATGAGAAGATATTTGTGAGGTGGGGCCCACACGAACCCCTAACTCCTTACCTTCCTTCAACTATCCTCTTTAACTACATGAACCCCCATTAATCTCATGGGCCTAACTTGTTTTAATTATGACAACACCTCAAATTAATTTTCCAGCAAGAAATTAATTTTTGGCTCAACCTTTTGAATTAATAATAGTCGAAGCTATTATTTTGTTGTGGTATTTTGTTGTGTTGGGGAGGCTCTAAAGATTTTGAAGATTAGTGTATCTCATTCTCTCAATGAAGAATGGTGAAGACCACAAAGAACGTCGATTACACCGAAGAACGATGATGTGCCTTTCTTCCTTTTCCTCCGCATCAAAGGAGAAGACGCTGCTCGCCAACTACTACACTATCTCCTCGGACACACCCCGAAGTCGTCTTCGAATCCTCTTCCCATGGCTCGATGATGTGCACCGTTATTTCCGAGGTAGTGAGTTGTTTTTGTATAATTTTATATATGTGTATTGTACCTTTGTACTTGGGCGTTCTTTTATGATGAATTATGGTTTGAGCCTCTAATGCGGAGGCCACAGGCTAATGAAAAAGTCCGAACCCTCCGCTCGTTGTACGTCTGTGCGCAGATTGACAGTCGATGACAAAATGGGACCGCAACGGCAGTTTGGAGCGTTCGTAGTGGATTTTGGGTCCCAAGATGAACATAGGTGCAGGTGGTGGAAAAAACGTACCACCGGAGCGCGTTCGGTGGTCCGTGGAAGGTGGCGGCGTCGCGCCACGCCGGCACGATGACTTCAGTGTGCGGCGGTGGTGGTGCCCCGCTGGAACAGTCCGCCGCGGCTGAGCCGCAGTGACAGGTGGAACCGGAACGACTCAGCCATTATGGTATTAATGAGACGCGTCTTAATGCCACGCCAGCAAACCGGGGGCCCCGCCCCTGTTTCGCCCGACAAGCAGGCCATGCGAGCCCCCCCCCCCCCCCCCCGTCCGGGCCGGACCGTGCCACGCCAGCCGGTCCGCGCCGCACTGGGCAGAGCCGGGCCACGCCAGCAAGGCCGGACCACGCCGAACCGGGCCGGAGCTGGACCCGGGTCAGGTCGCCCCGGGATGGGTGGGGCTGGGTCGGACCAGGCCCTAACCCCCCTTTTTGGACCGTTTACAGTTAATTGCCCATAACATGAGCTACGGACCTCCGATCGACGCACCGTAAGTTGCGTAGATTTCCTCGGATCGAGGCAGTCATTTCGGTATATTACACTCAAGGTTTCGGTGAAGTTTGGGTATGACCAGGTTGGTTAAAACCTGAAACCAACCGAGCCCTCGGAGTGAAAATGCTTATAACTTAAGGACCGTACGTACGATTGACATGCCGTCAATTACGTTGGATAAATTATGATGATACATTTATTTTGGCATACTCCAGTTGAGGTTTGGATGGAGTTGGAGTATGGTTGGGATGGTTTTAACTTAAAAACCAACCAGGCCCCTAGAACGGAAAAGCCAATAACTCTTAAACCGAAGGTTCCTTTGATGAATCATCAGTGGTGCTGGTAATATCATTGAGAAATAGTCCCTTTGAGTATACCCCTTGGGGGTTCGGGGAACAGTTGAGATATGGTCAGGTTGGTTCGTACACGAAACCAACCAGGCCCCCGGGACAAAAAGGCTAATAACTCACTGACCGGGCGTCCGATTGACGCGTCGTCTGTTGCGTTGAGTCCTATTTGACGAGGCAGTCTTTATTGATAACTCTACGTGAGACTTCGTGACACGTGGAGTATCGTCGTGAGGCTCGTGGACCAGACCCTCCCAGTGATGAGCGAGTAGATTGTAGAGACCTAGAAGCTAGCTAAGACTTGAAAACTACTGATCGATCAACTCAGAGTGATTCGGATGGCCCAGTGGGGCGCTCTTGGTTGTAGTAGAATACCCACGGTAGAGAAGTGCTTGCTTGTAGCGGCAGACTCATGGTACTCAACAGAAGGAGTACCTCTGGAGGCTATGAGTTGGTGTGCTTGGTTGTAGTGGAAGACCCATGGTGGGAAGCGTTTGGTTGTACCAGCAGGACCACAGTACTCAAAACATGGAGTAATTAAGCAGTCCAAGATTAGTGGGAAGTGCTTGGTTGTAGCGGCAGGCCCATTGGACTTGACAGAGGAGGAGTTCTCCAACAGCCGCGATTTCGACATCATGAATAAAAATCCTGGTTTTAGCTGACTCAATGACCTTTGTGTTTTCCTTATGATTGAGATGGGTTAATTGATAACTTAAGTATATGTATGGACATATACCTATGTAAAGGTTATCTATTGAGATCTTTCTTTGTGGTTTATCCTTGGTGGATTCTTGTGAGACCTTGAGGGTCTTGGGGTCACTAATGAGTATCGTTATACTCACCCCTGTACAGGTTACACCTGGACCTCATTGTGCTGGATGCAGACGACAGACAGTGCTGACCGAGGTAGAGTGTACGAGGACTGGACGGTACCCGGAGGTGGACACTCAACGTGATGGCACACGGAGCGGACTGATAGACATGGAGTGCTGAGGAGTAAATCTGTAATTACCCTTCTGGTAGGAACCCGGAGGAAGATACAGGAGATACTTCAATCATCCAGCTGTTTGTCTTTTCAGTTTCACATTATTTCAGTTGTAGTTGTACCTTTCTGTTGGTCTTGTATTTCTGCTCCCTTTGTACTTTTAGCACACTTGTTTTTCAGCTTTAGTTGGTGTTTGATTCCGCTTGTACTCTGGTTGTGTGTGTTATGTTATATAAAGGCAATTCCTTCCCAGTTTTTATAGAATTACCCCTTTGGTGCTATTCGATAGCCCCTGAACTATGGAAGGAAGGCTTGGGGTAGTCACGATACGGGCCCCGGGGGATAGGTCGTGGCAAATTGGTATCAGAGGATGTCAGTTCTACCGCAAAACTTAGGACTCTGACCATTCATTTCTGTGAAGAAATAGTGTTAAGGGTACTAAGTGTGGTCTTCAGTTCAGGGAGTCCAGTGTTGGTGCAGGCAGCCGACGTATCCATACACCAGGACCTTGACTTCTGATTTCCGACTCAGTGCACGAAAACACTAATTGCGTGTGTGTTTTAAAAAAATTTCCTTTATGTCAGCTCAAACTAGGTCAGCTCACCAGGTATAATCTTTTGAACGTGTCAAATATGTTTTTTCAGAATGCCACCCCACTAATGACTAGATAGAGCCGCTACAGTTGTACGTACTGAGAGCCCACCGAGCAACGAGGCCTCAGTATATGGCCCTCTTCCAGTTGAGGCACCAGTGGAGGCACTAGTGTTACTACCACCCATTGGTAAACCGATGCCACCAGCCCCAACAACAGAGAGTGGACACCATTTGAGCGCACTGCATGAGTTCCAGCACTAGAGGCCACCCAGGTTCTAGGGAGAGACGGACCCACATGCGGCTGAGGATTGGCAGGAGGCTGTGGCGAGAGTCTTTAGAGTGGTAGGGACACCAGCCGACTTCATGGTGATCCTTTCTGCCAGCCTCTTACAGGAAGCAGTAAAAAGATGGTGGAGCCTGATGTTCTAGATGCACGATGAGGAGAAACTTCTTTGGGTAGACATCGAGAGCCTATTCCGAGTGGAGTTTGTACCGGCCACCCTTCGAGCGGTGCGTATACAGAAGCTGCTGCATCTAAAACAGGGTAGCATGACGGTGTCATAGTACTCTGTGAGGTTCACCGACCTCTTGCGCTACACTATAGATATGGTAGGAGACCCGTTCTTCTGGGCATGGACCTTTGAGCAGGGTCTCAGGAGAGAGATTAGAGCTTCAATTGTTTCTCACAGACTCTCAACGCAAGTGGAAAGTTTCCTTGCAGAGGAAAATCTATCAGCGACACCTACCACTAGTCGACATGCAGCGGAGTCTTCTGCAGCTGGCAGTAGATAGATGACATAGAGGTCCAAGAGTACCAGACCCACAGGTGGTCGACCGTATGAATCCGGATCATGTGTGCGAGGCACGTGAGG
Source organism: Viscum album (assembly GCA_963277665.1). Classification (NCBI taxonomy): domain Eukaryota; kingdom Viridiplantae; phylum Streptophyta; class Magnoliopsida; order Santalales; family Viscaceae; genus Viscum; species Viscum album. The sequence goes on along the minus strand of OY728130.1, from coordinate 759,829,080 downwards.
TGGAGAATGACTTACCAGAAGCAGACAGTGTTACTCCTTTGGAGGTCTTGGTCAAAAGGCACATCACTATCCACCCCACCATACAGATGATCGGTAGATAGATGAAGGACCTCCTAGGCAGAGACAGAGGTTTGATCGAGGTGGACCGCAAGGAGCAGGAGACCGAGGCAGAGGAGATGGCCGTGCAGTTGGAGGTGGATGACGCTTCGAGGTGTTTCCACCACCACCACCAGGAGGTCCACCCTGACCACAGCGAATGGGTTGACATGAGAGATAATAGCTTCAAGCAGCTAAAGCATATGACTATGGAGCTCCGGAAGCAGGTGGACAGGAGGGGGACTAGTTCCAGGAATGGAGGCCTTTGTTCTTGGTGCTTTTAGTTTCCTTGAAGTTGTTGTTTGTGGTTGTTATGTGTCTTTGTACTTTGAGATGCAGTAATACAAGACAATTTTCATTTTGACGTTTCCCTTCCTTCCTTTTGTGTGGTTAATACTAAGAGGTTCCTGTTAAAACTGTTTACTTGACCCTCACTTTCGAGATTTCTACTGCAGGAGACCTAGTAACCACACAGTGATACCGACAGAGTGACTCAACCCTTGCAGGCGAGGGTAATGGTTGGATCTCTTGGTAGTAGCGTTGAGGCCTTACAACGTCGTCCATGGCATGAATTAGTATCGTTCATGTCAGGATTTACTGTATTAGGAAAAGAACGTGGTTCATCCAGAGGAGGAGACCAGATTTCTCTTTTCGGAAAAGGGGATATCTTAGCAGCTCTTGTAGGACCAGAGATATTGCAGGCTAAATAGGATAAGGTGGATATCATCCAGGATCGGATGAATACTGAAAAGAGTATACATAAGTCCTATGCTGATAGGATATGGAGACCACTGATGTTCAAGGATGGTGACCACATTTTCTTATGGGTCTCACCTCGAGAAGTTCTACAGATATTTATCCGAGGCGGTAAGTTATCTCCGCATTTAATCAGACCTTTCTAAGTACTTAGTAGAGTAGGCGAGGTGGCTTACCACTTGGCCCTTCCACCTCAGTTTCACTGGGTGCACGATGACATCCACGTAACTCAGCTGAGGAGATACGTGCATGACCCGTCCCACATCATCGACCACGGGGAGCTAGACACCAATGACAGGGCGACTTCCATGGAGGTTCTAGTAGAGATTGAGGATCGAAAAGATCAGGTCTAACATAGATGATCAATTCCTATGGTTTACATTTTCTGGAAACACCAAAACCTCCAGGAGGGAACATGGGAGCAAGAGGCTCAAATGCATGCTTAGTACCCCCATTTTTTAATAGTGATTGTTGTAGCTTTACGGGGATGTAAATCCCTGAGCTGGGGGTAATGTAATGACATGGAAATTTTAAGGGAATTTTTTTGATAAATAATTTATAATTTTACGAGTATGTGGTTTCTGACGACACTTGATTCCGAGGCCCGGAGTGCCCGAAATCAATTTCTGATGTTTTGTTTGGGTATGTTAAGTAAATGTATGTGCATGTTTTTCTATCTTTTGAACCGTTTCTTGGAATTGAAATTTGAGGAAACCGATGAACTTGTAGCGCCGGTAATTTCCTAATGGGACCTTTACTATAGTTGCGTTTTATGCTGGTTGGATATTAATTTTGGGGATTTAGAATAAAATAAATAAAAGTGTGGAACACAATTTTATTTTATCTTCTGTAGTCATATCCTACAAGGGGGAGGTCGTTGGTGGGGCCAACACCCACATAACCTCCCATGAGAGGTTATTTGTGAGGTGGGTCCCACACGAACCCCTAACTACTCACCTTCCTTCATCTCTCCTCTTTAACTCCATGAACCCTCATTAATATCATGGACTTCCCTTGTTTTAATTATGCCAACACCTCAAATTAATTTTCTAGCATGCAATTAATTTTTGGATCAACCTTTTGAATTAATAATAGTCAAAGCTATTATTTTGTGTTGGGATTTTGTTGTGTTGGGGAGGCTCTATAGATTTTGAAGATTAGTGGCTCTTTTTCTCTCGATGAAGAACGGTGATGACCACGAAGAACGCCGATTCCACCGAAGAATGACGATATGTCTTTCTTCCTTTTCCTCCATGACAAAGGAGAAGACACCGCTTGCCAACCACTACACTATCTCCTCGGACACACCCCGACATCGTATTCAAATCCTATTCCCACGGCTTGATGACGTGCAACGTTATTTTTGAGGTAGGGGATGTTTTTGTATAATTTTATATATGTGTGTTGTACCTTCGTACTTAGGCGTTCTTTTATGATTAATTATGGTTTGAGCCTCTAACGCGGAGGGCATGGGCTAACGAACAAGTATGGACCCTCCGCTGGTTGTACGTCTATGCGTGGATAGAGGAGGGATGATGAAATAGGACCACAACAGCGGTTTGGATTTTTCGCAGTAGAGTTCGGGTCCCGAGATGAACATAGGCGCTGGCGGTGGGCGAAACGGACCACCGGAGTGCGTCCGGTGGTTCACAGAAGGCGGCAGCGGCGCGCCACGCTGGTACGGAGGCACTCCGCTGAAACAGTCCGCCGCTGCGGCGGGTGGAACCGGAATGGCTTAGCTTTTCTGGTATTAATGAGGCGCGGCTTAATGTCGTGCCAGCAAACCAGGGGCTGCGCCCCCATTTCACTCGGCCAACTGGCTGAGCCAGTGCCCCCCCCGGCCAGGCCAGGACGCGCCAGCCAGGCCGAGCCACGCCAGGATGGGCTGGGCCGTGCCATCTTGGCAGGGCCACGCCGAACCGAGATGGACGTGGACCCGGGTCGGGTCCACCCGGTTTGGGCCACCCCAGGGTGGGTTGGGCCGGGTCGGACAGGGCCCAAACCCCCCTTTTCGGACCGTTTATGGTTAATTACCTATACCTTGAGCTACGGACCTATGATCGATGGACCGTCAATTGCATAGATTTCCTCGGATCGAGATGGTCATTTCAGTATATTACACTCAAGGTTTTGGCGATGTCTGGGTATGGCCGTGTTGGTTCGAACCCAAAACCAACCGGGCCCTCGGAGCGGAAATGCTTATAACTTAAGGACTATACATCCGATTGACATGCCATCAATTAAGTTGGATTACTTATAATGAGACGGCTCTTTTGGCATACTCCACATGAGGTTTGGACGTAGTTTTAGTACGGTCGGGATGGTTTTAGCTTAAAAACCAATCGGGCCCCTGGAACGGAAAAACCAATAACTCTCAGACCGGACGTCCGTTTGAAGAATCATCAGCGGTGTTGGTAATCTATTTGAGAAACGGTCCCTTTGAGTATACCCCTTGGGAGTTTGGGGTACAATTAAGATACATTCGGGATGGTTCATACACAAAACCAACCGGGCCCCCGAGACAAAAAGGCTAATAACTCATAGACCGAGCATCAGATTGACGCGTCGTCTGTTGCTTTGAACCCCTTTGATGTGGGGGACCTTAGTGATACTTCTACATGAGACTTCGTGACACTTGGAGTATCGGATTGACGCTCGTGGAGTGGACCCTCCCGGTGATGAGTGAGCAGATTATAGATACCTAGTAGCTGGCTGAGACTTGACGACTGCTGATCAATCGACTCAGAGTGATTCCGATGGCCCAGTGGGGTGCACTTGGTTGTACCAACAGACCCACGGTGGAGGAGAGCTTTCTTGTAGTGGAAGACCCATGGTACTCGATAGAAGGAGTACCTCTATAGGCTATGAGGGGGTGCGCTTGGTTGTAGCTGTAGACCCATGGTGGGAAGCGCTTGGTTGTAGCAGTAGGCCCACAGTACTCGACAGGTGGAGTACTTCAACATCGTGAATAAAAATCCTGGATTGAGCTGTGTCAATGACCTTTGTGTTTTCTTCATGATTTAGATGGGTTATTTGAAAACTTAAGTATATGTATGGGCATATAACTAAGTAAAGGTTATCTGTTGAGATATTTCATTGTGGTTTATACTTGTTAGATTTTCGTGAGACCTTGAGGGACTCGGGGTACCTATTGAGTATCGTTATACTCACCCATGCATGGGCTATGCCCGCACCTTGTTGTGTTGGATGCAGATGAGGGACAATGCTGACCAAGTCAGAGTGTACGAGGACTGGACGGTACCCGGAGGTGTAAACTCGGTGTGAAGACACACGAAGTGGATCGATAGACGTAGAGTGTAGAGGAGGACATCTATACTTACCCTTCAGGTAGGAACCCAGAGGAGGATCCAGGAGCTACTTCCATCTTCCATCTATTTGTCTTTTCAGTTGTACTTTCATTCAGTTGTAGCTGTACCTTTCTACTGGGCTTGTATTTCCATCCCCTTTATACTTTCATAACACTTGTTTTACTTCTTTACTTAGTGTTTTGCTTCCACTTGTACTCTGGTTGTGTGTGTTACGTTTTATAAAGGCAATGTCTTCCTATTTTTTAGGGAATTACACCTTTGGTGCTTGTCGCCAGCCCCTGGCCTATGGAAGGCGGGCTTGGGGTAGTCCCAATATGGGCCCCGGGGGATGGGTCTTTCCACCACATGTGTTTCATAAATCTCAAGACTATGACAAAGGAATCCTTGGGTGAGAGCATGGAATATCCTTACACTTGTGTTGTTCTCCTTTGATCACTATGAGAAATGCTTCCAAATCATTCTTTGTGATCTAGTGGAGGATGGTTGGTCTCCATTCTTGGGATTATTGTTGGATAAGCGAGATCTCTAGTTCTTGATAGGATTATACAATTACATTGTTCACAACCAAGACAAATGAGTTGGATCTTATGTGGAAATAACTTAATTGGTTTTATATATTGATAGGGTTAATATAAAATAACTGCACAAATAGCCTTAATAATTTATATAATCCTAGTGAAACCCCGTGTAAAATAATAATAATAATAAAATTATTTATCGACATGTGATTAACTTGGGAGTAATAATTAAATATTAATTAATCAAATTAAATTCAATATTTATTATTTCTCATCAGACCTAAAATCTGGGCCCTCCATTCCTCAATAATATTTATCAGACCTTGAATAATGACTATTTATTTTGAAAATAGATATCACTACATTATTCTCCAATAAATAAATAAATATTATATCCACAAATATTTAAATAACTATTTAATAAATATTCATCTCACATTATATTTTCTCAAATAACTAGAGACAATACATATGAGATCAGACAGACATGAATAATTATTAATCAACATACATGAATAATATTTATTCAACTTTCTAAGCAATAATATATTATATCACCAAGATTATGTACACACATAGTGTGCGAACCTCTACGCCTCTTTCTCAGTGGAAATAGGCGAAGAATCCTAAATTCCACGGTTACGATCTAGAAACCTGCCAAGGAACCCATAGAAAAAGAAATTAATTCTTCAATGACATGATATCTCATACAGACTCTTACTGTGTAATATAATCCCATTATCATGATATCATTAATCAAGAAGGTTGAATTCAATTTCCATCAACTTATGTGCTCGATGTCTCATTCTTTGACTTACCAGAAATTAAACTTGCTTATAGAACACCATGGCCATGGATTTATTTAGGATATATCATTTCCATGAAAGGGGAATAAGATATTAGATTATATTAAAGAACATAAGGGACTAATTTTTTCTCACATTATTTATTAATGAAATATTAATCGTCATACACCCAACATATTCTACCTTGCCATGAACATATTTCATCATGATTTTTATCAATACATCGAAGTACAAAAATCATGATACCCATTATTAATAGTATTAATGTATAAGGATCCATACACACATCTGCATATAGGAACTTCCAATGACACATATATAAATGTTAATTTCCTATTGGTGGGTCTTGTTCTCATAATATCTTACTGTATACTACCAAGTGCGCACACCATGAGGAGGTGCCTCAATGACCTATAAGTCTCCACCCCTGACAGCCTGTATCATTTGGGTCTCTCAAATGATATCATCCATATATAGGAACTATATTCAAGACTAGTGCCTTAGAACATCTGGGTTCACATCATAGTGGGGAAATGATATGACCCTTTAGTGTGATAGATACTATTAAGACATTATCACATTCAATGTTACATAGAAGAACAATCATGATGTGATGGATAGTTATTTAATATTCAAAAACCTTGAATAAAAGTTATCATAAAGTACCCAAAAGTTGGTTATATAGAACCAACTACAACATGAAGGACAATATGTAATAAAATCAAGTGGATGATTTGTAGATCATCATTTTTTTGAAATACTTATCACAAAACCAACAACATAATATTTAAATTAAATTAAATCAAACCCATATGTAGGTCTCTGAAGCTCATGACCCTCCAGGAATGCAATTAGTATGCATTTGAAATACATGAATATAATTAATTTTTAATTATTTTTTATTATGATATATTAGATAAGTTAATAAACTATTTATGAATTTAATTAGTTAATTCCCTTACCGTAACTTTCAATCCAAACAGTTGTGTCGATTCCCTTCATAAGTAATTTTAAACAAAAAATAATAAATTTAATTTAAATTTAACTATCTAGATGGTGGATTTATGGAGGAAACACCTCTTATACCCCTTTGAACTAACCGAAATCGTGTATGGTCATTTACTTATACAATTTTCTTACATGAGTTTTAGTGTACATGAGGTATCATGATATTACCCACTATATAATTATGTGTGACAATTTATTTTGAATGATCACATTTAACAAAGATGACATGAATTAATTTATGAGGTGTGTACTACTACTTAATCCCACAATGTATACAACCTTTATGATGACTATTCACAGTGTATAGTTCCTAAATAAAAATGAAGAACAATAAATATAATAATTTAATCTTATAATCAATTCCATTATTTATCTTAATTAAATTAAATTAATTCACATAGAGTATGGTATAGTTGAGAGTCTAATCTATGAAAATGTGTATTCATTACATTGTGTGTATATCCACCTAAACTCCATGTAATACATACCCTTTCCATCTCAATACATTCCTAGTGACTATGTGTGCATGCATTGTTAATAATTATGACCTACAAAATGTATGCACTTATTATATGATAGGTAATATCTTTTGGACCATGTTCTCTGCTGGAATCTGACACCTTATGTGAAATTAATGCATTATGAATATGATTACAAAATGGATTCCATGTTCCCCATAGGGACAAACCAATTTCATTAATCAATGTGTACACTAGAAACTCGTATTTTAAATTTCCATGTTGTGTGAAATCTAAACTACCCAACATATAAAGTGTAATGACAATGTATAATGTTCTTCCACACATGATTTGTAACTTATTTGAACACACCCATTTTAATTGAAAATAGTTACATGAAATGTAATGTTATATTACATTATGTGTATATATGTTATATATAAAAATTACTCATCACCACCAGATGGAATATGTATTTTTTTCATATATTCATTACCTGTTCTTGGTCTTATGATTTTTTATAAATAAGTTATATTTAATTTTAATATAATTAAATTATCCTCAAATGGAAAACTAATCATATTTCATAAAATGATAAACTATTAAAAAATAAATATAAAATAATTTCTGACCACATTGATACCACATTAAGGTTATAAGGCACAGAGGAAGAGATATAGCTTATTCCCAACAATGTATCTTCATTTATTTCATAAAAAAACCCACATAATCAATGTTATGTGACCGTTAAGTATTCACATAGAAATAATTATATATAAATTAAAAATAATTTTTTTAAATATAATTACCATTCCATTCAATTATTAAATAATTTTTAATAAATTGACCTCTTCTTATCATACAATCATTATAACGAATTATCCAAGAATAAAATCAAAATAGTAATATACAAACACATTGAAAAAATGTCATAATACCATCATTAACACTATGATTTCACATTTTGAGGATCCAAATCAATTTCTTCATTCATCATTTATCATAATTAGAATATTTATATACTTTAAAACTCTATATTTTTTCCTAGATCATACAGAGCGAGGGGGGTTATTGTCTATCTCTATTCATGATAGTGTTATTAAGAATCTATATTTGTAGTTGAAATTATTAATTAGAAATTAAAATTTTCACAAAACAACATCTTACCCAAGAAATGATATAATCACATTTATATATCATGGTAAACAATTGGTTACTTCATATAGGCCCTTAGACATTATAATATTACTTTGTAAATCTGAAGATGTATAATAGTAATTACATTGTAACTATTCCCTTGAAAAGAACTAAAGTCAAATATTTCGTAATAAATGTTTTAAAATAAATAAATTTATATTTTTTAAATATATTTATAACATTACAACAGGACCCCCTAACTTAGTTTTCCAATCATACTCAATATTTATAAATCCTTGATTATTTTTTGTTAATTTAAATTAGCAAACATCACTTCATTATTCAATCAATTAAAAAAACATTATATTCACTAAAGTGATATTAAAAATTTAATTTCCATTTTTATAACCAAATAAATAATTATTTGATACCATGTGAATATAGAAGAGTTAAATAAATATTAAATTTATATGTTATTATTATTTAACTTACAATTACACATTTATTTAATTTTAAAATATAATATATACATACTTTTAAGTAATAAGTTATGAAATTAAATTGATCAAAATAGTTTATATAATTATTCAAAAACTTATTGATAATAATCATTATTAAAAGTATTAAATTTGATTAAAATTAAATACAAATTCTAGATACAATTAGTCTGTGACACCTACACCTATCTCATTGTGTAAATTTCTAACTAGTCTCATGATGTCACAGAACCCATGGATATTGAGGATAATGTCACAAAAATAAAAACCTCATATATGCACTAATTCTGAAACATAATTAGATAGTATTTCTATATCAAAAAAAATAATTCAAACATTGTGCCATCATAAAATATGATTTGATTATCATTATTTGTCATATATAAATTATCATGTCAATGTGAAACCATGGACATGTATTTAACTGATTTTTTTATTTCAATCATTGGGTTAGAGATATCTACTTCTACAATCTTAGAATGGAAAAATCATTTTTGACCAATGAATTAATTACATATCACATGTGACATATCCATTGCATCCTATCATTCCATGTTAATATAATGAATTTTTTTTCAATATGTCATTGTAATTGACTTAGGATAATAATTAGTAAACAAATAGTCTAAGGACTCATACATCATCCATATAGAAGAATTTCCAAGGATACATAAAAGAGGTGGAGTTCATATACACTAGTCTTTTCTCATAACCACCTTTATTGGATATTACAAAGGAAAACAACAAGATATGATGAATCAATGCTATATGAGCCTCCTCCTCCGGATAAATAATGTAATCTATGTCTAGAAAGATAAGTTAATATACCCCTAGAAAATAAGAATAAAAATAATCTCACTGATCGTCTTATAACTTCACATGATTTTGTGAAAAATATTTTTTGAATATATTTAATTTCAATGATAACATTCATTATAAAAAATATAGTTTTTAAACAAACTATGATAAATTGTTAAAATATTATCGCAAGACCGTTAGAACCTATACAATACATTAGAGAGTATTAATAAGATTATCTAATTTATTGGAAATATAAAATTATCCTACTAAATATATATATATATATATATATATATTAATTCTCAGTAAACAAGCATTATATTTTTAGAAAATTTATATTATTCTTAAAAAATATATTTCCTTCAAAATGATATTTATTTATTTATTTAGAAAATATTAGATTTATTTATTATTAATTTTTAAAAAATAATTTTAAAAAACTAAAAACATTTTTAAAAATATAATATCAATATTATTGTTTGGTTATTTCATTGAAAATTTTCAGAAAAAATTGATATAAAAGTGATTAATGAAAAATAATAATTTTTATGGAAAACTATATATTTTGATTCAATCTTGTAAAAGGTTACATTTTGATTTAAAATGATTCGCTTTTAAAATAAGTTATCTATAATTTTTAGCAATCTAATTATGTTCATTGTAATGATTTTTATATTTGAATCTAGTTTAAAGAACATTTTTATATGGAAAATGGCATTTTCCTAAAAATAGTTTTTATGCGTGCAATATGTTTTCATAATAAAAATTAAAAAAAATAACTATTGGTGAAATATTTTAAGGAAATATATATATATTAAATATTCAATAATATATTTTAAAAATTAATATAATGTTTTTATTATGAATTAGATAAAAATAAATCCATTTTTATTGATAAGAGACATATTTTTCTAAATGTAGTTTTCATCAATTTTTGCGCAATTATATTAAAATTAATTTATTCTACTCTTAGGTATTTATTTTGATAAAATAGATTATATATTTTGAATCAGTAGAATTATATTTGGTATATATTCTATTATTATTTTCTATCACGATAAATGTAACCATAGTAAAATGTCTCATCTCTATAAAGGGTAAACTAGGTAAATATTGGATAAAACTAAGTGTTAAGGCCATAAATTTTCATAATAATTATTAATGGGTGAATTTAATTCGAAACTTATCAAATTAGCATAAAAATTTTGTTTTTAACTATATTGTTCTTGGCTTATCATACATTGATATTACAACATTTTTTGTGAATATTCATTACGTTAGACAAACACACACTTGAGGACTGTAATAGTTTTGGATCTTGGGAAACACAAAAACACAAAACAAATTGTCCATAGGAAAAATATATTATATCCTACTATTATCTTCATAACTAGAACACTCATTAGATATGTCATTTGTTATACATTTCACTATATAATGGGAAAAGGGAAACAAATAAAGGGCAATCTCAAATGTTTAGTAAGGGTAAACATGAGAGATATATAGTAATAACATGAACATAATGTATGATAACATAATCATGAAATTTGAAAACCACACCATTTATATAAAAGATCCTAATCTACACTCATGGAATAAATACTAGCACTTCATAGAACATGAATCATAAGAAAATTATAGAACATGATCCATGAGAGCAAAACATTTGTATAAAACACATATTTGTGGTGTCCACATAAGCATATAAAAAATTCTCATATTATCCAATGATCATTTCCAATGATATCATAATGGTATTTCATCACTCCCGAATCCATCATAGTAGTCAATGTTTACTCGCAACTCCATCATAGAAGACAATGTCCCTTAATAAACTAGGTTCACTCCCACCTCACGTCCTATTTATACCATGAGATATAAATCATTACCCAATAGATTTTAGGGATATATTGGTCCCACCCATCCCTTAGTAAAACCATGATTATTTTTTATAAAAATAATAAAACACTCACCAAATCATAACCCAAAAAAGGGAATGGGATTCATAAAAAATTCATCATATCATAACCTGAAGATAAGAGACATGTTTCAAAATCAACTAATTATTTCACCATAGCAGAACTAGTAAAAAAAGAATCAGGAATCATTAGAATTTTATCATTGTATAACCAATGGAAGAGATAACATGTTTTAAAAAAATCATTCCATTATAAAAATAATCCAATAAATGAATGAATAATAATTGTATCTTTAGATCATATCCCTAGTATGGAATATCTTACATCAACAAATATCATGTTAGATGGAAAATGATTTTGATTGATAATTTAAAAAATTTCTTGTGGAAAATATCATTTCCACTTTAAAAAACTATTTAAAATAAAAATCATTTTTGGAATTTATTATTTAAATATAAAATTCAAAAATTATACTGTAATATTCAATGAAAATAATGGCCATGTTGGTGGGAAGTTTTATTCATGTCGTACATGTTGAAACAATGATTCCTTTCACATTTTCGTTAAAATCCAAAAGTGAATTTTTTGGGAAGTGACATGAATATTCCATTCAAAAATATTTTGTCAGGAAAATAAATCATGGAAAATAATGGATTTAAAAAATCATATGAGGTTAATAAAACAATTTCAAAAACATCTTTAGAAAACAAGGTTTTGGAAAAGAATAGATTTCTGATTGAAGGTAAAAATAAAGTTAGACATTTTAAAAATAATTTTCTCAATTATATTATGTTAAACATTTTCCAAAAATTATAATCTCAATTTAAATTATCATAAATAAATAATGGAAAGTAGAAGTCATGATTTTTAGGAGAGAATATCATAATATTTTATCCTTTGAAACATAATCATAAACAATCATGAAAAATAATGAGATTGTGACATAAAATCATTACCAATTTGGTAACATTTATTTGTAAACTACATAAAGGAATAAGATAAAATTAGTCATGAAATATCATAAGGATAATTAGATTCATGATATTAAATTTAAAAATTCATTTATATACTCTTTGTGAATGAATATATATGCATAGCATAATGTATGTCTAAAATATGGAAAATCGAGACAAAAAACCTTTACCGTAAGCCTTGAATTCTATCATAAATGTTAAAACCTAATGTATAATAAATATTAACTTTTATACATCTATTATAGAAAAAAATTAATATATATTGAAATATATATTAATTTCTTATGACCTTTTTACGCATTTATTAATAATTCCATTTTAAAGTTACATTTTTTGTGATAACAACTTTGTTTTTATATAATTTTTTTTTTATTTTTAGTCAATTTAAATTGATAATTATTTCCTGAACTAAATTTTTTTATCCATAATATATTTGTCAAATTTATTAAATATATTTTTATTTATAGATGTCTATAAAATTTATTGATTTAAATTGAAATACACTGTTAATGGAGATAATAGGTTGTACGTACACATGAACGTTGCTTCCTTTTTTTTGTTTGAAGTAAAGAAAGGTAAAGGGTATGTTATAATTAAAAATTATTTTTATCTCATAAATTTCAAATATTTTCATTAAAAACACCTTTATTACTATACATGTAAAGTGTAAATGAATCACATAACATTATGATGTGATAGTCCACTGTAAACAGAAACACCATTAACATAATCCCAAAAAATGGAGAGTATGAAGTTATGTGTGGTAAAATAATTATATAGGTATAATAATATAATAAATATAATAAATAAATAATATTTATATCATTATTTCTATAGTTGAGATGTGTTATTGGAAATTGAATGACATCGAATTGTGAGGACGTATTCTTCCATATGCATGATCGATGATTTCATAAAAAATTTGATGGAATTGGAGAGGTTTTTATGTCATTAAATTAGAATAAAAATCTCAATATATTTATGATATCGAAACTATTATATCATTATGGTATAAAAATAATTTAAGGATGGTGAGGATGAAATTAAACAAAAATTCTGGTCGATAAACGATACCTCCTCTTTAGGTATCCTTGATAGGATTGTACGAAAAACCTTCTTAGGTTGAACATATCCTCAAAATAAGGATGGTATGATGATATGAAGGATCTTGGTATGTGATTTTGGTAATTATATTCTGAACCAAAAATATTTTAATGCGTGAATAAGAGAATAGAGGGGGTTCCCTTTTTTAAGTGAGGTGAGTGGCACACTAGTAATTGTTTTGAAAGAATGAATTCTACCTAGGTTGTTTACATGTCACGGTGCTTTAATAGTGAAAAAGTATAGAGCCTATAATATATAAGGTCAAAATATGGCTAGAAAATGGTTTTTGAACATGTTTTGTGTTATTTTTACCCATTTTATTTTTAGTTACCCATGGTAAACTCATTTTTATTTTAGTAGTTATAAATAATTTTTACTATTTGTACTATTATTTTTAGATATAATTGTCTTCAAATTATTATATAATATAATTTATGATTATTTAAATGTGGAATCCATTTTTTAAAATATTCCATGGACAGAGGTGGGAATTTTTTATTTTAAATTAATCTTCCACAGGTGATGAGAAAGTAGGGTTTTAAAGGGAAAATATTACAATTTTTTTTAGTTTTTATACAAAAATTCAATATTAAATTGATTCCAATGACTTAAATTAAATTATTGGATATATATGATTGAAATAATTTAACTTTAATATAAAATTTTGTTTATCTTTTTAATTAAATCAAATTAAAAGGAAAAATTTTCAATTATAATTCCATATTTTCACTATTCATAAAAAAACAATCTTTTCTGAAAAATCCAAATAATTTACACTAATATAATTTTTAAAAGCTCATTTTAGTAAGAAGTTTATTTTATACAATTAATTTTATAAAATTTTGAAATATAATTTAATATTTATTTAAAATAAATAAAAAAACATTTTTCAAGAAAATGTATTTTTGAAAATTAAATATTGTAACGCCTTGACCCCAGTTACCCAGAGTCGGTGGTTTATTAAATAACATTGGCATGATCACAAAAGGCCAAGTCAAAAAATACCGATTAGTTTAGTAGCCTTGGAAATACTAGATACATTCATAAGGTTTACATTACATCATGAAATGGAAAACTACTACAACATTGTTTCCATATAAAACATTGAGATCCCATAGTCTATCCATGCAGGTCGGTCATAAAATACTTCTTCACAACCTGGGAAAAGTAAAACATAGAATGAGGTGAGCTCAGATGTTTAGTAAGGACAACAATATAGCAGAAACATTCATAAGTAAGAATAAACATTTAAGGCGATGTATAACTAAAAGAAAAGCATTTTAAACTTTAACTTCAACATAACATTGAAAAAATGGAATGAAATAATTCCATTTACTTATTCGCATGGATATTCTACTAGTCTAATAATCACATGCAATATCAATAACCACTTTCATAAAGATGGAATGCATAATGCCAGACTATCATAACCACATAGTCAAGGCCTTGTGCCAAGACTACAACTAAGAGTTTTCCAAGGACTTGTGCCAAGACACTTGTATGTCTCATGAGACCGACCGATGCATTGAGGAGCTATATCAGGCTCCACCCATTACTTACTAAGTCCAATGCATTCCTCATATGAACAGATTTAAACATAACATAAACATTCGTATTAAAACTAGCATACGAAATGTCAATACTTTCTCCATAAACCATGAATTGTATAAAAATAACACTACCACAGTCAAACATATCACAAAACCATAAATAAAATATGGAAGTTTTGTATCATAATAAATCAACTTCAAATAAGATTAAAATCCATCAAAGGTTGTTGACATTGATGAAATCAAAACTATATGAGAAAAATATCTCTTTTTTTAAATCATTTAAAAGTAACATAATTATAAAATAAAGCATTTAATTTAAAAATATTTTTAAAATCTTGTAAGGGAAGCTTCAATTATTTTATAATGGCGGAAAGTAGACGCACCCGCCGTATAAGTTAAAAAAACATTCTTACCTTAATTCTGTTGAAAAGGTTAAAAAGGACCTTGTTTGGAAAATGATTTAAAGATTCCCATATAAACTTCTTATAAAAATTCATAAAAGGGTATAAATTACTTTAACCCATATTCTATAAAATATTAAAAATGTTTTGAAATACATTTTTAAGAAACATGGATGTGGATGATAAAGAGGTCCCAATATATAATTACTTATAAACAACCTCGGATAATGAAGAAATTGTGAAATAAACCCTTACCTTGTACTTTTAAATGGTTGAGGGTAGGTTAACCTACTGTATAATGGTGAAATAATTGTTATTAAATTATAAAAGAATCATATACATTAAAATGATATCATATATGATCTTTTAACATTGATTTGTTAATAATATCTTAGTATTTTCGTCATTTTGGGTGTTAACTAACTCGTTTTCTTTTATATGTTTTGTTACATAAGTCATGTTTGTTATGGATAGGTTTTATCTTCTTAATATACATAATTATATCATGTCCTTAAACATTATTTTTAATCATACAATTAGAATTAGACGTGAATGGATACGATGGGTAATGAATCTCATCGCGTTCGTGGAGACGGTAGTCCGTACGTACGCACGAGTGACAATATCATTCTTTTGATATAAAAATAATATATAATTGGATGTTATATAATATATATAGAATAATTATCCTGTCATATTTATTATTTACATAAATTACACATCATTATCATACCCATCCAAATAATAATGTTTTGAATAACAATTACACAACGACATGGAGACGGTAAGCCGTACGTACGCACGTATGGTGACATGTTATTAAAAGGGTGGATAGAATACTTAATATGGTTGTACCATATTTATAATAACATCAAATTATATATAATATACTGTAGTTATTATTTTATAATGGAAATAACAAAGAAATAAGATGTTGAAGAAGAATGGAACTTGAATGAGGGTGGTGAAAACATTACCTCTTCTTCAGGTTCTTCCTTTTGATTTGATCAAAAGGGCTCTTTAGGATGACTTTCTGATAAAAATAATGCATCTATGATTAAGTGAGGTATGTTGAGAGAATATTCGGGCAGGGGTTGGCCGAGCAAAATGGCTTTTATGGTGTGAATTAGAGAGAAGGGGGAGTGCCCTTTTATAAGATGGGTGAGGGGAACCTTTGGAAAAGCTAGAAATATTATTTTATAATAAACTAATATTCGGTTTCTAATGGCTCAAAAATTTATTATTTAAAGGTTAAGGTGGGTATGGGTATAAATCCTTTCAACCAATATATTTTAGATAGGTTTGGGGCACTCTATTAACCTTATCATTTATATTTTACTCTTAGATAAATAGTTTGACATTTACCATGTCTCTTTGTATTTTTTTATTATATAGTTAATAAACTTACTATATACCTCAAAGAGACCCCCAAGTGGTCCATTAATGATAAAGATATCATTATATAAGTCATTTGGTGGATCCTTAGATTTTTAGGAATATAATATAAAATAATAATTTAATATTTGTTTTAAAAATTCTTTTATGTCAATTTTGACACTATTGGGTATTTTGTTTTTGATAATTTCATAACAACATTATTAATTCATAAACAATTTATATAACCAATCCTAATATGTCATATTAACCTATGAAATTAGTGGAATGCATAAAAATTCTCGAATTACATTTATTTTGATATTTATAATATCAATAATTTAATATTTCATTAATTAGGTAATTACTGCATCACTATTGTGTCATAAATAAATTATATTATTTAATTTCTAAAAATTATAAATAAAATACCATTATGTAGGAAATATTTTTATATTTATAATGAATATTTATAATCGAATTTATCTTCTGTATAACCCTATATTAAAAATGTTTTAGTTATTAAACATTGATTTTAAACATTTTAACTCTTCTTTGAATTAAATAATAATAAATGTCCTAATATAATCCAAGTGGACCTAAATGATAATATTTTATTCCGAAGGTTTTTTTGGTCTATATACACTTTTCCAATAGAATTGGGACATGTTTTAGGGTAATATTAATATCATTTTTACCCTTAATTAGCCTATTTGCTTTTAACCGTGGTAAATAAAAGTAAAAAGTTACTATTCGACAAAAATTATTTTTATCTTATTGAACCACATTTTACTCCTTGATATTAACCGCGTCTCTCATATTTTCGAAATTCCACTCATAGAAGCGGTAAAATTAGGTTTTATGTGAATTTGCAAATTATCCTAGGAGATGGGTAAAAGACGGTGAAAAGTTCAATAAAATTTTTATATATCTAAAATTATTATAAACTGACTCCAATGAGTTACATTGAAGTTATATAGGTGTTATGTATCTATTTTAACCTCGAATAAATTTAAATAAAATAAATAATTATTCAAATAAAAATTCGGTTTTAAACTATAACTCAGTGTTTTTTTACTATTCATCAAAAAATTGAATATTTTCAGAAAAATACCAAAAATTTACCTTAAGATAATTTCGATATTCCGAATCCAAAAATGAAGCCCATCTTGAAAGATAAATTTTTTAAAATTTCCAAAAGTGGGTATAACTATTCATAACTGCTAGTTTGATTGGTTGTGGTGTGTGTTAGAACTCGAAGTTGCGTACAACACACGCTACTATATTATTCAAAGAGAAGCGTACCATGGAAGCTTGGGGTGTTACATTCTCTCCTCCATCAAATATTTTCATCCTTGAAATTTCTAGAATACAACCACATAAAAAGACTCAGGTGATTCTTCATCATAAGTTCCTCAGGTTCCCACGTTGCCTCTCCCATTTTATGGTTTCTCCATAGAACATTTACCAGACAAGTCAACCGATTTATCAGCAATTGTTCTCTTGTATCAGGAATCCTAACGGGCTCTTCGCAATAATATAGATTAGGTTCCAGTTCTAATTCCTCATAAGTGAGTACATGCATTGGGTCAGACATATATTTTCTCAATAGTGATCCATGGAAAACATCGTGAACTTTGGAGATACTTGGAGGCATTTCCAAACGGTAAGCTACAGCCCCAATTCGTTCTAGAATTTCAAAAGGTCCAATGTACCTGGGACTCAATTTACCCTTCTTACCGAAATGTATAACTCCCTTCAATGGATATACCTTAAAAAAATGATCTACTACATGAAATTCCAAATCCTTCCTTCGATTATCGGCATAGACCTTCTACCTACATTGTCCTAATTTGATGTGGTTTTGGATTACCATTACCTTTTACATCGTTTCCTCCACCAGTTCTGGGCCTACAAGATTTCTTTCACCAACTTCATCCCAACAAGTTGGTGTACAACATCTCTTTCCGTATAACGCTTCATATGGTGCCATCTGAATACTTGATTGGAATCTATTGTTATAGAAAAATTCTACCATAGAGAAATATTGACCCCACATACCCTGAAAGTCAAGTGAGAAAGATCTGAACATATCTTCTAAGGTTTTAATAGTACGTTCTGATTGTCAATTTGTTTGAGGGTAGAAGGCAGTGCTCAAATGAAGTTTAGTATCCAAGTCCTTCTGACGACTCTTCCAGAATCATGATGTTAAACGAGGATCATGATCAGAAACAATCAATAGGGGTACTCCCTGAAGTCTCACCACTTCATTAATATATAGCCTTGCTAGACGTTCATGTGGTACATCTTCCCTTATAACAAGAAAATGTGCTGACTTGGTTAGACGATCAAAAATGACCCATATTACATCATTCCTTCTAGGAGTCTTTTGTAGTCCCATGACAATGCCCATCGTGATATTATCCCATTTCCACTCAGGTATGGTAAGAGGTTGCATGACCCCTCCAGGCTGTTGCCTTCCAGCTTTCACTTGTTGACAAATCATAAGTCTTGACACAAAATCAGCCATCTCCATCTTCATGTTGTCCCACCAAAAATGTTCCTTCAAACCTCTATACTTCTTGGTTCTCCCAGGGTGTATAGATAAATTGGAACTATGAGCATCATCCAACAATTCTCTTTTTAGATCAGGTATATTGGGAACACAAAGTCTCTTCTCAAATTGCAAAATTCCATCTTCAAACACAAATTCACTCAATCTCCCATCATTCCCAGCTTTAAATTTCTTTTTAAACTCTTCATTATCAGTCTAATAACTCTTTATCCTTTCTAGTAAATATGGTTTGGAAACTATTTGAAAAATTATTGATGTTTCACCTTCCATGGTGATTCCCATATCCATCTTTACTAGATCCAAGAAAATAGGACCCCTTTCAAATCTCATCTTGTTCAAAACTCCATGATCCTTTCTACTCAAAGCATATGCCACCTTATTTTCCTTCCCTCGGTAGTAGTGTATCGTACAATTATAATCCTTGAGTAGTTCAATCCATCTCCTTTGCCTCATGTTGAGTTCTTTCTGTGAGAAAATATACTTCAAAGTCTTGTGATCGGTATATATCTCACATTTTTCACCATAGAGATAATGTCTCGATATCTTCAAAGCAAATATTACTGCAGCTAACTTAAGATCATGAGTAGGATAGTTTTTCTCATGAATTTTTATTTGTCATGATGCATAGGCAATAACCATATCACTCTCCATAAGGACACAACCAAGTCCTTTCTTCAATGCATCACTATAAATAAAAAAACTGTCATTCCCTGATGGTAGAGTCAATATAGGATAATTGAATAATATTCTCTTCAGTTATTCAAAACATTCTTCACAATCTTTTTTACAAACAAATTTAACCCCTATATGTGTGATCTTTGTTAATGGGTTAGCCAACCGAGAAAAATTTTGGATGAAACGTCAATAATAACCAGCTAAACCAAAAAAACTGTGTACCTCAGTTATACTCGTCTGTGCTGGTCATTATTGGAATGCATTGGTCTTAGAAGGATCAACATAGATTCCATATTTGGAGACAATAGGGCCAGGAAATAAAATCTCCTGAAGCCAGAATTCACACTTGCTAAACTTTCCATGTAATTCATGTCTTCTAAGAGTCTACAGGATAATGCGCAAGTGATTTTCAAGATCTTCATAGATTTTTGAGTATGCCAAGATATCATCAATAAATACCACCACAAAATCATTGAGATATTCCTTGAAAATTCTATTCATTAGATCCATGAATACAGAGGGTGCATTAGTCAATCCAAAAGGCATTACTATAAACTTGTAATGCCCGTACCTGGTTCTAAATGTTGTCTTTGGAATGTTTTCCTTCATCACGCACAACTGATGGTATCCAGATCGAAGTTCAATCTTTGTAAAGTATTGAGATCCATGTAGTTGGTCAAATAAATCATCAATGCGAGGTAGGGGATACTTGTTCTTTATTGTTATAACATTGATTTCCCTGTAGTCTATGCATAACCTCATAGATCCATCATTCTTCTTAACAAAAAGGAAATGGGCTCCCCATGGAGAAACACAAGGGTGAATAAATCCCTTATTACTCAATTCCTCCAATTGTTTCTTTAGTTAAACTAATTCAATAGTGGTCATTCTATAAGGGGTCTTTGATATGGGCCTTGTACCAGGAATTAAATCAATGGAAAACTCAATTTCACATTCTGGAGGATGTCCAAGTAAATATTCCAGACACACATCTACATATTCTTTAACAATAGGTACATCCTCTATTTTAACATTCATTTCCTCACTCATAGTTATTTCATTCTCTTCCTCCCCGATAATTGAATTTAGTTGAGCTACTGGGGGTGGATCTAGATATGATTCAGGTGGTGACAATTCTGCTATGAAGATAAGGTGTTATTTATCATCATCATAAAAAATTGTAACCTCCTTCTTCTTACAATAAAGCTTCGAATCATGGTCCCAAAGCCAATCCATATTGATGATTATATCAAATTCAATCATGGGTATGACGATGAGATCAGCAGAAAAAGAACATTTATTTGCTCTAATGGGAACTAATTCACAGAAATTTATAGCAATGATAATTCCCTTAGGAGTTTTAATTGACAACCCCCTTATTAAATCAAATTGGAAATATCTAATTTTCTTATCAAACTGGGATGATATGAAACAACGCGATGATCCAGAATCAAATAATGCATTGGCTAAACATGAGGAAGCCATTAAATTACCTTCCACTATGTCTATTGGAGCCTCAACTTCAGCTGTAGTGATAGAATAAGCTTGGCCTTGATCCCTTGGCCTTTTATTAGGTAAGTTCCCCTGACACTTAGGATATTCATTTGCATAATGTCCCATATCCCTGTAATTATAACACTGAACATCAGTATCTTCTTTATTCCCTTGGCAATCACGATCTTGGTGGCCTTTTTCACCACACTTGTAACAGACACCCATTCCCTTCAAGCAAGTACCAGGGTGTTTCTTCCCACATTTACTACAGGATTGATATTCAAATTTTCCCTTATTCCCCTTAATTATATTTCTAGAGTGATAAATTGATCTCTTATTCTCTTTCTTTGCTTTAATGTCGTAAGACATAGAGAATTACTTTTCTGTCATGATGGCACATGAGATAATATCTTCATACGACGAGAAGGATTGTGAGACTAATGATTGTCGAAGAAATGGTTTTGACCTATAAAGAGATGATCAATATTGATCCTCGGGTTATTTATATAATCTTCTGCATGCCTTTCTAACCTTGTAAAGTTAGCTGCACACTTTGTGACATTCTCATCCTCCTTTTGTCTCAGACTCAGAAATTGCCTTTCCATATCTGCTCGATGGTCACGAGGAAAGTGTTTTTATATGAAAAGATCTCTTAACTCTCTCCATTATATATTTGATAATTCATCATCTTCCTTGGTGTTTTGAATCAATGACCACCATTGATCGTCATCTCCAGTGAGGCGGTAAACTACCATGATAACCTTTTCCCTTTCACTGCTCCCGAAGGCATGAAATATTTTCTCTAAGGAATTTATCCATTCCTCAGATACTGGTGGGTTTTTACTCCCATTGAATTTTGGTGGTTGTTTCCACATGAAGCAATCTAACATTGATCCTACATGCTATGGTTCAGTGTGCTCTATACGGGTAAGGTTATTATTCATAACCTGAGTGAGTTGTCCCACTACAGTGATTAGGTGATCAGCCCCAGTTGCATTACTAGCTCCACTATAATTATCTTGAACAGGAGGGTAATCTCTAAATGGAGTGTGTTCATTGATACAGTTTCCATTTCTTCCACTAGGCGCCATTTCTAAACAATGTCATAATCTAGATCAGTTTATGAATCAAAATACATAATTCCATACTTGTAAAACACTTAACATAAATTGAACTGTTTATGGATATAATCTATAATCATAAAAAAGTTTTCTTTGAGGAAGTATATAATCCTAAATCGTTCACAATGTTTTGTAAAGAAAATGATAATTATCCTAAGCGTATCCCCTCGGGATTGTCGTAACCACGAGTGCAGCAAGGCCCGTTGTCGTGCACCGGTTCCCATTCGAGTGTAGCTCAAAGTGGTGTTTTTGGGTTTTACCCTTAGGTACATCTGTGCCAGAGCCTCCTCTACCTACTCGTATCAAGATAGGGATGTATTTCTCTGAAAACATACAAAATCTCTATAATACCATAATTCTAGGATGTTCTTCTATACTAATCCTCAAAGTCTATCTTAGGGATATGTGTTCTAATCAGAGTTTATCTAAATCTAGCTTCTGAGGTTTTTACTAAACTTCCTCTGATACCAACTGTAACACCCCGACCCCAGTTACCCAGAGTTAGTGCATTATTACATAACATTGGCATGATCACAAAATATCAAGTCTCAGAAGACCGATTAGTTTGGTAGCCTTGGAAATACTAGATACATTCATAAGGTTTACATTACATCAGGAAATGAAAAACTACTACAATATTGTTTCCATAGACAATACTGAGATCCCATAGTCTATCCCTGTAGGTCAATAATAAAATAATTCTTCACAACCTTTGAAAAGTAAAACATATAAAGGTGTGAGCTCAGATGCTCAGTAAAGATAACAATATAGCGGAAACTTTCATAATTAATCATAAGCATTTATGGGAATGTATAACTAAAACAAAATCCTTTATTACTTGAACTTAAACCTAACATGGAAACAATAAAATGAAATAATTACATTTACTTATTCACATGGATATAAAAACAAGTCTAATAATCACATGCAATATGAATAACCACTTTCATAATGATGGAATGCGTAATGCCAGACTATCATAACCGCCTAGTCAAGGCCTGGTGCCAAGAATACAAATATGAATTTTCCAAGGCCTTGTTCCGAGACACTAGTTTGTCTAATGAGACCTTCCAATGCATCAAGGATCTATAGCATGCTCCACCCGTCACTTAATATGTCCAATGCATTCCTCATATGAAAAGGTTTAAACATAACATAAACATTCGTATTAAAACTAGCATACGAAATGTCAACACATTCTCCATAAACCATGAATGGTATAAAAATAACACATCCACAGTCAAACATATCACAAAACCTTCAATACAAAATGGAAGATTTTTATCATAATAAATAAACTTCAAGGAAGATTAAAATCCATCAAAGGATGTCAACATAGATGAAATCAAAACTATTTGAGATAAATAACTCTTTTTTTTTGAAATCATTTAAAAATCACATAATTATAAAATAAAACCTTTACTTTAAAAATATTATTATAAACTTTTAATTTAAGCTTCGATAATTTTATAATGGTGGAAAATAGCCACACCCACCGTATAAGTTAAAAAAAATTCTTACCTTAATTCTATCGAAACGGATAAAAAGGACATTGTTTGAAAAAACGACAGAAAGATTCCTTTATAAAATTCTTATAAAAAGTCAAACAAGGGTATAAATGACTTTAAACCATATTCTGTAAAATAGTAAGAATGTTTTGAAATACATTTTTAAGAAACATGGATGTGGATGATAATGATGTCCCAATAGATAATTACGTATAAACAAACTCGGATAATGAAGAGATTGTGAAATAAACCCTTACCTTGTACTTTTTTTTGGTTGAGGGTAGGTTAACCTCCTATATAATGGTGAAATAATTTTTATTAAATTATACAAGAATCATATACACTAATATGATATTATATATGATCTTTTTACATTGTTTTGTTAATAATATCTCAGTATTATCGTCATTTCGGGTGTTAACTTACACATTTTCTTTTATATGTTTTTTTACATAAGTCATGTTTTTTATGGATAGGTTGTATTTTATTCATATATAGAATTATATGAAGTCCTTAAACATTATTTTTAATCATCAAATGATAATTATACTTGAATGGATATGATGGGGAATGAATCTCATCGCGTTCATGGAGACGGTAGTCCGTACGTACGCACGAGCGACAATATCATTCTTTTGATATTAAAATAATATATAATTGGATGTTACATCATATATAAAGAATAATTATCATGTCATATTTATTATTTACATAAATTACACATAATTATCATACCCATCCAAATAATAATGTTTTTAATAACAATTACACCATGACGTGGAGCTGGTAAGCCGTACGTACGCACGTATGGTGACATGTCATTCAAAGGATAGATAAAATACTGAATATGTTTGTACCATATTTATAATAACATCACAGTATATAGAAGACACTGGAGTTATTATTTTATAATGGAAATAAAAAATAAATAAGAAGTTTAAGATGAAAGGAACTTGAAAGAGGGTGGGGAAAACATTACCACTTCTTCGGGTTCTTCCATTTGATTTGATCAAAAGGGCTCCTTAGGTTGGCTTTATGATCAAACTAAGGCCTCTAGGTTGAATTTAGGGAAGTTGAGAGAATATTTGGGTAGGTTTTGGCCGATCCAAATGGCTTTGAAGGTGTGAATTAGAGATAGGGGGGTGCCCTTTTATAAGAGGGGTGAGGGGAACCTTTGGAAATGAAAGAAATATTATTTAATAAAAATTCATATTCGGTTTATAATGGCTCCAAAGTGGATTATTTAAATTTTAAGGTGTGTATGGGTCTAAATACTTTCAACCAATATATTTTATACAGGTTTGGGTCACTATATTAACCTTATCATATATATTTAACTCTTAGTTAAATAGTTTGACATTTACCTTGTCTCTTTGTATTTTTATATTATATAGTTAATAAACCTAATATATACCTCCAAGATACCCCCAAGTGGTCCATTAATGATACACCTATCATTATATAAGTTCTTTGGCAGAACCTTAGATTTTTAGGAATATAATATTAATTAATAATATAATATTTTTTTAAAACTCTTTTATGTCAATTTTGACACTATTGGGTATTTTGTTTTTGAGAATTTCATATCAGAATTATTACTTCGAAAAAATTTATATAAAAAATCCTAATATGTCATATTAACCTATAAAACTAGTGTAATTCATAAAAAGTATCAAATAACATTTATTTTGATATTTATAGTATAATTGTTTTTAATATTTCATTAATTAGTTAATTACTGCATTACCCTTGTGTCATAAATAAATTAAATTATTTAATTTTTAAAAATTATAAATAAAATACAATTATGTAGGAAATATTTTTATCTTTCTAATAAATATTTATAATCGAATTTATGTTATGTATAACCCTATATTAAAAATGTTTTAGTTATTAAACATTGATTTTAACTCTTTTAACTCTTCTTTGAATGATATAATAATAAATGTCCTAATCTAATCCAAGTGGACCTAAATGATAATAGTTTATACCTAAGGTTGTTTTTGGTCGAGATAAACTTTTCCAATATAATTAGGACATGTGTTAGGGTAATATTCATATCATTTTGACCCTTAATTACCCTATTCACTTTTAACCGTGGTAAGTAAAAGTAAAAAGTTACTATTCACCAAAATTTAATTTTATCTTATTGAACCAAATTTTACTACTTGATATTATCTGTGTCTCTCATATTTTTGAAATTCCACTCACAGAAGTGGTAAAATTATGTTTTATGTGAATTTGCAAATTCTCCTAGGAGATGGGTAAAAGACGGTGAAAAGTTCAATAAAATTTTTATATATCTAAAATTATTATAAACCGACTCCAATGAATTACATTGAAATTATATAGTTATTATGTATCTATTTTGACATAAAATAAATTTAAATAAAATAAATAATTATTTAAATAAAAATTTGGTTTTAAACTATAACTTAGTGTTTTTCACTATTCATCAAAAATTGAATATTTTCAGAAAAATACCAACAATTCACCCTAAGATAATTTCAATATTCTGAATCCAAAAATGAAGTCCATTTTGAAAGATAAGATTTATAAAATTTCAAAATGTTTTTATTACTAATCATAATGGCTAGTTAGATTGGTTGTGGTGTTTGTTATAACTCGAAGTTGTGTACAACACACGCTACTATATTATTCAAAGAGAAGCGTATCTTGGAAGCTTGGGGTGTTACACATAATTTTCAATAAATATGATTTATTTATATTAAACCATCATAAATAATATTTTTAATTTTTTTTTACTACTCATCTCAAAAATATGATCATCTTGGTTATAATGGTAAGGTTTGAATAACAATATTAATAGTATAACATGTTTTTTTAAAACTCATTGTCGCATGTAATGAATTCTAACCAAGTGTTGTGTGTAATAAAATATTTTTACGGTATTGTGTGTAATATAATAAAAACATGGTGTTTCATAAAAGAAAATAAATTATAAAATTTTTATTTATGAAAAAGAATTGGGGTGTTACATTCTACCCCACCTAATATTAATTTCACTCTAAAAGTTTTTCATTAAAATACAAACTAATAATGAAACCTTGGCCACATCATTTTCTCAGGTTAGCATATAAATTCTTCAAACTAGTGTTATTTCCACAAAATATTGACCTGGTGAGTTTTCATATTTCATAGAACTTTCTATGTATGATATAGAATCTCTAATGGTTGTTCCTCATATGGAAACTCTTTCTCTAGTGGTATGACCCTTGAGTTCATTACATGTGAAGTTTCAAGTATGTACTTCCTCAGGAAAGATACAAGGACCACATCATGTAATTGAGACATGTTTGGTGGAAGCATCAATAGATACTCCAAAGAACCATTATGGTCAATAATTTCAATGGTATTGATATACCTAGATCATAGTTTCACTTTATTTTCAAATATCATAAAATTATACCATAGAGATGTTCCTAGAAACACCGTATAACAAAATTCATATTCAAGATCATGATAGATATTTTCAGCATAACTTCTCTACCAAATCTATTCATCTTTTATGTGTTTCTGAATATCACTATCATTATCTATCATTTCCTTAGATTTCATAGGTCCAAATAAATTCCTTTTCTAACTACATTTCATCATGTCAGAGCTCTACATTTCATTCCATATAGGGATTCATAAAGATTCATTTGAATGCTTGATTGAAATATATTGTTTTAGAAACACTCCACTAGATAAAAGTGTTAATCCCAAAAACATTTGAAATACAAAGAGTAATATATAAAAATATCCTCAAGGGTTTTAATTTTTCTCTCAAACTTACCATATGTATGATGATGATGATGATACACAATGTTGTGACTCAACTATATATCATGAGTTTGCAGGGGACTTATCCAGAACATTGAGGAAAACCATGGATCTTGATCAAACACAATTGAATATGGTATCCAATGAAACCACAACACTTTCTTAATGTATAACCATGAATGATTATCCAATTAGAAGTATATTATGATTTTGATGATGTGTGTAGACTTAGTAAGGGAAAAGACTAAAAACTATATATAATTATTTCGTTTAGACTTTTGGAGAGTTAAATGAAAAAGTACATGGTTATATTTTCATGTTTTCAATCTGATATGGGTAATGGATATAAAATACCCTTAGAAAATTATATTTCATCATTAAAATGATGAACTACTAATCATCGATATACAATTCTATGATATTTCTCTTCATTCTCTCCCACTAGAAATACTATCTCAAATCTAAAAACATCTTAGTACATCCAAGATGAATTGAGAATGAATAACAATTAGATTCCACTATAAAATAATTAATTAAAACTGGTATGGATGGAATGAATACATAGTTAGTAAACCTTATAATACATTCATGATCAAAATTAAAATCATGAATATTTCTAACCTTATTTTGTAGCTCTACATCTTTTTTTTCCTCTTAAATATTCACAAGAATCAATTTTTTAACATTTTATTGAGTAATATTTGATTTTCCGCCTAATTCAGGATTTCCATATACATCCATTTAAAATCTATAAATATTTGGTCATTTCTAATCCACATCATGGATAATCTTGCATGATCCTTTCGAGTCAAAGATTTATCCACCTTGTTCACATTCCTTAGGCGATAATGTATTGAGTTATCATAATCATTAATAATATCTAACCATATTATTTGGTGCGTTTTCAAATCCAAATGAGTGAATATATACATTAAAATATTATGATTTATATATATATATCACAATATTCTCTTTAAAGATAATTCCTCCATATATTTAATGAAAAAAATTACCACAACTAATTCCAAATCACGTGTTGGGTAATTTTGCTCATGAATCATCAATTTAATGAGGTATAATCTATAACCATGTGATTCTTCAAAATAACACATTAAAATCCATTCATGCATAGATCATTATAGATTAAAAAACATCATCACTATAGGGTAATGTAATAACTAGTGTGTTGACTAATATTTTCTGTAGTTTCTTTAAATTTTCCTTACATTCATTTGTATAGAGGATATTGGATACCTTCAAAGAACAATTGGTCATAGTATTATATATTCATGAGAAATTATCCAAAAACATCCATAATATCTATTTAGAACACGAAAACTACAAATATTAGTCAATTTTATTCATTTGGGACAACATTCAATAGTCTCTATCATTGATGGATCTAATGATATACCCTCACTTTAGATTAAATAACCTAAAAATGAAACCTTTTGTATCCTAAATTAACACTTTATAATATTTTCATATATTTTATCCTTCCTTAAGGTCTTTAGTATTATTATCTCATGATCATTAAGCTCTTCCTTTCATTTTTATTAGATAATAATATCATTTGTATAGTATAGCACGAACCGATCAAGGTAATTTATAAAGAATATACACACTAAATCCATTTATATTATGACAGATTTAGTAATACCAAATAGAATCACTATATATTAATTGTTTCTATACCGTTTATGGAATGTTTTCTTGGTTATGTACTTCTTCTTGACCCTCAATTAATGATATCCAAAATAGAGTTTACTCTTGAAAAAATATTCAGCACCACACAGTTCATAAAACAAGTCATCAATACGGGGAAAAGGATACATGTTAATAATTGTGATCTTGTTCATATCATGATAATAAATGCATATTTCCTTTGATACATATTTATTTTTTTAAAATAATAAGTTCACCTTAATATGACAAACTTACCTGAATTAATCTGTTTTCAAGGTTTTCATGGAGTTTGTTGTTAAATTATTAAAACTCAACCAAGTCCATTTATATGGGGTCTTTGAAATTCATGTGGAACCATGTATGAGTTCTATTAAAAACTTAACTTCATGTTTTTGTGGAATGATAAAAACACTTAGGTAAAGAAATCAAAAAATTCTTGTATGATTGGTATATCATTAACCTCATGTTTCTCCCCAAACATTTGTGATAAAAATACATTCTAAATGGGAATTAAGCCCCTTACAATGGATGTGATATATATAAAAAGTTCTTACTTATCATGAAATTTATGTACAAGTATCGGTTTTTTTAATAACATATTAATAATCCCTTCATAAAAAATTGATTATGGATTTATGTAGAGAAAATAAATACATGCCCATGATAGCATCAAATTCAACTAGAGGAAGAATAGAAAAATTTATAAGAAGCACATTCCTACCATCATCACTTAGAGATGAAATATAGACATGAGATAGAATCATCTTACCATTATGTGTTTTAACTACGAATTCTATATATAATAGTTTTGGTTGAATCTTGATTCCCTTATAAAATTCTTCATATATGAATGAATGGTTAGATCCAGAGTAAAAAAAGACATCACTAGTTCTAGAGTGGACGGTGTGTATACCTTTCACCAAATAATTATTAAACCCATTATAAGAACAATGATTGAAATTGAGTTATGTTTTTCACTCCTCTTTATAGATTATTGATGTTGACCATCATCATTAACCATCAAATTTGTTAATTGGTTAGTATAACTCCTGTACTCCTGGAATTTAAAACATTGGAGTGTTGTGGATGCATTATGTGCATATTTTCATCCATTTTTTTCTTTAGCTAACTTCTTCACACCACTAATTAAATTGAGTTCCCAATTACATTACCTTTTATACTTAAACATTTACTAGTCTCCTTAATAAAATTTCCTCTATTCTTCTTCCCAATCATTGGACAGAAAGAGATGCTCATCTTCTTCTCTCTATGGTTCTTAGATTTTCTTTTGAAATCCATTTTTCATTTCTTTTTAAATCCATTATATTGATACAAAACTCTAACCTCCATTTTCACTTTGATATAACATCAAAAAATATATTCATATCTACGAAGGTCTCTTATGAATAATTCCTTTCAAAGAATTTGTTCTAATCCATTAAATAATTAATCAACTATACTTTATGGGTTGATGATAATAAATCTACAATGCCTCATAATTCAATTATAATTTTTCACATACCTACTAGTAGATTCATTATCGTCTTTCTTTGTCCTTAAATAAATCCTTATCTATCTTCGTATGAATAATATATAGAATGTTTTTATTGAAAAAAAATTTCATGAACTAATCCCAATCCATAGATTGAATTTAAACTTATTTCCTTACATTCTTGATAGTAGTCCACCATTAACCTGCTTCACATTCCAAATGGAAGATGAAAAAAATAACCTATTCATGTTCCAAACACTGGAGAAGGATAAATATCATTTCAACAGTGATGATCCATTTTTTAGAAAATATTAGATAAAAATATGCACTGAATGATGGTGGATGTTTCGTCATTAAGGACTCAAAATAATTTTGTTCCCTCCTTTATTTTTTTGAAAATTTTGTATGATTTATATCTTAAGAAAGTTGAATGAGTATATAAATGATATTTTTTATTCCATCTCTGAAAATATTTGGATGGTCTGGAGGAAAATCATTTCATTTTCTACATTACTCAACATTTACATGGTTCCTTCATGTTAAAACCATTGAATCAAACCAAAAAATCATAGTGTAAGAAACAATAATCATAGTGATGAACTACATTATTGTGAAAAATCACTTATAATATTTACAAATAAATATACATTATTTAATTTACGAATCCTTTAGTTTATCTTTTTTCATTCATAGTCATCATCAATTTAAATCCTTCTTGATGGATCATAAAGAGTTTATGAATTTGGAAAGTATAAGCCTTGGGACTGTCAAACCAGGTGTGTTGTAAGGCCTATTGCTGTAAAAGATGTAATGATATAGCCTTTCTCCCTTTCTACCATTTCATATTTATTACCACTATGTATCCTTGTGCTAGAGTCAAATATACATGTAGTATCTAGAATGAGATTTAATTTGTTGGAAACCACATGCTCAATCCTTTAACAAAATTTGAGAAAATTTTCTTATACATTGACTCATCCTTAAACTTATACTTAGACATCTTCATAGGGATATCACTATGGTTTTCTAAACCTAGTTTCCATGTGTATTATAAACCTATCATATAATACTTATAATATTAACCCATGCTTATTAGATATATAAATTACATCATTTTTATGAATATTCATTACATTACACAAACACACGTTTGGGGATCATAATATGTTAGTGTCTTTGGAATCCAAGAAAGATAAAAAAAATTATAGGTAAACTACATCATCTCCCACAATGATATTTATAACTAAAACCCCTAATTTATATAACATATGTATTACATATTTTAATAACATGGGCAAAGTAAAGATAAAAAATGTTGAGGTCAGATGCCCAGTAAGGCTAAATAAAGGAGATTAGTAATCATAACATGAACATAAGAGCATGATAAAGGGACAATAAAATTTTAAAACCCATACCCTTCATATCAATGATTATAATCACGATTCATGGAAAAAATATTAGTAGTTAATAATACATTAATTATAATATAATCAAAGTACATGAGCTATGAGAGCATTAATTTTTACAATAGACAGATTTGTTGTATACACATAATCATATAAAATAATTTACATATTAGTAAATTTTTATTTCCAGTGATATCACTATTGAATGGATTAAATCCCCAAACCATCATAGTTGTCAAGGTTCACTCCCAAGACCATCATAAAATACAATGTGCCTTGAGGAACTAGGTCCACTCCCTATTCCAATTATTTCTATCACATGATATATAAATTCTTATGTGTTTCATTGGATGAGGATATTGAACTCACTTTCCTCATAATGAAAAACATATTTATTTTTTACTACTGATAATAAAATAGTCATCATATCATGACCTATAAAAATTGAAATGGGTTTTATAAACATTTTATCAAATCATACACTACATAAAAGTGGTTTGTTTCATAATCATTTAGATATTTCATTATAGCATAATCGATTAAAAAATAAGTAGTATTCATAAATATTTTATCATAGTATAACCCACAGAAGAGAAAATGGGTTTTATAAATGTATTTTCTTCATAAATATAAATTACTACTAGAAGGAAAAATAATGGTATCAATAGATCATATCCTTAGTAAAGTATATATAACATCAATATATTTCATTATAGATGGAAAATGATTTTTATTGACCATTTAAAATGTTTCCAAAGAAAAATATCATTTTGTTTTTGAAAACAACTTATTAAAACATTATACATTTTAAAAATATTTTTCCTTGAAAATAACCCTGAAAACATATTAATAAATCTTCAAGGAAAATAGAAGTTAGGATTACTAGACTTTTAGTTTATTCAATACACATTAAAACAATGGTTCCTTTCACATTTTCTGTCAAATACAAACATACATTGTTTGGAAAAGGACATGAAGATTCCATTTATTTTTTTTGGGAAAATAAAACATGGGTAAAAATGTATTCTAAAAATAATAGGAAGATACTTAAAAAAATTAAAAACACTTTGGGAAGACATGGTTTAAGAAAAAAAACAGATTTTCGACTAAAAAGAGAAGTAAAGTCGGATTTTCTTAAAATAATTTTCTCTATTATTTTAATTAAAAACAATAGAAAAACAAGTATATCG
Organism: Viscum album; assembly: GCA_963277665.1. Classification (NCBI taxonomy): domain Eukaryota; kingdom Viridiplantae; phylum Streptophyta; class Magnoliopsida; order Santalales; family Viscaceae; genus Viscum; species Viscum album. Next base: position 759,795,416 of record OY728130.1, on the reverse strand, counting down.
CCTTATAATACTATGAATTACCATAGTAGAATATAATTAATAAGTATATTTATATATTAATTATAATATTTTATCATCAAAATCATAATCATCAACAATCCTGATAAACGACAAAATTATTACATTAGATGAATACAACATTGGTAACTTTGAATCATTAGACCGATGAAGGGATAACATAAAATTGAACTTAAAATATAATGAGGATAAATAAATTAAGGATATTATATATAAAATTCGTTTTATTTACACATCATGAAATAATTGAGGTGCAAAACATAATGTACCACTCAAAGATGGTAAATTGAGAACAAATCTCTAATCTTAAGTCTTGAATTCTATTGTACACATCCAAAAATCCTGTATAAATAATATATGTTTATTATACATATATTATAGAAAAAATACATATATATCATATCATATATGATTTCCTTATGAACTTTTATTATATATTTATTAACAATTCCATGTTAATGTTATGTTTCAGGTAATAACCACATTATTTTTCGTATATGTTATGAATTTTTATTTTTTGTACTCTTAAATTAATCACGATTTCATCAGATTTTGAACTTTAAACATGATATAAATATCATATATATTCTATGTATATATATTTAGGGTAATCCCTAAAATATAGTTGTAGAAAATGAAATACACAATTCGTGGAGATGGTAGGTCCTACGTAATTATGAAAGCTATTTAAATTTACTTATTGGATTGGATGAAAAGATGATAAAGTATATATTATAATTATATAATATTTTTAATGTAATATATATCACATATTTTTCATAAACCCATATTCAATACATTCCATGTAAACAAAGAATGAATAACATCGCTTTGTGAAGTGGTAGTCTGCCGTACACACGAGTAACATTATCGTATTCCTTCAAAATGGAGAGTATGAAGATATACATGGTAAAATAAATATAGATGTATTATAGAACCATATATATAATATATAAATAATAAATATGTTATTATGTACAACCATGAAAGGTGGAAATGGAAAAATTAATGACAACCGCTCGTGAGGCAGTAGTCCACCGTAAACATGAATGATTAATTAAAAACCCATTTAATGGGAGTTTAAATGGTTATAGGTAATTAACATAACATAAAAACATATCTATATATGTCATTTAATTAATATATTATGTCATCATGGTGTAAAAATAATTTAATATGGTGGAGGAATAAATAAAACAAAAATTGTCATTGATGAATGTTACCCATTCTTTGGGTATCCTTGTTGGGTTTTCTCCTAAAGGATTCCATTGTCTAATATATCTCAAAAATAAGGATTTTAGTATGAGAATATTGATTATGGGAAATTATTTGGGAATTATTTTTCTTAAACAAAATGGGTTTTAAGGTGTGAAGAGGTGAATAAAGGGGGTGTCATTTTATAAGTGAGGTGAGTGGCACACTTGTAATGTTCTTGAAAGAATAAATTTCACAAACATTTTCTTCATGTAACAAGGATATAATAATATAATATTTTCAGTAATGGAATATATAATATATAATTATTTCAATGCAATGGGTGTTTCAGATGTTTTAGGTTATGTTTAATACTTATATATTTGATTTAATTGCCTGAAACACTATTTTTATCATAACCACAATATATAATTTATATTGTTTTTTACTATTCATTTTGGTGAAAAATTAATTTTATATTATTAGATAATATGAATAATAATAAATAAATATATGGAATACATTTCATAAAATTATTTTTACATCAGTGATGAAATTTAATTTAAAATTTATCCTGCAGACAAGATGAAAAAAGAGGGTTTCAATGAGAAAATGTTCAAAAGTTTTCAATGTATTTATATCAAATTTCTATATGAAATTTATTAAAATGATATAAATGGGATTATTGGATGTATAATTAATCTAATTTAATCTAATATAAATTTAAAATATAATTTAAATTGAGAAATAAATTAATTGAAAAGGCAGTTTCAATTAAAAATAATTTTTTTAAATTATTCATCAAAAAAATATTTCAAAAAACTAAAAAAATCATGCTAATCTGATATTTAAAAGATTATTTAATAAATAATGTTTTTTTATCAAATTAATTTTATTATTGTTCATAAAAAACATTTTTTTTAGAAATATTATTTTCAAAAATCTAATACTTATTTCCATGTATTTCTATTAAATAAAAAAAATATACATATTATATTAAAATTAGTTATTACTATTAATATTTCTAAGTTGAAATAGTTTTTTACAATGGTCGTGTTTGAATAATAAAATTAATAGTATATCTGGGATTTGTTAAAACTCATTGTCGTGTGTAATGCAAGCTTACCCAGTGTTGCATGTAGCACAAGATTTACTTGGTATAGCTTATAATTCAAACATAACATGGTGTTTCAAGTAATGAAATAATTAAATGAAACATAATTTATTCAAAATACATGGGTTGTTACATTAACTGATACATGTTCATAAAAATGACTTATATAATATTATAAGTAAATAATGTTATAAAATGCCACTCTATTAGTTTTACATATCTTATATGTGTTCACATAGGGTCAAGAACTTATGTTGAATGAATATTAAATATTATATTGAGATTAATGAAATTATTTTAATGATATAAATTTATTTTATTTTTTTATTAATTATATAATTTCCTTAAATGATTATGCATAATTTATGTAGTATTCCTCCAATTAATATGAAAACATTATAAATGGATTTTAAAAATATTAAAAGTAAAATAATTTGAGTTAATATGTATAATTTATTTTTTAGGTGAACATGTCATATAAGTGTTATATTAAATAATTATATTAAAATTAAAAAAATTTGTTTTTATATTTTTAGTCAAATTAAATGGATTGTTTCACAATTGGAAATAATGATATTTTTTGAAAATAATATTTTATTAAATTACCTAAAAATCATAAAAATATTAAAATAAAAAATTTGGATAATATATGTATAAAAATATCATCCTTTCCCATTTATTAGCCATTTGGATCTTTTTTTCTTTATAATTAAATCACTATATTTTAATCTTTTATAAAATTCCATGGTGGCCCCTCCTCTAAATTATTAATGTGAACCCCTCATTTCACTTCTTAATGCCAATTTGAGGGTCCCAAATACACTTAGATCTACCTTGTTTTCTTATTATTTATACTCTCTATATTATATAGGTTCTTTTCTTCCCAAAATACCATCACTAGATCCCTAAAGATGATATCTAAAGTATTTATTTCAAATAAGTGTAGGTTCCATTGCATATGAAGGAATTCAGACATAAGGTATGAGATTTTCGTGTCACTTTGATTTCTATGGGAAAAATTCCATATTCACCACTAATTTATTTTTTGTGGTATATATACATCCCATTCATGTATATAATGATTATTAATTATAAAATTATAGGATATACATATCCATATAAGGTTTTTTCTTTTATTTTTCTTATGATTAAAATTTTACCAAGGTGGTAAGAGTTTATCATCTCATATTATTTTCATTAGGAAAAAAAGATATGTTGAAAACATATCTTATTTTATGAGGATTATATAATAATATTTGATATGTTATATCATGATTATCATTATGTACATGATATTTTTAGATCAATTTAGTGTTACCTTATCATGGAAATTATGATTCAAATGATATTGATGTGGTAAGGGATCAATGTTTCAATCCTATTACAATCATGATTATTTATGGTTTAATTTTCATTATAAGAAATTATATGATGCTTATATATTTAACCCATTTATTCATTTCATCTCTATAATTTATTTCTTATGATTAAATTATTTACAAAAAATTTCTCATTACTTAAATACTCAAGATACTGAACACACATTTTTAAGGAAAGCCGACTAGGATTTACTAATCGAGTGAGAGACTTTTTTTATATATATCCCCATTTTTATAAAAAAGTTTTCATTTCTCTAATATTATCCTTTGATGGTTTAAAGACATTTTGATCATCAATTTATTTTTTGAAAATTTTAAAAGGAATCTTCTTTCCATTTTCAGAAGGAGGTACATTTTGACTTTTTCCAATATTATGAAAACCATTTTTTATTTTAACTTATATGAGATTAACAGAATTTTCCACCATCATGAATGATTAATTCTGTGAATATTATATTAAATTTTTTAGGTTACATTCATATAAAATGTTTTCTATTAAATTTTTTAAATTATTTTATATTAAAGAAAATGATTCAAAATTGAATAGTTATTTTTTTTCAAAAATATTTTAAAGATCAATTGATGACATTGTTATTCATTTTTTCAATGAAGAATATATAACCTATATTTGTGTGTTCTTTGACCTGAATATTTCTAGAGAGGGGTCCATTTTTGCACAGTCACTACTTTTGGGTTTCCATTTTTGTTCTTAATGGAAACTCCCAATAGTTCCCTTATCTATAACTGGGCACATACCTACTTTCCAAAGGTAGGTGGTAAATTGGGGTTTCTAACTAAATTGAACTTAGTGAATCACATTAGTCGAGAGGATAGGAGGTAGGGATCATCATACCCTTTTGGGGGGAATTCTTCCTACTCTGGGACTCTGTTATAGATGTAAGTTATGTTCATGAATCTTTTTCTAATCCAAATACATGACCATTCACCCTAACAAAATAGTTATAGGTTATATAAATTTTTATAAAAAAATAATGGGAGATCTTATTAGTTAATCTATTATTATGTATCATAGGTTCTCCATGAATTTTCTGTTAATTAATCACTTATTAAATGATTAATCTATATAACCAGGACCATCATAATTTTTTTCCATGTTGGGAGAAAATTAATATTCATAGCATATGATTGATTCATTATGAGGCAACCTATATATCCTATTTATTTCAGGAATAAAAGAAATTTAGTAAGCTAAATCCATGAAATTTAACGGCATGTGGAAATGACATATGTGTGGGAACTCTTGCACTAGGTATTTGAGCTCAAATCTTGAGGAGACGTCCTACGTATCTTGGTAATAGAAAAAATAATATGTACCATAGTTCGATCACTTCCTTGGGACTAGCCCCAAGGTAGACTCCCCTATATGGGGTATATTAATATCATGCCCCTCATTTATGATTCATGGGGATATTACCATGGCTAGTGGATATTGATGATGCCAATGATGTGACAATCATAACTCCTCCATCCCATATGAACTTTTATCGATGTGAGAAATAAGGGATAACAAGTAATTATCCCCACTATATATGAATGTTGGTATAAAATGATGGGATGAACCTTGAAGGGTTTTATATGGATCTCAAGCATTAGGAATTCATTATACCAATCCTGATTATCAGATGAATTAGAGATCTCATAGTTCATGTGTCTTCTAATTACCTTGATGGATGAGGTAGAATGATCATCCTAAGGGAAAGATTGGGTCCTGATGGGTGAAATGTCATTAAAATTGATGGAATTATATTTATTTTTATGACCATTTGAGTTTTCCCTCGGGCCTTTAGAAGGCATCCTAAGTAACCTGGTGATGGAAGAAATCAATGTCCTCATAGTTCGACTAGTCGTGTCTTACATACTGATATTTACCTTGTATGTGATACATATCATATTATTTCCCTGGTCGGGGAATATACACTAAGGTTTACCTTTCCTTTTTAGAGGCTTATGATGTGAGTGATGTGATCATTACAACTCCCAAATCCCACGTGAGTTGTGCTCTGAGTGAGAATCAAATGAAGATAAATAATCACTCTGATCGCTTATGGGTACAAGACTTAAGTAATGGGATAACCAATTGAATATTTGATGTGGATATCGAGTCTTAAAAATTCATCATACACATCTTTTTTGTTATAGGAATCATAACAATAATAGTTCGTTTGATCAGGGATTACATGTTGAGGTTCCCCATTCATTTGTGTCTTAAACCCTGAGGATGGACGAGGTCATAAAGTCCTAGTATGCCCTGTTGAACTGGCCTTCATGCCTGCTTGGAATGCTTTGATTGTCTTCTCAACATGACTTGATTATTTGGCTATCATGTCGAAGGATGTCTTCCAAACATGTCCTATGAAAATTTCATGATCTAGTTGACTTGTTAGAGCTACATCACAAATCCTAGATGACATTCTTGAGGGTCATCGCGTGATAAGGGTTAAATTTTCAAAAGGACATTGTGAGACCTGGTCAACTAGTCTTGGAATCTATCCCATGATCTCGGTTGGGTTGTTTAGAGGGTGTCACATGATACATATATGTTTCCCTAGTGTCATCACAAGATCAATGTAAGACACTTTTAGGGCCTCACGAGAGTAAATGTGACATGTCACATAGGGTGAAACATGTCCGAGATGACATGTATGGGGGTCATCATGAGATTTAGATATCATTCCTAGAGGGTGTCGCAAGAGCCATTTGACATGCCTGTTTGTTGACAAAAGACTCAAATAACATGGGATGGTTCTACCGTATGAGTTGGAAAATATGTCTGAAGGAAACCATAATGTTTTGATGGTGAGCCTGGAGGGATGCATGAGAATTGGGTGTCATGCCCATGGGGTTCCAGGTGACTTTCTTTTTATGATTCCATAGGAATTTTCATGATCCAAATAGTATATCAAAGGATCATCAAGAGATCTGAGAAATTTTTAATTATGTTGTCATATGACCCACATTTTTCATGGAGAGAACATGAGCTTCAAAATATGTGTACTTTACATAAGTCTCTCAATTTATAGTCTTAATTCAGGAATTATATTAGATATTTCTTATATTGGTTTATCATTTCCTTTTTTTGAGTCTCATGTGATTTGGAACATATATGGGATTTCCAACGTGTGTCCCTCCATAATCCCTTTGGATGATAAATTAATGATCATGTATAGTTCTTATGCATTCTACATGGTTTCTATGGTTGTTCCACAGATCTTACCTAAAGAGACGATTTTCCTGTCACAATATCATCCACTTAGACAAATATTATATGGTTATTGGGCATGTCAGTGCGTTTGGATGAAAAGGCTAACCCTTTATTTTATATCGGGGTGTGAGATTTATAAGACTATCCACCCCGATTGTCTTCCACATTGAAATATTCATATTTCATGAATCCAAGCTGGATCCAGTGGAGGGATTTAGTGTCACATGCTTTGTAGGGTCCTTCCATGGATCAATCTTGAGCAATCACCTGATTTTTAGAAACTTCAAGACCTTCCTACCAATACCTCATTTATGGATTATTACCAATTAATAGGGTCTTTTTGAATCATGCAGACAAGTCGGGAGACACTGATATTGTCTAGATAACATGTACAAGGGCCTCTGCATGTTCAGGAAACTTGTTGAAAAGACTTCATGTCATCTCAGGTGACTTATAAATGGTTCATTCAAGACCATTATGTGGACATCGTGGTTATTTTTTGAGATTTATACGGCCATGAGAGGCTCCTTTCATTCATATATCTATTTTTCTGGTTACTTTTTCAAGGGAATGGGGTCCTCTGAGTTTTCTTGAGTGTTTTAAGGGTAATATTTCTCCCCAATGGTGATTCATTGCATGTACAACAAAAGTTCAAATGGTGATGCATTAGCATTTATCATGGGAAACACTTATTCTTATTTTTTTGGAAACAAAGGGGTAACATAAACCACTTTCACATTTCTGAGGTCTTTTGTGTGATGAGGGAGATATGTCAGTGGGGATCTCACGAGATGTGGAATACATATGATCAGGCACATTTGGTGTCTCAAAAACCTCTTGGTTAGTGTCACGTGACATTTATTAGCTTAGGAGTCTCTTTCATTTTAAATATTTTTACACTATATTTTAAAAAGGGATTTTTAGACTTCACAAACTGATTATCCTTTGGAGTGTCTCCTCATCAATATGGGATCTCATGATGGTGTGTGAAATGTTTCCTGCCCAGTCATCCTTCTTTCCAATGATTCATCACATGATCATTACTAAAACTCATGATGGTATTTATACATTTCTAGGGATAGTTTCTCTTCTTTCCTTTGATACACTACATATTCATTGATTGATCTTGCAAAGCCATGAATTCCTTATCACAGACAATCAATTTTCCATCCATTGAAATGTTGTGTGTTCATGGTTGTATGATGTCATAGCATGACTAATGGTGTTTTAATTTCATGGTTTTATGAAAAAGGGTTCATGTCTAGTGTTGTATGTTATCACGTAAATGTTTCATAACCCAATCCTACAGCACACATGCATGGAATTTTTATCCACTTCAATTGAAGATATCAATCACGACATAGGGATTCTCATGAACACATTCAATTTCATGTATGTGGTGTGAAATTATATTAGATCCCCTTGTTTCATCATGTCTATAATTTTATTAATGTTTATATTTCACGGCCTATATAAAATAAATTCTCCCAGACTTGATCATATATAGACACCGAGTTATTTTCTAGAACTCTTCACATAACAGATTATGTGGTAATTCAGTCTCCATGTGGTAAGACCATGATATGTGCTCATTTCCTTGATTTCCTGATGGTGTAAATATACCACTATCTCTTCTCAAGATAATGTATTCAGTTCCACAACCTTTCACAAGATAGGTTACACGGTGGCTACTAGCTACATGACAACTAAATATTTCTCAAGAATACTTATACAAAGGGAGATTGTGGGGTCACACCACATAATGAGAATTATTAGGATATGGGTTTATAACACATTTTAAATCACATTAACCTTATGTAGGCTCTCTATTATATGTTTTGGGTGGAAAATTAGAGCATTCCTTTTGAAGTGTAAATGACCCTCCCTAATATATGATCTCCATGTATTTATTGATAATGGATTTTAATGCATCTTCACATTAAATAATAGTGGCGTTTTTGATAAATACACTTCACCGTCTATCACATTGACATACTCAGACTAAGATATGAGAATAATTCCATGTCAATATATGTCTTCCAATTGCCAAAATTTCTAGTATTTTAATGCCATGTGCATTTTCATTTTTTAGATTGATAACCTGATTGAGGTCTCATGAAGTTATGTAATCCATATAATTAATTTCATTCATGAACTTACAATATTCCTCACACATAGGTTATATTTTAAAATCAATATATCCATAGTTTATGATCATGCACTCAATATGGGTGTGGTGGTAATTTCATACAATTCCTTTAACTCGTGATCTATTTTTAGTACGAGCTATTTATTTTCTTTCATGAGTTTGATCATCCTTTCATGTATGGATATTATCTCATTTCTTGTCTATTCACCTAGCTAAGTGGGTGTGGAAATCCCTTTATTCGCAAACTATGTTCTATCCATGCACCAGGTCAAGTGGGTGTGGTACTCCTCTTCCTCAAATGCTTCAGTTTCATACATGGGTAGGATATCTAAGAATATGGCCACAAACTACAAGTTTCACACTCAAATACCATCTATATACCATATTCATGACATCTAATGTCAACTTGGAGGAATTTCATGATCCCATAATCTCATATATGGATGTTCATGTGATCTAGATGACAGTGTTCCGGCGTTCCCCTTGAGATATTAATCTATAAGGACTATTTTATTCATGAACCCACGATGCATGATATTGGCCCTTTTATGCACTGATATGAGAGCATAGTTCCTCTATTCTTCCCATGATCAATCATGAGTCCTTCATATCTTTATTTTGGTAGTTTTTCTGGTGTGTGGTCTCTATATGGTAGTGTCTAATATGTCTACCTTGGCTGGAGGTGATATGGTGAGAGGAAGATCATCTGCTTGAGGTCGTGCTGGTGTGTGGTATCTACTCCAGACATAAGAGGATATCCAAAACTCCTATACAATGAGGTTTAATAATGAAATTTGTGATGTAGCTTATCAATCAAGTTATCTGAACCTTATGTGTAATTTGATAGAAAAGATTGTAATGAACAATTATGAGCATAAAAATATTCCCCCATTAATAATTGGATTCATTTAAAATGAAAATAATATTATTTTAATTTAAATATAGAGATATTTTACATATATCTAAATGGTAATTAATTTTACTAGGTTGTGACTCATAGAGAGAGGGTGATATATCTTTTTCTAAACTTAATAGACATGGAAAGAGTATCTTGATTTTTGAAAAAGCTATATGGAAAGTCCTACAATATTCTTCATTCTTGAAAAATAAATCACAATTGTACTACAATTTTATGGTCTTTTAGATCAGACCTATTTGTCTTTGTAGTTTAAGGTATTTTATCTTAGACCTTCTATACCTTTATTTTAGTGTCTTTTAACACAAACATTCTATCTATGTAGTTTGCTGTATTCTATCTCAGACATTTTATCACTTTATTTTATGGTATTTTAGCTCTGACCATCTATCATTGTTGTTAAGGTTCATTTAGAACATAACTTATATCTCTTTAGTTTAAGTTCATTTAGCTCATAGATTATATCATTGTAGTTTTGGTTCTTTTAGTTCGGACCCAAACGGTGATCATGAAATACTGTACAGACAAGATAAAAATGGTTCAAAACACCCAAGGATTTTATGTTCTACCATGGTTTTTCTAAGTCTCATGATGATTAAAAATCCATTTCTATAAGGAGTTGATTCCTCTTGTTTGTAGATCAAGGCCCATATAAGTTAGTACCATTGCCAAAAAGAGGTGTCTCAACTATTTTCCATGGGGCATGGAAGGGTTATGGGGGGATATCGATTGAGAGTGAAATACTACATATTATAGGATCACATGGATAGTTGGAATATGGGTGATATAATTCATAAAAAAAAGGTTTGTGTCTAAGAAAATGGAATGGGGAAGACATGTTGAGGATGACTCATATCACTCTGAGATGACTGGTCTCACCATAGTGTTTCTAGGGTTCACTAGGATTGAAGATCCATTCTTGAAATGAAGATATTCCTTTAGTTGGTATGTCAAGGACCTTATGTGCTATTATCATAGTCATGAAAAGATGATCTCCACTCATTTATGAGGGCCATGAATGATTTGTAAATACTCAAACGTCTTGATGATGAGGATGGGTATATGAAGAAATATACCTAGGAACGGTTATCACACCATATGGAAGTTTGGAACATAAATTTTGAAGCTTGGTCCCCACACCCTATGGTTTTGAATCACAATGTGTGGTCCATCAAAGGGTTGGGAATGGAGCATCCCATTCCAACCTTGATAAAGGGTAGAAAATATGGTGATGTAATGTTGAGGATGTTGAATCCGCATGAATTGTTTTTTATGAGAATTTTAAATGGTTGTTCAAAGTGATTAGGTCATGAGGATTGTCTGGGATAGTCATACTAGGAGTGAACCATAACACACTGAGGTGATGAAATCAACTATGATGATGAAATGGATCAAAAGGATAAGAATTTCTTTCTTGGAATGAGGACATACCTTTCGTTGGTAGTTAAAACCCCTAATTCATCACCAGTATGGCCAAACAAATGGGTCTACACTGTTTTTACAATGGTCATGGATGATTTATGGAGGGAATATTGTTTTCGATTTAAATACTATGTATTCTATGCCTAATGGGATACTTTGAGTATGGGTGATATAATTCATAATTAAAACATTTGAGTCAGTGAAAATGGGATGTGGAAGACAAGCTGGGGATGACCTCTAAACACGATGAGGTGATAGGTTTCACCATAATGTCATCAAGGATCATGAGTATTGGAGTTACTTTATTACAAGGTTTATATTCCTCTAATTGGTAGGTCGAATCCCTTATGAATATGTATATATGTATAACATGTATGTCCAATTACAGATGACCACCACCATTTTCCGAGGGACAAAATAGATTTTTAAAATACTCTGGTTTTTAACCAATGAAGTTGGGAATGAAAGAAAAGATATCCAGGTAGGGATCTGAAACCATATTGAGATTTAGATCTTAATGTGAATCATGCTCCCTACACCCTATTTTTTTGAATCATGTGGTGTGGGAAAATAATGGTTCGGGAATTTAGTGCCACAATACTTCCTTGAGAAAGGGTACACAACTTGGTGATGTAATATTCTGGATGTCAATTCCACTTGGATCGTTTGGTATAAGGATTGTAATTCATGGTACATAGATTTTAGGTTATTAGGATGGTATGGTAAAATCATGCAAAGAATGACCGAAAACACCCTCAGGTGCTGGGGTCTTCCACAGTGATATTAGGCTCACAAGAATTAGAAAACCATTTATATCATGCACTATTCCTCTAACTGGTGGGTCTAATCATTTATGCATCAGTAGTAAGGCTGATAAGAGATGTATATTTTCCATTACAGGGGATATGAAAGGTTTATAGTGACTTAATGTGATCGAATAATGAAGTGTGATTTATGGGGAATGTAATATCCAAGAAGAGTTCAAGCACCCTAAAATATGTGTCACTACCTAGTGAATAGGTTATCTTGACATGGATATGTGAAAAACAATTAATCTAACTTTTTCCTATACTAGGAGGTCCATCGAGCAAAGTTAAGATTTTAATAGGGCTAAAAAGTTGGCCTTATGATATTTTTTCCTTATTCATTTGCACCCTGTTTTTATCCTAAAAACTATATATAAAGAGTTCTGTGAGCGAAGAAATGAATTTTTCTCGGGCCACCTTTCAGGGGATTTTAACCTGACACGTTTTGTGTCTCTTTCCCTTGTAGTTTAAGGTTATTCTATTTGGACCACAATAGGCTAGAGTTTATGTTTTTACAGATTTGACCCTTATTAACGGTAGTTTAGGATCATGGTGTACATAGAAGTAATATGGGGTATGTTACAAAAGAGACCAATTAGGATCCCCAGGGTCACGGGAACCCAAAAATCATTCTAAGAAAGATACTAAAATGTTTTAAATCATGGTTAGTGGGTCTTAGGTCATTATTAATGATATGGGATAGTCATACTAGGGATTTTCCAATACACGCTTAGGTGTTGAACTTCACCATGGTGATGTCAGGCTCACAAGGATTGGAAACACTTCCTTACATAGCCAAGATATCTGTAATTATTTGATTAAATCCCTTATGCATTGATAAAATGGTCAACCAGATTTATATACTTTCTTTACCAAGGATCATGAAAGGTTTACGAAAACCTATGGAACTAGATACATGAAGTATGGTATATGGATCTAGGTTCTTAAAAAGGTGGTGGAAGAACTTAGTACTATGGTTGATCGGCATAAAGATCATATGGTCCTTTGAAAAGGAATGATAGTGAGTTATGGGATGTTAAATTTAACATTGTATAGTAAGGATTTAATTTCTTCTATGAAACATTAACATCACGTGGTATGGACATTTTCCTAATAGATTAACACCATGTAGGGAGGATGTATTTGTTGTTAAGTATTAGCTTCATGACATCAAGATATTTTCCTTGATTTTTAACATCATTTGGTAAGGAGGTAGGAACCAACATGCATAATTGTGCACAATATATTATAGGCATAACAAGGTCGTATGAAGATATAACTCATACATTGGAAAAATGATCTTTTATGGCTCAGACCTTATGTGGTTTGGTGAATTTTTTATCATTTGTTATAGTTAAACCCCTGATTAGAAATTTAGACATCACTACATATCCTATGATGGCAGGAATTAGGAAACACATAGTTCTTCTAGGGCTATGAAGTTAACATCATATGGTGAGGAGGTGGTTTCCCCGACAAGAAATGGGAATATTGTGGTTGGGCCCATTAATGGAATTTTGGGTATCACTATATATCCCATAGTGATATAAATCATGCCACAAATAGTTTTTATGATATTTATAAACATACATCTGGCCCATACATAGGTAGAGGAATTTTTATATTTTTCTTTGGTAATGGGGTTGGAGTATGAAATCTGAGAGTCACTATATATCCATTGAGGATAGGAATCAAATCACATGTAGTTCTTGAATAGGAAATGGTCGACCTAGTTAAAACCCATATGCATAGGTGGGTATTGTTTCTATTGATTGTTATAGAAGGGACTAGGATTAGAGATCCGTTCATCACAACATATCTGGTGATGATAGAAATCAATCCCCACATAGTGCTTATGGAACCATCCAAACGCAATGTTTAACGTAATGTTTAAAGGACGTAGGCTTCCCATCATGAGAAAAAATATGAATTTTTTCTGGATCCAAATATAGAAATCTAGGCATCACTCTGTATCCTATGGTAATAGGAATGAAGACATACAAAGATCTTGGAAGGAGTTGTGGTAGGAGACCAACACTAATAATATTTTTCCTTTTGGGTGAGG